>OZ023149.1:9287878-9887878 GCA_963675895.2 Styela plicata
TAGTAATGCTAATCGATAATGATACAATCCACACTCCATAATTTGTCATCCACAAAGGGCTACACTCTTTAAATATTTAATTAATGCAGATGAACGGAAAATTAAATGCGTTTTTTAGTCGGAGCGTAGATCACCCTGCCCAAGGCAAAGCGAGCCAGGGACTCGTCTCGTCTCTGACTCGCCGGGACTCGAACCCGAGGTCTTCAACCTTTAACTGCAGTTTTGTTATTAAATCGTGTACAGCTTCACCCACAGCGTATTGCACACACATTTAGCTGCGCCCTGTGGTATTGCACCCACTGAGATTTGGCTCAGTAGGATTGCTTGATAGGATTGCACTCGGTAGAATTTCACCCTTTAGAATAATATCACCCAGTATAGGCCCAATCCTCCTGAGTGCACTACTACTAGGTGCAATTTTACTGGGTACATTTATTCTGGGTGCAGTGCTATTGAGTGCAATCCTACTTGGTGCGATCTTACTTGGTGTCATTTCACTGGTTGCAATTTTACTGAGTGCACTCCGACCTGGCTCAAGTGTTGCAAGGTGGCCTGGGTTAAAGCTTACTTGGTGTAGTCCTACGGAATGAAATATCAATGGATGGAGTCCTTGAAGGTTAAATCTTGCTGGATGCATTTAAATGTGTGTGCACAGGCTGTTGGTGCAATTGTTTTAGGTTCCTCATGACATGGGTACTATTAAACTGGCAGCAATCCAACGATCTCCATATTTAATTTTCCCCACTCTAAGACAACTGTAGTGAAATTACTGTTTATTTGCAATTCTTTTATATATCTATTTTAATACAATCGATGCCAAATATGGAATGTTGATTTCAATATCATCAAAAGAAATTACTTGCGAAAAACGGCAATTTATTGCATTTTTGTTACATTTTAAGGCTTAGCAAATATTGCACTTTTCTCTTTTATTAAAATAATTATTATCAGCAAAAACTTAGCAAATTTTTTTTTTTTTAATCAATATTATATTCATCAGCAAATATCTCATCGGATGCAATTATTCCACACACAAGAAATGGGTTGCAATTCCGCGAAGTGCAATCATATTGGGTTCTATCTTCCAGAATGTAATTCAAGTTGGTGTAGTCTTACTAGATGTGATCCTACTTGTGATCCTACTGAGTACATCATCGTTTAAAATTACTGTCACAGTACTGTAGTCACAGAGTTTGTCTGTTGTTCCTCGTCTAATTGTTAATATATCATACATCCATTGCATACCGCCGAAGAGTTCGTACACTCTGGGTGTATCCAGTGCATGCCGCACATACGGAGTATCCCATACACATAGTGCATCCCGTACATCAGTGCATTCAGTGCGTCAAGTACATGCCCAGCATTTGGTACACCACATGTATACCGTAAATCCGGTACATGTCGTACATCTTATGCATGCCGTATCTCACACACGCCGTGCATATTGAAATTTGAAGCAACTCTATTTGTGGCCATCGAAATCTTTAAAAAGTTCATGCCTGGTGCCGTATTTTTTATGTTGCATGTGTGTGTGTCTCCCAACCCAACATTCTGATGGTCGTGATTAAATATTATGTCAGCCTTGCATTTGGTTTAGTAAAGCATGCGCCTTTTTAATTTCCTATTAATAACCATGTCTTTAGTTGCCCAATAGAATGAGATATGAGGTGGTCGGATTTCTGACCATCAAATTTTTTATACAGTATGAATATGTCCCGGTTACGGAGGTAAAATACACTCAAAAAGAGAAGAATTATGTTGCTGGAACGCAACAACAACTTTGCAAGGAGTTTGGATGGATAATGGTAAAACTAATAAAACGACCTGAAGTAAGTCTTGTTTATTTTATTTTGTATGAATCAGCCCGACGCCGGGTTTTTTGCGATTCTGTGCATGTGTGTGTGTGTGTTTCAAAACCCATATTGTTGTTGTCGCAATGACGATTGCATCTGTCTTGCATTTGGTTTAGTTAAGCATGCATCCTTTTAATGTTCATTTGCTAACCATGTCTTGGACACCCATTAGACCGAAATATGATGCAGCCTGATTTGCTACCATCAGATTTTTTAAACGGTTTAACTCTGCTCAAGTTTTTCCAGATCATTTGAACCAACAGCTATGGAACAACAACATACAAAGAAGACAAAAACGATGATCCGGTCACGACGATGGAATACAAACAATGAAACAATGTCGCTGGGAATCTACAATAACTACTTTACACGCACAGACCCTGGTTGGGAAATGGTAAAACTAATACAACGATCTGAAGTAAGTCTCTTTTAATACTTTATTTCGAACGTTTGAATCTGTCGCCGTGCTTTGATGTGTATGTTTTGAAACGAAAATTTTTTTGGTAGCAAAGACGGTTGCATCTGTCATTCATTTTGGTTTAGTGAAGCACGCGTCCTTATAATGTCCATTTACTAACCATGTCTTGGACTCTCATTAGACCGAAATATGATGCAGCCTGATTTGCGACCATCAAATTTTTTAAACAGTTTAACTCTGCTCAAGTTTTTCCAAATCATGAGCACATGATTTATAACGTATTTGGATTCACATTGTTAGATGTTTTCGGACGAAGAATAAAATCTTAAAATTGAATCTAAATGCTAGCTTCTGGAAATCCGTCACATGTGAACCATTGAAGGCATTTTATTTGCGCATTCACGCCCAGGATACATCAGAGGTAAAAGCGCAACTGAGATCAATGTTTCCATTTTATATGCGACCCATTCTAACCAGGCAAGCAATGTTATTTAATTGCAGCATTGGAGCCATCTGTCTAGTATGAAGAAGACTTTATGCCAGTCTCTAATCAATATGGCATTCGAGAATATAGTACAATGTCGACAAAGCACTTGATTCAATACGGATGAATAGGATTCTACAGTGAGTTTAATTTTATTTCTAGGATTTAACATTTTGATTTTTTTATGGATACAAGATGTTGCTATCCAATCAAGTATTGCATATTTCGATCAGAAATTTGATTTCGTAAATATGAAAAACTGACGGATTGCGCATGGTCAGCTCTATTCATCAGAGACATTTTATCAATAACTGTTTGTAAGCTTACTGGCTGGCATACGCCCAGGGATTTTATTTTGAAGGCTTCCATTTTTGGCTACGTGGGCAGTGGAGGAAGCAGTAAACTGCGCATCCTTCTTGGGATTCGAACTCGGGACTTTAAAAGAGATGCAAAGCTCAAGAGCATATTCCCAATGTCTACAAATTACGCTAACCGGACAACCACAATTCACACCAAAAAGACTGTTTCAAATTTTGGAAATAAACCTTCACTGAAAATCTAGAGTATTCTGTTTTATAAACTGGTCACAGATGTAGATTTTTTGATATCCAGTTCAAAAATTGACGAATCGCGCCAGCCTGGAATAGATCACCCGTCACCGAACTAGAAATGGTCAATTCAATGCGGTTATTCGAAGTATTTCGAAGCACAAATTAGTAGAATCTATCTTGAATCTCCTATGTGACCAAAGCATGCAAAATTATAGTAGAAAGTTTAGCGACAATATACATGCTATTGTTTCCGATGAGTTTTGTAAAACTTACTCGTATCTTGTTAAAGATGAAGATTGGCATAAATTATTACCGACATCAATAATGAAATCGTAGCGCCGCAGATTTCCTAATGTTAAAAATGAATTGAATTGTAATAGCAAAAGCATTCGATTGATGAAATTATCAATTTTAAAAAAGAATCTCGGTCAGATTCCAATTTGTCATGATTGGGTTTTGACCAACCCCACCAAGAAGCACAGATAATACTATAACGATCGGATGTTTATGTAGATGAATGTTGCTCTTCGCAAAAAAACCCGAGGCCGATCACGTTGAGTCTAACTCATTCAGTAGCAAACCCCAAATATTGTTCTACCAAAGTTTCATTATGTAGACCTAAGAGTCCCGCTTCGACTCGGTGGTCGAGTCGTTTGACAGCGCTCGTATCTTCCAGAAGGCCCCCGATTTGCTTGACTGTTTCCGAACCAAGCAAAAGGAACTTGGGGGTAGCTTTGTCACAGACCGTGCAAACTACATGTAACTACAAAGGTTCGTGCCAAACAGTCCTTTTGTATGGGTGAACTTTAAAGTAAATAAAAATGATATTTCGACGCGCAAATGATATGGGCCCACATCGTACACATAATACGGAAAAAAGTTTTAGTTTTCCCCTTGTTCAAGCTTCAAACATGCCAAATATGTTTAACCTGGCAGAAGTAATGAATCACAATCTTTGCCTCAATTTGAATCGCAGGCAATGAGAAAAACTGCCGTAATGTTTCCCCCATGCGTCGTCGAGTAGATTGTTATTTTATGTTAAAAACGTCATTGCTCAGGGCAATAATATTTGTGAATACAGTGGCAATGGAAACTGACAAATATTGGAGGAGATTGGATATGGAAAGTGAAATTCAAATTTTTAAACTTTTCTTGAGTGTCGTAACAGGCGACTAAAATGGAACAATAAATCGCTCCAGAAGATTTTACCATCGCTCAGGTAGGATCCCACTCACTTCGCGTTGTAACGGTTCAATCTTGTATTGGCAATTTTCGGTAAAAGCACCTAGTTTAACTAAGATACTTAATTACAGAGTTAATTTTCAAAGTACTTTTGCCTTGTTTCAAGAAAATATAAATTACATTGTACGACTTCTACCAGTTATTGTAGATTCCCAGCGACATTTTTTTGTTTGTATTCCATCGTAGTAACCGTATCATCGTTGTCGTCTTCCTTGTATGTTGTTGTTCCACAGCTCTTGGTTCAAATGATCTGGAAAAACTTGAGCAGAGTTTAACTGTTTAAAAATTTTGATTGTCGCAAATCAGGCCGCATCATATTTCGGTCTAATGGGAGTCCCAAGACATGGTTAGTAAATGGACATTAAAAGGATGCATGCTTCACTAAATCAAAATGAAAGACAGATGCAACAGTCTTTGCTACGAAAGAAAATTTTTGTTTCAAAACATACACATCAAAGCACGGCAGCATTGTTTTATTGTTTGTATTCCATCGTAGTGTAGTGACCGGATCATCGTTGTTGTCTTCCTTGTGTGTTTTTGTTCCACAGCTGTTGGTTCAAATGATCTGGAAAAACTTGAGCAGAGTTAAACCGTTTAAAAAAAATCTGATGGTCGCAAATCAGGCTGCATCATATTTCGGTCAAATGGGTGTCCAAGACATGGTTAGCAAATGTACATTAAAAGGACGCATGCTACACTAAACCAAATGCAAAACAGATGCAATCGTCATTGCGACAACAACAATAAGGGTTTTGAAACACACACACACATGCACATAATCGCAAAAAAAACCTGGCGTCGGCTCAATCATACAAAATAAAATAAAGAAGACTTACTTCAAGTCGTTTTATTAGTTTTACCATTATCCAGCCAGACTCTTTGCAAAGTTGTTGTTGTGTCCCAGCAACATAATTCTTCTCTTTTTGAATGTATTTTACCTCCGTAACCGGGACATCAAAGTTGTTTGGTGTCGTCTCCTTTGGTGGTTGTGCTGCAGCTGTTGGTCCAAAATATCTAGAAATTCTTGAGTATATTTATACTGTTTAAAAAATTTGATGGTCGGAAATCAGACCGCCTCATTTTTCATTCTATTGGGCAACTAAAGACATGGTTATTAATAGCTAACTAAAAGGGCGCATGCTTAACTACACCAAATGCAAGGCTGACATAATCTTTCATAACGACCATCAGAATGTTGGGTTGGGAGACACACACACATGCAACACAAAAAATCCGGCACCAGGCATGAACTTTTTAAAAATTTCGATGGCCACAAATAGAGTTGCTTCAAATTTCAGTCTACTGGGCTTCCAAGTCAAGATTAAAACTTGGACATTGAAAAGGATGCATGCGTTACTGTACCAAATGCAAAACAGATGCAACCGTCTTTGCTACGAAAAACAATATTGTTTAAAAAAACACACAATAAAAGCTCGGCGGCAGATTCAAACATCCGAAATAAAATATTAAAGAGACTTACGGTCGTTGTATTAGTTTTACCCTTTTCTAACCAGGTTCTGTGTGTGTAAAGTAGTTATTATAGATTCCAAGCAGCATTGTTTTATTGTTTGTATTCCATCGTAGTAACCGGATCATCGTTGTTGTCTTCCTTGTATGTTGTTGTTCCACAGCTGTTGGTTCAAATGATCTGGAAAAACTTGAGCAGAGTTGAACTGTTTAAAAAATTTGATGGTCGCAAATCAGGCTGCATCATATTTCGGTCTAATGTGAGTCCAAGACATGGTTAGTAAATGGACATTATAAGGACGCGTGCTTCACTAAACCAAAATGAATGACAGATGCAACCGTCTTTGCTACCAAAAAAATTTTTGTTTCAAAACATACACATCAAAGAACGGCGACAGATTCAAACGTTCGAAATAAAGTATTAAAAGAGACTTACTTCAGATCGTTGTATTAGTTTTACCATTTCCCAACCAGGGTCTGTGCGTGTAAAGTAGTTATTGTAGATTCCCAGCGACATTGTTTCATTGTTTGTATTCCATCGTCGTGACCGGATCATCGTTTTTGTCTTCTTTGTATGTTGTTGTTCCATAGCTGTTGGTTCAAATGATCTGGAAAAACTTGAGCAGAGTTAAACCGTTTAAAAAATCTGATGGTAGCAAATCAGGCTGCATCATATTTCGGTCTAATGGGTGTCCAAGACATGGTTAGCAAATGAACATTAAAAGGATGCATGCATAACTAAACCAAATGCAAGACAGATGCAATCGTCATTGCGACAACAACAATATGGGTTTTGAAACACACACACACATGCACAGAATCGCAAAAAACCCGGCGTCGGGCTGATTCATACAAAATAAAATAAACAAGACTTACTTCAGGTCGTTTTATTAGTTTTACCATTATCCATCCAAACTCCTTGCAAAGTTGTTGTTGCGTTCCAGCAACATAATTCTTCTCTTTTTGAGTGTATTTTACCTCCGTAACCGGGACATATTCATACTGTATAAAAAATTTGATGGTCAGAAATCAGACCACCTCATATCTCATTCTATTGGGCAACTAAAGACCTGGTTATTAATAGGAAATTAAAAAGGCGCATGCTTTACTAAACCAAATGCAAGGCTGACATAATATTTAATCACGACCATCAGAATGTTGGGTTGGGAGAAACACACACATGCAACATAAAAAATACGGCACCAGGCATGAACTTTTTAAAGATTTCGATGGCCACAAATAGAGTTGCTTCAAATTTCAATCTACTGGGCTTCCAAGTCAGGATTAGAACTTGGACATTGAAAAGGATGCATGCGTTACTTAACCAAATGCAAAAGAGATGCAATGTCTTTGGAACGAAAAAAAATTATGTTTCAAAAAACACACATTAAAATCCCGGCAGCAGATTCAAACATTCGAAATAATATATTTAAAGAGACTTACGTCAGGTCTTTGTATTAGTTTTACCATTTTCCAACCAGGGTCTGTTTGTGTAAAGTAGTTATTGTAGATTCCCAGAGACATTGTGTCATTGTTTGTATTCTATCGTAGTGACCAGATCTTCGTTGTTGTCTTCCTTGTATGTTGTTGTTCCACAGCGGTTGGTTCAAATGATCTAGAAAAACTAGAGCCGGAGTTAAACTGTTTAAAAAATTTGATGGTCGCAAATCAGGCTGCATCATATTTCGGTCTAATGGGTGTCCAAAACATGGTTAGTAAATGGACATTAAAAGAACGCATGCTTCACTAAACCAAATTCAAGACAGATGCAACCGTCATTGCGACAACAACAATATGGGTTTTGAAACACACGCACGCATGCACAGACTCTCAAAAAAGCCCGACGTCGGGCTCAATAATACAAAATCACGACCATTAGAATGTTGGGTTGGGTACACACACACATGCAACATAAAAAAAATTCGGCACCAGCCATGAACTTTTTAAAAATTTCGATGGCCGCAAATAGAGTTGCTTCAAGTTTCAATCTACTGGGCTTCCAAGTCAAGATTAGAACTTGCACATTGGAGAGGATGCATGCGTTACTGAACCAAATGCAAAACAGATACAAACGTCTTTGCTACAAAAAACAATTTTGTTTAAGAAAAACACATTAAAAGCCCGGCGACAAATTCAAACATTTGAAATAAAATATTGAAAGAGACTTATTTCAGATCGTTGTATTAGTTTTACCATTTTCCAACAAGGGTCTGTGTGTGTAAAGTATTTATTGTAGATTCCCAGCGACATTATTTGATTGTTTGTATTCCATCGTAGTGACCGGATCATCGTTGTTGTCTTCCTTGTATGTATGTATTCCCTGAGCAGAGTTAAACTGTTTAGAAAATCTGATGGTCGCAAATCAGGCTGCGTCAAATTTCGGTCTAATGGGTGTCCAAGATATGGTTAGCAAATGAACATTAAAAGGACGCATGCTTCACTAAACCAAATGCAAGACAGATGCAATCGTCATTGCGACAACAACAATATGGGTTTTGAAACACACACACACACATGCACAGAATCGCAAAAAAACTCGGCATCGGGCTGATTCATACAAAATAAAATAAAGAAGACTTACTTCAGGTCGTTTTATTAGTTTTACCATCATCCATCCAAACTCCGTGCAAAGTTGTTGTTGCGTTCCAGCAACATAATTCTTTTTTTCGAGTGTATTTTACCTCCGTAACCGGGACTTCGAAGTTGTTTGGTGTTGTATTCTTTTGTTC
Source organism: Styela plicata (assembly GCA_963675895.2). NCBI lineage: Eukaryota > Metazoa > Chordata > Ascidiacea > Stolidobranchia > Styelidae > Styela > Styela plicata. The sequence goes on from OZ023149.1 coordinate 9,296,623, forward strand.
TTTGTGCTGCAGCTGTTGGTCCAAAATATCTAGAAATTCTTGAGCATATTCATACTGTTTAAAAAATTGGATGGTCGGAAATCAGACGGCCTCATATTTAATTCCATCGGGCAACCAAAGACATGGTTATTAATAGGAAATTAAAAAGGTGATGCTTAACTAAACCAAATGCAAGGCTGACATAGTCTTTCATAACGACCATCAGAATGTTGGGTTGGGAGACACACACACATGCAACACAAAAAATCCGGCACCAGGCATGAACTTTTTAAAAATTTCGATGGCCACAAATAGAGTTGCTTCAAATTTCAATCTACTGGGCTTCCAATTCAAGATTAAAACTTGGACATTAAAAAGGATGCATGCGTTGCTGAACCAAATGCAAAAGAGATGCAACCATCTTGGTTAGAAAAACAATTATGTTTCAAAAAACACACATTAAAAGCCCGGTGGGAGATTCAAACATTCGAAATAAAATATTAAAAGAGACTTACGTCAGGTCTTAGTATTAGTTTTACCATTTTCCAACCTGGGCCGGTTTGTGTTAAGTAGTTATTGTAGATTCCCAGCGACATTGTTTTATTGTTTGTATTCTATCATAGTGACCGGATCATCATTGTTGTCTACCTTGTGTATGTTGTTGTTCCGCAGCGGTTGGTTCAAATGATCTGGAAAAACTTGAACAGAGTTAAACTGTTTAAAAAATTTGATGGTCGCAAATCAGTCTGCATCATATTTTGGTCTAATGGGTGTCCAAGACTTGGATAGTCAATGGACATTAAAAGGACGCATGCTTCACTAAACCAAATGCAAGACAGATGTAACCATCATTGCGACAACAACAATATGGGTTTTGAAACACACACACGCACGCATGCACAGACTCGCAAAACAAGCCTGACGTCAGGGTCAATCATACAAAATAAAATAAAATAAAAAAGAAGACTTACTTCAGGTCGTTGCATTAGTTTTACCATTATCCATCCAGATTCCTTGCAAAGTTGTTGCTGTGTTCCAGCAACATAATTCTTCTCTTTTTGAATGTATTTTACCTCCGTAACCGGGACATCGAAGTTGTTTGGTGTTGTCTCCTTTGGTCGTTGTGCTGCAGCTGTCGGTCCAAAATATCTAGAAAATCTTGTGCATATTTATACTGTTTAAAAAATTTGATGGTCGGAAATCAGACCGCCTCATATTTCACTCTATTGGGCAACCATAGACATGGTTATTAATAGCTAATTAAAAAGGGCGCATGCTTTACTAAACTAAATGCAAAGCTGACATAATCTTTCATCACGACCATCAGAATGGTGGGTTGGGAAACACACACACACGCAACACAAAAAATTCGGCACCAGGCATGACTTTTTTAAAAATTTCGATGGCCACAAATGGAGTTGCTTCAAATTTCAATCTACTGGGCTTCCAAGTCAAGAATAAAGCTAGGACAATGAAAAGGATGCTTACATTACTGAACCAAATGCAAAAGAGATGCAACCGCCTTTGCTACGAAAAAAAATTTTTGTTTCGAAAACATACACATCAAAGCACGGCGGCAGATCCAAACGTTCGAAATAAAATATTAATAGAGACTTCAGATCGTTGAATTAGTTTTACCATTTTCCAACCAGGGTCTGTGTGTGTAAAGTGGTTATTGTAGATTCCCAGCGACATTGCTTCATTGTTTGTATTCCATCGTCGTGACCGGATCATCGTTTTTGTCTTCTTTGTATGTTGTTGTTCCATAGCTTTTGGTTCAAATGATCTGGAAAAACTTGAGCAGAGTTAAACCGTTTAAAAAATCTGATGGTCGCAAATCAGGCTGCATCATATTTCGGTCTAATGGGTGTCCAAGACATGGTTAGCAAATGAACATTAAAAGGACGCATGCTTCACTAAACCAAATACAAGACAGATGCAATCGTCATTGCGACAACAACAATATAGGTTTTGAAACACACACACATGCACAGAATCGCAAAAAAACCCGGCGTCGGGCTGATTCATACAAAATAAAATAATGAAGACTTACTTCGGGTCGTTTTATTAGTTTTACCATTATCCATCCAAACTCCTTGCAAAGTCGTTGTTGCGTTCAAGCAACATAATTCTTCTCTTTTCGAGTGTATTTTACCTCCGTAACCGGGACAAATTCATACTGTATAAAAAATTTGATGGTCAGAAATCAGACCGCCTGTTATCTCATTCTATTGGGCAACTAAAGACATGGTTATTAATAGGAAATTAAAAAGACGCATGCTTTACTAAACCAAATGCAAGGCTGACATAATATTTCATCACGACCATCAGAATATTGGGTTGGGAGACACACACACAAGCAACATAAAAAATAAGGCACCAGGCATGAACTATTTAAAGATTTCGATGGCCACAAATAGAGTTGCTTCAAATTTCAATCTACTGGGCTTCCAAGTCAGGATTAGTACTTGGACATTGAAAAGGATGCATGCGTTACTTAACCAAATGCAAAAGAGATGCAATGTCTTTGGAACGAAAAAAAATTATGTTTCAAAAAACACACATTAAAAGCCCGGCAGCAGATTCAAACATTCGAAATAATATATTTAAAGAGACTTACGTCAGGTCTTTGTATTAGTTTTACCATTTTCCAACCAGGGTCTGTTTGTGTAAAGTAGTTATTGTAGATTCCCAGAGACATTGTATCATTGTTTGTATTCTATCGTAGTGACCAGATCTTCGTTATTGTCTTCCTTGTATGTTGTTGTTCCACAGCGGTTGGTTCAAATGATCTAGAAAAACTAGAGCCAGAGTTAAACTGTTTAAAAAATTTGATGGTCACAAATCAGGCTGCATCATATTTCGGTCTAATGGGTGTCCAAGACATGGATAGTAAATGGACATTAAAAGAACGCATGCTTCACTAAACCAAATTCAAGACAGATGCAACCGTCACAGTGACAACAACAATATGGGTTTTGAAACACACGCATGCATGCACAGACTCTCAAAAAAGCCCGACGTCGGGCTCAATCATACAAAATAAAATAAAATAAAAAAGAAGACTTACTTCAGGTCGTTTTATTAGTTTTACCATTATCCATCCAAACTCCTTGCAAAGTTGCTGTTGTGTTCCAGCAACATAATTCTTCTCTTTTAGAGTGTATTTTACTTCCGTAACCGTGAGATCAAGTTGTTTGGTGTTGTCTTCTTTTGTTCGTTGGGCTGCAGCTGTCGGTCCAAAATATCTAAAGCATATTTATACTGTTTGAAAAATTGGATGGTCGGAAATCAGACGCCCTCATATTTAATTCTATTGGGCAACCAAAGACATGGTTAATAATAGGAAATTAAAAAGGGCGTATGCTTTACTAAACCAAATGCAAGGCTGACATAATATTTTTATCACGACCATTAGAATGTTGGGTTGGGTACACACACACATGCAACATAAAAAATTCGGCACCAGGCATGAACTTTTTAAAAATTTCGATGGCCACAAATAGAGTTGCTTCAAGTTTAAATCTACTGGGCTTCCAAGTCAAGATTAGAACTTGGACATTGGAGAGTATGCATGCGTTACTGAACCAAATGCAAAACAGATACAACCGTCTTTGCTACAAAAAACAATTTTGTTTAAAATAACACACATTAAATGCCCGGCGACAAATTCAAATATTTGAAATAAAATATTAAAAGAGACTAATTTCAGATCGTTGTAATAGTTTTACCATTTTCCAACCAGGGTCTGTGTGTGTAAAGTATTTATTGTAGATTCCCAGCGACATTGTTTGATTGTTTGTATTCCATCGTAGTGACCAGATCATCGTTTTCGTCTTCCTTGTATGTATGTATTCCCTGAGCAGAGTTAAACTGTATAGAAAATCTGATGGTCGCAAATCAGGCTGCATCATATTTCGGTCTAATGGGTGTCCAAGATATGGTTAGCAAATGAACATTAAAAGGACGCATGCTTCACTAAACCAAATGCAAGACAGATGCAATCGTCATTGCGACAACAACAATATGGGTTTTGAAACACACACACATGCACAGAATCGCAAAAAAACCCGGCATCGGGCTGATTCATACTAAATAAAATAAAGAAGACTTACTTCAGGTTGTTTTATTAGTTTTACCATTATCCATCCAAACTCCGTGCAAAGTTGTTGTTGCGTTTCAGCAACATAATTCTTCTCTTTTCGAGTGTATTTTACCTCTGTAACCGGGACTTCGAAGTTGTTTGGTGTTGTATTCTTTTGTTCGTTTACTGCAGCTGTTGGTCCAAAATATCTAGAAATTCTTGAGCATATTAATACTGTTTAAAAAATTGGATGGTCGGAAATCAGACGGCCTCATATTTAATTCCATCGGGCAACCAAAGACATGGTTATTAATAGGAAATTAAAAAGGTGATGCTTAACTAAACCAAATGCAAGACTGACATAGTCTTTCATAACGACCATCAGAATGTTGGGTTGGGAGACACGCACACATGCAACACAAAACATCCGGCACCAGGCATGAACTTTTTAAAAATTTCGATGGCCACAAATAGAGTTGCTTCAAATTTCAATTTACTGGGCTTCCAAGTCAAGATTAAAACTTGGACATTAAAAAGGATGCATGCGTTACTGAACCAAATGCAAAAGAGATGCAACCATCTTGGTTAGAAAAACAATTATGTTTCAAAAAACACACATTAAAAGCCCGGCGGCAGATTCAAACATTCGAAATAAAATATTAAAGAGACTTACGTCAGGTCTTTGTATTAGTTTGTCTTTGTATTAGTTTTACCACTTTCCAACCTGGGCCTGTTTGTGTTAAGTAGTTATTGTAGATTCCCAGCGACATTGTTTTATTGTTTGTATTCTATAATAGTGACCGGATCAACGTTGTTGTCTACCTTGTATGTTGTTGTTCCACAGCGGTTGGTTCAAATGATCTGGAAAAACTTGAGCAGAGTTAAACTGTTTAGAAAATTTGATGGTTGCAAATCAGGCTGCATCATATTTCGGTCTAATGGGAGTCCAAGACATGGTTAGTAAATGGACATTAAAATGACGCATGCTTCACTAAATCAAAATGCAAGACAGATGCAACCGTCATTGCGACAACAACAATATGGGTTTTGAAACACACGCACGCATGCACAGACTCGCAAAAAAAGCTTGACGTCAGGCTCAATCATACAGAATAAAATAAAAAAGAAGACTTACTTCAAGTCGTTTTATTAGTTTTACCATTATCCATCCAGACTCCTTGCCAAGTTGTTGCCGTGTTCCAGCAATATAATTCTTCTCTTTTTGAATGTATTTCACCTCAGTAACCAGGACATCGAAGTTGTTTGGAGTTGTCTCCTTTGGTCGTTGTGCTGCAGCTGTCGGTCCAAAATATCTAGAAAATCTTGAGCATATTTATACTGTTTAAAAAATTTGATGGTCGGAAATCAGACCGCCTCATATTTCATTCTATAGGGCAACCAAAGACATGGTTATTAATAGCTAATTAAAAAGGGCGCATGCTTTACTAAACCAAATGCAAGGCTGACATAATCTTTCATCACGACCATCAGAATGGTGGGTTGGGAGACACACACACATGCAACACAAGAAATTCGGCACCAGGCATGAACTTTTTAAAAATTTCTATGGCCACAAATGGAGTTGCTTCAAATTTCAATCTACTGGGCTTCCAAGTCAAGATTAAAACTTGGACATTGAAAAGGATGCATGCATTACTAAACCAATTGCAAAACAGATGCAACAGCCTTTGCTACGAAAAAAATTTTTGTTTCAAAACATACACATCAAAGCACGGCGGCAGATTCAAACGTTCGAAATAAAATATTAATAGAGACTTACTATCGTTGTATTAGTTTTACCATTTTCCAACCAGGGTCTGTGTGCGTAAAGTGGTTATTGTAGATTCCCAGCGACATTGTTTCATTGTTTGTATTCCATCGTCGTACCGGATCATCGTTTTTGTCTTCTTTGTATCTTGTTGTTTCATAGCTGTTGGTTCAAATGATCTAGAAAAACTTGAGCAGAATTAAACCGTTTAAAAAATCTGATGGACGCAAATCAGGCTGCATCGTATTTCGGTCTTATGGGTGTCCAAGACATGGTTAGCAAATGGACATTAAAAGGACGCTTGTTTCACTAAACAGAAAGCAAGACAGATGCAATCGTCATTGCGACAACAAAAATGTGGGTTTTGAAACACACACACACATGCACAGAATCGCAAAAAACCCGGCGTCGGGCTCATTCATACAAAATAAAATAAGAAAGAAGACTTACTTCAGGTCGATTTATGAGTTTTAACCATTATCCTTCCAAACTCCTTGCAAAGTTGTTGTTGTGTTCCAGAAACATAATTCTTCTTTTTGAGTGTATTTTACTTCCGTAACCGGGACTTCGAAGTTGTTTGGTGTTGTATTCTTTTGTTCATTGTGCTGCAGCTGTTGGTCCAAAATATCTAGAAAATCTTGACCATATTTATAGTGTTTAAAAAATTTTATGGTCGGAAATCAGATCGCCTCATATTTCATTCTATAGGGCAACCAGATACATGGTTATTAGTAAGAAAATAAAAAGGGCGCATGCTTTACTAAACCAAATGCAAGGCTGACATAATATTTCATCCCGACCATCAGAATGTTGGGTTGGGAGACAGGCAAACTTGCAACAACAAAAAATCCGGCACCAGGCATGAACTTTTTAAAAATTTCGATGACCACAATTGAGTTGCTTCAAATTTCAATCTACTGGGCTTCCAAGTCAAGATTAAAACTTGGACATTGAAAAGGATGCATGCATTACTGAACCAAATGCAAAACAGATGCAACAGCCTTTGCTACGAAAAATTTTTTTTTTTTCAAAACATACACATCCAAGCACGGCGGCAGATTCAAACGTTCGAAATAAAATATTAATAGAGGCTTACTTCAGATCGTTGTATTAGTTTTACCATTTTCAAACCAGGGTCTGTGTGTGTAAGTAGTTATTGTAGATTCCCAGCAACATTGTTTCATTATTTGTAATCCATCGTCGTCACCAGATTATCGTTTTTGTCTTCTTTGTATGTTGTTGTTCCACAGCTGTTGGTTCAAATGATCTGGAAAAACTTGAGCAGAGTTAAACCGTTTAAAAAATCTGATGGTCGCAAATCAGGCTGCATCATATTTCGGTCTAATGGGTGTCCAAGACATGGTTAGTAAATGGACAATAAAAGGACGCATGCTTTACTAAACCAAATGCAAGACAGATGCAGCCGTCATTGCGACAACAACAATATGGGTTCTGAAACACACGCATGTATGCTCACAAAAAAAGCCCGACATCGGGCTCAATCATACAAAATATAATAAAAAAGAAGACTTACTTCAGGTCGTTTTATTAGTTTTACCATTATCCAACCAGACTCATTGCAAAGTTGTGGTTGTGTTCCAGCAACATAATTCTTATCTTTTTGAATGTATTTTACCTCTGTTACCGGGACATCGAAGTTGTTTGGTGTTGTCTTCGGTCTTTTGTTCGTTGTGCTGCAGCTGTCGCTCCAAAATATCTAGAAAATCTAGAGCATATTTATACTGTTTAAAAAATTTGATGGTCGGAAATCAGTCCGCCTCATATTTCTTTCTATAGGCCAACCAAATACATGGTTATTAATACCTAATTAAAAGGGCGCATGCTTAACTAAACCAAATGCAAGGCTGACATAATCGTTCATCACGACCATCAGAATGTTGGGTTAGGAGACACACACACATGCAACACAAAAAATCCGGCACCAGGCATGAAATTTTCAAAAATTTCGATGGCCACAAATAGGTTGCTTCAAATTATAATCTACTGGGCTTCCAAGTCGATATTAAAACTTGGACATTGAAAAGGATGCATGCGTTACTAAACCAAATGCCAAACAAATACAACCGTCTTTGCTACAAAAACAATTTTGTTTAAAAAACACGCGTTAAAAGCCAGGCGACAAATTCAAACATTCAAAATAAAATATTAAAATAGACTTACTTCAGATCGTTGTATTATTTTTACCATTTTCCAACCAGGGACTGTGTGTGTAAAATTAGTTATTGTAGATTCCCAGCGACATTGTTTGATTGTTTGTATTCCATCGTAGTGACCGAATCATCGTTGTTGTCTTCCTTGTATGTTGTTGTTACACAGCTGTTAGTTCAAATGATATGGATTGAGCAGAGTTAAACGATATAAAAAATTTGATGGTCGCAAATCGGGCTGCATCATATTTCGGTCTAATGGGTGTCCAAGACATGGATAGCCAATGGACATTAATAAAAGGACGCATGCTTCACTAAACCAAATACAAGACAGATGCAACCGTCATTGCGACAACAACAATATGGGTTTTGAAACACAAACATGCAGGCACAGACTCGCAAAAAAAGCCCGACGTCGGGCTCAATCATTAAAAATAAAATAAAATAAAAAAGAAGACTTACTTCAGGTTGTTGCATTAGTTTTACCATTATCCATCCAGACTCCTTGCAAAGTTGTTGTTGTGTTCCAGCAACATCATTCTTCTATTTTTGAATGTATTTAACCTCCGTAATCGGGACATCGAAGTTGTTTGGTGTTGTCTCCTTTGGTCGTTGTGCTGCAGCTGTCGGTCCAAAATATCTAGAAAATCTTGAGCATATTTATACTGTTTAAAAAATTTGATGGTCGGAAATCAGACTGCCTCATATTTCATTCTATTGGGCAACTAAAGACATGGTTATTAATAGCTAATTAAAAGGGCGCATGCTTAACTAAACCAAATGCAAGGCTGACATAATCTTTCATCACGACCATCAGAATGTTGGGTTGGGAGACACACACGTGCAACACAAAAAATCCGGCACCAGGCATGAAATTTTCAAAAATTTAGATGGCCACAAATAGAGTTGCTTCAAATTATAATCTACTGGGCTTCCAAGTCGATATTAAAACTTGGACATTTAAAAGGATGCATGCGCTACTGAACCAAATGCCAAACAAATACAACAGTCTTTGCTACAAAAAACATTTTTGTTTAAAAAACAAGCCAGGCGACAAATTCAAACATTCGAAATAAAATATTAAAATAGACTTACTTCAGATCGTTGTATTATTTTTACCATTTTTCAACCAGGGACTGTGTGTGTAAATTAGTTATTGTAGATTCCCAGCGACATTGTTTGATTGTTTTTATTCCATCGTAGTGACCGGATCATCGTTGTTGTCTTCCTTGTATGTTGTTGTTACACAGCTGTTAGTTCAAATGATATGGAAAAACTTGAGCAGAGTTAAACGATATAAAAAATTTGATGGTCGCAAATCGGGCTGCATCATATTTCGGTCTAATGGGTGTCCAAGACATGGATAGTCAATGGACATTAAAAGGACGCATGCTTCACTAAACCAAATACAAGACAGATGCAACCGTCATTGCGACAACAACAATATGGGTTTTGAAACACACGCACGCATGCACAGACTCACAAGAAAAGCCCGACGTCGGGTTCAATCATAAAAAATAAAATAAAATAAAAAAGAAGATCTACTTCAGGTCGTTTTATTAGTTTTACCATTATCGAACCAGACTCATTGCAAAGTTGTGGTTGTGTTCCAGCAACATAATTTTCTCTTTTTGAATGTATTTTACCTCCGTAACCGGGACATCAAAGTTGTTTGGTGTTTTTTCCCTTGGTCGTTGTGCTGCAGCTGTCGGTCCAAAATATCTAGAAAATCTTGAGCATATTTAAACTGTTTAAAAAATTTGATGGTCGGAAATCAGACCGCCTCATATTTCATTCTATAGGGCAACCAAATACATGGTTATTAATAGGAAAATAAAAAGGGTGCATGCTTTACTAAACCAAATGCATGGTTGACATAATATTCCATCACGACCATCAGAATGTTGGGTTAGGAGACACACACACATGCAACACAAAAAATTCGGCAACATACATTAAATTTTTAAAAATTTCGATGGCCACAAATAGAGTTGCTTCAAATTTCAATCTACTGGGCTTCCAAGTCAAGATTAAAACTTTGACATTGAACATTGAAAAGGATGCACGCGTTACTGAACCAAATGCAAAACAAATACAACCGTCTTTGCTACAAAAAACAATTTTGTTTAAAGTTCATGCGTTAAAAGCCAGGAGACAAATTCAAACATTCGAAATAAAATATTAAAATAAACTTACTTCAGATCGTTGTATTAGTTTTACCATTTTCCAACCAGGGTCTGTGTGTGTAAGTAGTTATTGTAAATTCCCAGCGATATTGTTTCATTGTTTGTAATCCATCGTTGTTACCGGATCATCGCTTCGTGACCGGATCATCGTTTTTGTCTTCTTTGTATGTTGTTGTTCCACAGCTGATGGTTCAAATGATCTGGAAAAACTTGAGCAGAGTTAAACCGTTTAAAAAATTTGATTGTCGCAAATCAGGCTGCATCATATTTCGGTCTAATGGATGTCCAAGACATGGATAGTCAATGGACATTAAAAGAACGCATGCTTCACTAAACCAAATACAAGACAGATGCAACCGTCATTGCGACAACAATATGGGTTTTGAAACACACGCACGCATGCACAGACTCGCAAAAAAAGCCCGACGTCGGGCTCAATCATAAAAAATAAAATAAAATAGAAAAAAAGACTTACTCCAGGTCATTGCATTAGTTTCACCATTATCCATCCAAACTCCTTGCAAAGTTGTTGTTGTGTTCCAGCAACATAATTCTTCTCTTTTTGAATGTATTTTACCTTCGTAACCGGGACATCGAAGTTGTTTGGTGTTATCTTCGGTCTTTTGTTCGTTGTGCTGCAGCTGTCGATCCAAAATATCTAGAAAATCTTGAGCATATTTATACTGTTTAAAAAATTTTATGGTCGGAAATCAGACCGCCTCATATTTAATTCTATTGAGCAACCAAAGACATGGTTATAATTAGCTAATTAAAAAGGGCGCATGCTTTACTAAACCAAATGCAAGGCTGACATAATCTTTCATCACGACCATCAGAATGTTGGTTTGGGAGACACACACATATGCAACACAAAAAATCCAGCACCAGGCATTAAATTTTTAAAAATTTCGATGGCCACAAATAGAGTTGCATCAAATATCAATCTACTGGGCTTCCAAGTCAAGATTAAAACTTGGACATTGAAAAGGATGCATGCATTACTGAACCAAATGCAAAACAGATGCAACAGCCTTTGCTACGAGAAAAATTTTTTTTTTCAAAACATACACATCCAAGCACGGCGGCAGATTCAAACGTTCGAAATAAAATATTAATAGAGACTTACTTCAGATCGTTGTATCAGTTTTACCATTTTCCAACCAGGGTCTGTGTGTGTAAGTAGTTATTGTAGATTCCCAGCAACATTGTTTCATTATTTGTAATCCATCGTCGTCACCAGATTATCGTTTTTGTCTTCTTTGTATGTTGTTGTTCCACAGCTGTTGGTTCAAATGATCTGGAAAAACTTGAGCAGAGTTAAACCGTTTAGAAAATCTGATGGTCGCAAATCAGGCTGCATCATATTTCATTCTATAGGGCAACCAAATACATGGTTATTAATAGGAAAATAAAAAGGGCGCATGCTTTACTAAACCGAATGCAAGGCTGACATAATATTCCATCCCGACCATCAGAATGTTGGGTTGGGAGACAGGCAAACATGCAACAAAAAAAATCCGGCACCAGGCATGAACTTTTTAAAAATTTCGATGGCCACAAATGGAGTTGCTTCAAATTTCAATCTACTGGGCTTCCAAGTCAAGATTAAAACTTGGACATTGAAAAGAATGCATGCATTACTGAACCAAATGCAAAACAGATGCAACAGCCTTTGCTAGGAAAAAAATTTTTTGTTTCAAAACATACACATCCAAGCACGGCGGCAGATTCAAACGTTCGAAATAAAATATTAATAGAGACTTACTTCAGATCGTTGTATTAGTTTTACCATTTTCCAACCAGGGACTGTGTGTGTAAATTAGTTATTGTAGATTCACATCGACATTGTTTGATTGTTTGTATTCCATCGTAGTGACCGGATCATCGTTGTTGTCTTCCTTGTATGTTGTTGTTACACAGCTGTCGGTTAAAATGATCTGGAAAAACTTGAGCAGAGTTAAACGGTTTAAAAAATTTGATGGTTGCAAATCAGGCTGCATCATATTTCGGTCTAATGGGTGTCCAAGACATGGTTAGTAAATGGACATTAAAAGGACGCATGCATTACTAAACCAAATGCAAGACAGATGCAACTGTCATTGGGACAACAACAATATGGGTTTTGAAACACACACACGCATGCTCGCAAAAAAAGCCCGACATCGGGCTCAATCATACAAAATATAATAAAAAAGAAGACTTACTTCAGGTCGTTTTATTAGTTTTACCATTATCCAACCAGACTCATTGCAAAGTTGTGGTATGTTCCAGCAACATAATTCTTCTCTTTTTGAATGTATTTTACCCCGTAACCGGGACATCGAAGTTGTTTGGTGTTGTTTCCTTTGGTCGTTGTGCTGCAGCTGTCGGTCCAAAATATCTAGAAAATCTTGAGCATATTTATACATTTTAAAAAATTTGATGGTCGGAAATCAGACCGCCTCATATTTCGTTGTATAGGGCAATGAAATACATGGTTATTATTAGGAAAATAAAAAGGGCGCATGCTTTACTAAACCAAATGCAAGACTGACATAATATTTCATCCCGACCATCAGAATGTTGGATTGGGAGACACGCAAACATGCAACAAAAAAAAAATCCGGCACCAGGCATGAACTTTTTAAAAATTTCGATGGCCACAAATGGAGTTGCTTCAAATTTCAATCTACTGGGCTTCCAAGTTAAGATTAAAACTTGAACATTGAAAAGGATGCATGCATTACTGAACCAAATGCAAAACAGATGCAACAGCCTTTGCTACAAAAAAAATTTTTTGTTTCAAACCATACACATCCAAGCATGGCGGCAGATTCAAACGTTCAAAATAAAATATTAATAGAGACTTACTTCAGATCGTTGTATTAGTTTTACCATTTTCCAACCAGGGTCTGTGTGTGTAAGTAGTTATTGTTAATTCCCAGCGACATTGTTTCATTGTTTGTAATCCATCGTCGTGACCGGATCATCGTTTTTGTCTTATTTGTATGTTGTTGTTCCACAGCTGTTGTTTCAAATGATCTGGAAAAACTTGAGCAGAGTTAAACGGTTTAAAAAATTTGATGGTCGCACGCACATCAGGCTGCATCATATTTCGGTCTAATGGGTGTCCAAGACATGGTTAGTAAATGGACATTAAAAGGACGCATGCTTTACTAAACCAAATGCAAGACAGATGCAAAGGTCATTGCGACTACAACAATATGGGTTTGGAACACACGCACGCATGCTCGCAAAAAAAGCCCGACATTGGGCTCAATCATACAAAATATAATAAAAAAGAAGACTTACTTCAGGTCGTTTTATTAGTTTTACCATTATACAACCAGACTCATTGCAAAGTTGTGGTTGTGTTTCAGCAACATAATTCTTCTACTTTTGAATGTATTTTACCTCCGTAACCGGGACATCGAAGTTGTTTGGTGTTGTTTCCTTTGGTCATTGTGCTGCAGCTGTCGGTCCAAAATATCTAGAAAATCTTGAGCATATTTATACTGTTTAAAAAATTTGATGGTCGGAAATCAGACCGCCTCATATTTCATTCTATAGGGCAACCAAATACATGGTTATTATAGGAAAATAAAAAGGGAGCATGCTTTACTAAACCAAATGCAAGGCTGACATAATATTTCATCCAGACCATCAGAATGTTGGGTTGGGAGACAGGCAAACATGCAACAAAAAAAATCCGGCACCAGGCATGAACTTTTTAAAAATTTCGATGGCCACAAATGGAGTTGCTTCAAATTTCAATCTACTGGGCTTCCAAGTCAAGATTAAAACTTGGACAATGAAAAGGATGCATGCATTACTGAACCAAATGCAAAACAGATGCAACAGCCTTTGCTACGAAAAAAATTTTTTGTTTCAAAACATACACATCCAAGCACGGCGGCAGATTCAAACGTTCGAAATAAAATATTATTAGAGACTTACTTCAGATCGTTGTACTAGTTTTACCATTTTCCAACCAGGGTCTGTGTGTGTAAATTCGTTATTGTAGATTCCCAGCGACATTGTTTGATTGTTTGTATTCCATCGTAGTGACCGGATCATCGTTGTTGTCTTCCTTGTATGTTGTTGATACACAGCTGTCGGTTCAAATGATCTGGAAAAACTTGAGCAGAGTTGAACGTTTTAAAATTTGATGGTCGCAAATCAGGCTGCATCATATTTCATTCTATAGTGCAACCAAATACATGGTTATTAATAGGAAAAAAAAACGGCGCCTGCTTTACTAAACCAAATGCAAGGCTGACATAATATTCCATCCCGACCATCAGAATGTTGGGTTGGGAGACAGGCAAACATGCAACAAAAAAAATCCGGCACCAGGCATGAACTTTTTAAAAATTTCGATGGCCACAAATGGAGTTGCTTCAAATTTCAATCTACTGGGCTTTCAAGTCAAGATTAAAACTTGGACATTGAAAAGGATGCATGCATTACTGAACCAAATGCAAAACAGATGAAACAGCCTTTGCTACGAAAAAATTTTTTTGTTTCAAAACATACACATCCAAGCACGGCGGCAGATTCAAAAGTTCAAAATAATATATTAATAGAGACTTATTTCAGATCGTTGTATTAGTTTTACCATTTTCCAACCAGGGTCTGTGTGTGTAAGTAGTTATTGTAAATTCCCAGCGACATTGTTTCATTGTTTGTAATCCATCGTCGTGACCGGATCATCGTTTTTGTCTTATTTGTATGTTGTTGTTCCACAGCTGTTGTTTCAAATGATCTGGAAAAACTTGAGCAGAGTTAAACCGTTTAAAAAATCTGATGGTCGCAAATCAGGCTGCATCATATTTCGGTCTAATGGGTGTCCAAGACATGGTTAGTAAATGGACATTAAAAGGACGCATGCTTTACTAAACCAAATGCAAGACAGATGCAACCGTCATTGCGACAACAACAATATGGGTTTTGAAACACACACACGCATGCTCGCAAAAAAAGCCCGACATCGGGCTCAATCATACAAAATATAATAAAAAAGAAGACTTACTTCAGGTCGTTTGATTAGTTTTACCATTATACAACCAGACTCATTGCAAAGTTGTGGTTGTGTTTCAGCAACATAATTCTTCTACTTTTGAATGTATTTTACCTCCGTAACCGAGACATCAAAGTTGTTTGTTGTTGTTTCCTTTGGTCGTTGTGCTGTAGCTGTCGGTCCAAAATATCTAGAAAATCTTGAGCATATTTATACTGTTTAAAAAATTTGATGGTCGGAAATCAGACCGCCTCATATTTCATTCTATAGGGCAACCAAATACATGGTTATTAATAGGAAAATAAAAAGGGCGCCTGCTTTACTAAACCAAATGCAAGGCTGACATAATATTCCATCCCGACCATCAGAATGTTGGGTTGGGAGACAGGCAAACATGCAACAAAAAAAATCCGACACCAGGCGTGAACTTTTCTAAAAATTTCGATGGCCACAAATGGAGTTGCTTCAAAATTCAATCTACTGGGCTTCCAAGTAAAGATTAAAACTTGGACATTGAAAAGGATGCATGCATTACAGAACCAAATGCAAAACAGATGCAACAGCCTTTGCTACGAAAAAAATTTTTTGTTTCAAAACATACACATCCAAGCACGGCGGCAGATTCAAACGTTCGAAATAAAATATTAATAGAGACTTACTTCAGATCGTTGTATCAGTTTTACCATTTTCCAACCAGGGTCTGTGTGTGTAAGTAGTTATTGTAGATTCCCAGCAACATTGTTTCATTGTTTGTAATCCATCGTCGTGACCAGATTATCGTTTTTGTCATCTTTGTATGTTGTTGTTCCACAGCTGTTGGTTCAAATGATCTGGAAAAACTTGAGCAGAGTTAAACCGTTTAGAAAATCTGATGGTCGCAAATCAAGCTGCATCATATTTCATTCTATAGGGCAACCAAATACATGGTTATTAATAGGAAAATAAAAAGGGCGCATGCTTTACTAAACCAAATGCAAGCCTGACATAATATTTCATCCCGACCATCAGAATGTTGGGTTGGGAGACAGGCAAACATGAAACAAAAAAAAAATCCGGCACCAGGCATAAACTTTTTAAAAATTTCGATGGCCACAAATGGAGTTGCTTCAAATTTCAATCTACTGGGCTTCCAAGTCCAGATT
This sequence comes from Styela plicata, assembly GCA_963675895.2. Lineage (NCBI taxonomy): Eukaryota > Metazoa > Chordata > Ascidiacea > Stolidobranchia > Styelidae > Styela > Styela plicata. The sequence goes on from OZ023149.1 coordinate 9,312,949, forward strand.
AAAACTTGGACATTGAAAAGGATGCATGCATTACTGAACCAAATGCAAAACAGATGCAACAGCCTTTGCTAGGAAAAAATTTTTTTGTTTTAAAACATACACATCCAAGCACGGCGGCAGATTCAAACGTTCGAAATAAAATATTAATAGAGACTTACTTCAGATCGTTGTATTAGTTTTACCATTTTCCAACCAGGGACTGTGTGTGTAAATTAGTTATTGTAGATTCCCAGCGACATTGTTTGATTGTTTGTATTCCATCGTAGTGACCGGATCATCGTTGTTGTCTTCCTTGTATGTTGTTGTTACACAGCTGTCGGTTCAAATGATCTGGAAAAACTTGAGCAGAGTTAAACGGTTTAAAAAATTTGATGGTCGCAAATCAGGCTGCATCATATTTCGGTCTAATGGGTGTCCAAGACATGGTTAGAAAATGGACATTAAAAGTACGCATGCATTACTAAACCAAATGCAAGACAGATGCAACGGTCATTGCGACTACAACAATATGGGTTTTGAAACACACGCACGCATGCTCGCAAAAAAAGCTCGACATCGGGCTCAATCATACAAAATATAATAAAAAAGAAGACTTACTTCAGGTCGTTTTATTAGTTTTACCATTATCCAACCAGACTGATTGCAAAGTTGTGGTATGTTCCAGCAACATAATTCTTCTCTTTTTGAATGTATTTTACCTCCGTAACCGGGACATCGAAGTTGTTTGGTGTTGTTTCCTTTGGTCGTTGTGCTGCAGCTGTCGGTCCAAAATATCTAGAAAATCTTGAGCATATTTATACTGTTTAAAAAATTTGATGGTCGGAAATCAGACCGCCTCATATTTCATTCTATAGGGCAACCAAATACATGGTTATTAATAGGAAAATAAAAAGGGCGCATGCTTTACTAAACCAAATGCAAGGCTGACATAATATTCCATCCCGACCATCAGAATGTTGGGTTGGGAGACAGGCAAACATGCAACAAAAAAAATCCGGCACCAGGCATGAACTTTTTAAAAATTTCGATGGCCACAAATAGAATTGCTTCAAATTTCAATCTACTGGGCTTCCATGTCAAGATTAAAACTTGGACATTGAAAAGGATGCATGCATTACTGAACCAAATGCAAAACAGATGCAACAGCCTTTGCTACAAAAAAAATTTTTTGTTTCAAAACATACACATCCAAGAACGGTGGCAGATTCAAACGTTCGAAATAAAATATTATTAGAGACTTACTTCAGATCGTTGTATTAGTTTTACCATTTTCCAACCAGGGTCTGTGTGTGTAAATTAGTTATTGTAGATTCCCAGCGACATTGTTTGATTGTTTGTATTCCATCGTAGTGACCGGATCATCGATGTTGTCTTCCTTGTATGTTGTTGTTACACAGCTGTCGGTTAGAATGATCTGGAAAAACTTGAGCAGAGTTAAACGGTTTAAAAAATTAATCAGGCTGCATCATAATTCATTCTATAGGGAACCAAATACATGGTTATTAATAGGAAAATAAAAAGGGCGCATGCTTTACTGAACCAAATGCAAGGCTGACATAATATTCCATCCCGACGATCAGAATGTTGGGTTGGGAGACAGGCAAACATGCAACAAAAAAAATCCGGCACCAGGCATGAACTTTTTAAAAATTTCGATGGCCACAAATGGAGTTGCTTCAAATTTCAATCTACTGGGCTTCCAAGTCAAGATTAAAACTTGGACATTGAAAAAGATGCATGCATTACTGAACCAAATGCAAAACAGATGCAACAGCCTTTGCTACGAAAAAAATTTTTTGTTTCAAAACATACACATCCAAGCACGGCGTCAGATTCAAACGTTCGAAATAAAATATTAATGGAGACTTACTTCAGATCGTTGTATTAGTTTTACCATTTTCAAACCAGGGTCTGTGTGTGTAAGTAGTTATTGTAGATTCCCAGCGACATTGTTTCATTGTTTGTAATCCATCGTCGTGACCGGATCATCATTTTCGTCTTCTTTGTATGTTGATGTTCCACAGCTGTTGGTTCAAATGATCTGGAAAAACTTGAGCAGAGTTAAACCGTTAAAAAAATCTGATGGTCGCAAATCAGGCTGCATCATATTTCATTCTATAGTGCAACCAAATACATGGTTATCAATAGGAAAATAAAAAGGGCGCATGCTTTACTAAACCAAATGCAAGGCTGACATAATATTCCATCCCGACCATCAGAATGTTGGGTTGGGAGACAGGCAAACATGCAACAAAAAAAATCCGGCACCAGGCATGAACTTTTTAAAAATTTCGATGGCCACAAATGGAGTTGCTTCAAATTTCAATCTACTGGGCTTCCAAGTCAAGATTAAAACTTGGACATTGAAAAGGATGCATGCATTACTGAACTAAATGCAAAACAGATGCAACAGCCTTTGCTACAAAAAAAATTTTTTGTTTCAAAACATACACATCCAAGCACGGTGTCAGATTCAAACGTTCGAAATAGAATATTAATAAAGACTTACTTCAGATCGTTGTATTAGTTTTACCATTTTCAAACCAGGGTCTGTGTGTGTAAGTAGTTATTGTAGATTCCCAGCGACATTGTTTCATTGTTTGTAATCCATCGTCGTGACCGGATCATCGTTTTTGTCTTCTTTGTATGTTGTTGTTCCACAGCTGTTGGTTCAAATGATCTGGAAAAACTTGAGCAGAGTTAAACCGTTTAAAAAATCTGATGGTCGCAAATCAGGCTGCATCATGTTTCGGTCTAATGGGTGTCCAAGACATGGTTAGTACATGGACATTAAAAGGACGCATACTTTACTAAACCAAATGCAAGACAGATGCAACCGTCATTGCGACAACAACAATATGGGTTTTGAAACACACGCACGCATGCTCGCAAAAAAGCCCGACATCGGGCTCAATCATACAAAATACAATAAAAAAGAAGACTTACTTCAGGTCGTTTTATTATTAATTTTACCATTATCCAACCAGACTCATTGCAAAGTTGTGGTTGTGTTCCAGCAACATAATTCTTCTCTTTTTGAATGTATTTTACCTCCGTAATCGGGACATCGAAGTTGTTTGGTGTTGTTTCCTTTGGTCGTTGTGCTGCAGCTGTCGGTCCAAAATATCTAGAAAATCTTGAGCATATTTACACATTTTAAAAAATTTGATGGTCGGAAATCAGACCGCCTCATATTTCATTCTATAGGGCAACTAAATACATGGTTAATATTAAGAAAATAAAAAGGGCGCATGCTTTACTAAACCAAATGCAAGGCTGACGTAATATTTCATCCCGACAGTCAGAATGTTGGGTTGGGAGACAGGCAAACATGCAACAAAAAAATCCGGCACCAAGCATAAACTTTTTAAAAATTTCGATGGGCACAAATGGAGTTGCTTCAAATTTCAATGTACTGGGCTTCCAAGTCAAGATTAAAACTTGGACATTGAAAAGGATGCATGCATTACTGAACCAAATGCAAAACAGATGCAACAGCCTTTGCTATAAAAAAAAAAATTTTATTTTCAAAACGTACACATCCAAGCACAGCGGCAGATTCAAACGTTCGAAATAAAATATTAATAGAGACTTATTTCAGATCGTTGTATTAGTTTTACCATTTTCCAACCAGGGTCTGTGTGTGTAAATTAGTTATTGTAGATTCCCAGGGACATTGTTTGATTGTTTGTATTCCATCGTAGTGACCGGATCATCGTTGTTGTCTTCCTTGTATGTTGTTGTTACACAGCTGTCGGTTCAAATGATCTGGAAAAACTTGAGCAGAGTTAAACGGTTTAAAAATTTGATGGTCGCAAATCAGGCTGCATCATATTTCGGTCTAATGGGTGTCCAAGACATGGTTAGTAAATGGACATTAAAAGTATGCATGCATTACTAAACCAAATGCAAGACAGATGCAACCGTCATTGCGACAACAACAATATGGGTTTTGAAACACACGCACGCATGCTCGCAAAAAAAGCCCGACATCGGGCTCAATCATACAAAATATAATAAAAAAGAAGACTTACTTCAGGTCGTTTTATTAGTTTTACCATTATCCAACCAGACTCATTGCAAAGTTGTGGTATGTTCCAGCAACATAATTCTTCTCTTTTTGAATGTATTTTACCTCTGTAACCGGGACATCGAAATTGTTTGGTGTTGTTTCCTTTGGTCGTTGTGCTATAGCTGTCGGTCCAAAATATCAAAACATACACAATCAAGCACGGCGGCAGATTCAAACGTTCGAAATAAAATATTATTAGAGACTTACTTCAGATCGTTGTATTAGTTTTACCATTTTCCAACCAGGGTCTGTGTGTGTAAATTAGTTATTGTAGATTCCCAGCGACATTGTTTGATTGTTTGTATTCCATCGTAGTGACCGGATCATCGTTGTTGTCTTCCTTGTATGTTGTTGTTACACAGCTGTCGGTTAGAATGATCTGGAAAAACTTGAGCAGAGTTAAACGGTTTAAAAAATTAATCAGGCTGCATCATATTACATTCTATAGGGCAACCAAAAACATGGTTATTAATAGGAAAATAAAAAGGGCGCATGCTTTACTGAACCAAATGCAAGGCTGACGTAATATTCCATCCCGACCATCAGAATGTTGGGTTGGGAGACAGGCAAACATGCAACCAAAATAATCCGGCACCAGGCATGAACTTTTTAAAAATTTCGATGGCCACAAATGGAGTTGCTTCAAATTTCAATCTACTGGGCTTCCAAGTCAAGATTAAAACTTGGACATTGAAAAGGATGCATGCATTACTGAACCAAATGCAAAACAGATGCAACAGCCTTTGCTACGAAAAAAATTTTTTGTTTAAAAACATACACATCCAAGCACGGCGGCAGATTCAAACGTTCGAAATAAAATATTATTAGAGACTTACTTCAGATCGTTGTATTAGTTTTACCATTTTCCAACCAGGGTCTGTGTGTGTAAATTAGTTATTGTAGATTCCCAGCGACATTGTTTGATTGTTTGTATTCCATCGTAGTGACCGGATCATCGTTGTTGTCTTCCTTGTATGTTGTTGTTACACAGCTGTCGGTTAGAATGATCTGGAAAAACTTGAGCAGAGTTAAACGGTTTAAAAAATTAATCAGGCTGCATCATATTACATTCTATAGGGCAACCAAAAACATGGTTATTAATAGGAAAATAAAAAGGGCGCATGCTTTACTAAACCAAATGCAAGGCTGACATAATATTCCATCCCGACCATCAGAATGTTGGGTTGGGAGACAGGCAAACATGCAACAAAAAAAATCCGGCACCAGACATTAACTTTTTAAAAATTTCGATGGCCACAAATGGAGTTGCTTCAAATTTCAATCTACTGGGCTTCCAAGTCAAGATTAAAACTTGGACATTGAAAAGGATGCATGCATTACTGAACCAAATGCAAAACAGATGCAACAGCATTTGCTACGAAAAAATTTTTTTGTTTCAAAACATACACATCCAAGCACGGCGGCAGATTCAAACGTTCGAAATAAAATATTATTAGAGACTTACTTCAGATCGTTGTATTAGTTTTACCATTTTCCAACCAGGGTCTGTGTGTGTAAATTAGTAATTTTAGATTCCCAGCGACATTGTTTGATTGTTTGTATTTCATCGTAGTGACCGGATCATCGTTGTTGTCTTCCTTGTATGTTGTTGTTACACAGCTGTCGGTTAGAATGATCTGGAAAAACTTGAGCAGAGTTAAACGGTTTAAAAAATTTGATGGTCGCAAATCAGGCTGCATCATATTTCGGTCTAATGGGTGTCCAAGACATGGTTAGTAAATGGACATTAAAAGGACGCATGCATTACTAAACCAAATGCAAGACAGATGCAACCGTCATTGCGACAACAACAATATGGGTTTTGAAACACACGCACGCATGCTCGCAAAAAAAGCCCGACATCGGGCTCAATCATACAAAATATAATAAAAAAGAAGACTTACTTCAGGTCGTTTTATTAGTTTTACCATTATCCAACCAGACTCATTGCAAAGTTTGGTATGTTCCAGCAACATAATAATTCTTCTCTTTTTGAATGTATTTTACCCCGTAACCGGGACATCGAAGTTGTTTGGTGTTGTTTCCTTTGGTCGTTGTGCTGCAGCTGTCGGTCCAAAATATCTAGAAAATCTTGAGCATATTTATACATTTTAAAAAATTTGATGGTCGGAAATCAGACCGCCTCATATTTCGTTGTATAGGGCAACCAAATACATGGTTATTATTAGGAAAATAAAAAGGGCGCATGCTTTACTAAACCAAATGCAAGACTGACATAATATTTCATCTAAACCATCAGAATGTTGGATTGGGAGACACGCAAACATGCAACAAAAAAATCCGGCACCAGGCATGAAGTTTTTAAAAATTTCGATGGCCACAAATGGAGTTGCTTCAAATTTCAATCTACTGGGCTTCCAAGTCAAGATTAAAACTTGGACATTGAAAAGGATGCATGCATTACTGAACCAAATGCAAGCAGATGCAACAGCCTTTGCTACGAAAAAAATTTTTTGTTTCAAAACATACACATCCAAGCACGGCGGCAGATTCAAATGTTCGAAATAAAATATTAATAGAGACTTACTTCAGATCGTTGTATCAGTTTTACCATTTTCCAACCAGGGTCTGTGTGTGTAAGTAGTTATTGTAGATTCCCAGCAACATTGTTTCATTGTTTGTAATCCATCGTCGTGACCAGATTATCGTTTTTGTCTTATTTGTATGTTGTTGTTCCACAGCTGTTGGTTCAAATGATCTGGAAAAACTTGAGCAGAGTTAAACCGTTTAGAAAATCTGATGGTCGCAAATCAGGCTGCATCATATTTCATTCTATAGGGCAACCAAATACATGTTTATTAATAGGAAAATAAAAAGGGCGCATGCTTTACTAAACCAAATGCAAGGCTGACATAATATTCCATCCCGACCATCAGAATGTTGGGTTGGGAGACAGGCAAACATGCAACAAAAAAAAAATCCGGCACCAGGCATGAACTTTTTAAAAATTTCGATGGCCACAAATGGAGTTGCTTCAAATTTCAATCTACTGGGCTTCCAAGTCCAGATTAAAACTTGGACATTGAAAAGGATGCATGCATTACTGAACCAAATGCAAAACAGATGCAACAGCCTTTGCTAGGTAAAATGTTTTTGGTTTCAAAACATACACATCCAAGCACGGCGGCAGATTCAAACGTTCGAAATAAAATATTAATAGAGACTTACTTCAGATCGTTGTATTAGTTTTACCATTTTCCAACCAGGGACTGTGTGTGTAAATTAGTTATTGTAGATTCCCAGCGACATTGTTTGATTGTTTGTATTCCATCGTAGTGACCGGATCATCGTTGTTGTCTTCCTTGTATGTTGTTGTTACATGGCTGTCGGTTCAAATGATCTGGAAAAACTTGAGCAGAGTTAAACGGTTTAAAAAATTTGATGGTTGCAAATCAGGCTGATTCATATTTCGGTCTAATGGGTGTCCAAGACATGGTTAGTAAATGGACATTAAAAGTACGCATGCATTACTAAACCAAATGCAAGACAGATGCAACGGTCATTGCGACAACAACAATATGGGTTTTGAAACACACACACGCATGCTCGCAAAAAAAGCCCGACATCGGGCTCAATCATACAAAATATAATAAAAAAGAAGACTTACTTCAGGTCGTTTTATTAGTTTTACCATTATCCAACCAGACTCATTGCAAAGTTGTGGTATGTTCCAGCAACATAATTCTTCTCTTTTTGAATGTATTTTACCTCCGTAACCGGGACATCGAAGTTGTTTGGTGTTGTTTTCTTTGGTCGTTGTGCTGCAGCTGTCGGTCCAAAATATCTAGAAAATCTTGAGCATATTTATACATTTTAAAAAATTTGATGGTCGGAAATCAGACCGCCTCATATTTCATTCTATAGGGCAACCAAATACATGGTTATTAATAGGAAAATAAAAAGGGCGCATGCTTTACTAAACCAAATGCAAGGCTGACATAATATTCCATCCCGACCATCAGAATGTTGGGTTGGGAGACAGGCAAACATGCAACAAAAAAAAATCCGGCACCAGGCATGAACTTTTTAAAAATTTCGATGGCCACAAATGGAGTTGCTTCAAATTTCAATCTACTGGGCTTCCAAGTCAAGATTAAAACTTGGACATTGAAAAAGATGCATGCATTACTGAACCAAATGCAAAACAGATGCAACAGCCTTTGCTACGAAAAAAATTTTTTGTTTCAAAACATACACATCCAAGCACGGCGGCAGATTCAAACGTTCGAAATAAAATATTATTAGAGACTTACTTCAGATCGTTGTATTAGTTTTACCATTTTCCAACCAGGGTCTGTGTGTGTAAATTAGTTATTGTAGATTCCCAGCGACATTGTTTGATTGTTTGTATTCCATCGTAGTGACCGGATCATCGTTGTTGTCTTCCTTGTATGTTGTTGTTACACAGCTGTCGGTTAGAATGATCTGGAAAAACTTGAGCAGAGTTAAACGGTTTAAAAAATTAACCAGGCTGCATCATATTTCATTCTATAGGGCAACCAAATACATGGTTATTAATAGGAAAATAAAAAGGGCGCATGCTTTACTGAACCAAATGCAAGGCTGACATAATATTCAATCACGACCATCAGAATGTTGGGTTGGGAGACAGGCAAACATGCAACAAAAAAAATCCGGCACCAGGCATGAACTTTTTAAAAATTTCGATGGCCACAAATGGAGTTGCTTCAAATTTCAATGTACTGGGCTTCCAAGTCAAGATTAAAACTTGGACATTGAAAAGGATGCATGCATTACTGAACCAAATGCAAAACAGATGCAACAGCCTTTGCTACGAAAAAAATTTTTTGTTTCAAAACATACACATCCAAGCACGGCGGCAGATTCAAACGTTCGAAATAAAATATTAATAGAGACTTACTTCAGATCGTTGTATCAGTTTTACCATTTTCCAACCAGGGTCTGTGTGTGTAAGTAGTTATTGTAGATTCCCAGCAACATGTTTCATTGTTTGTAATCCATCGTCGTGACCAGATTATCGTTTTTGTCTTCTTTGTATGTTGTTGTTCCACAGCTGTTGGTTCAAATGATCTGGAAAAACTTGAGCAGAGTTAAACCGTTTAGAAAATCTGATGGTCGCAAATCAGGCTGCATCATATTTCATTCTATAGGGCAACCAAATACATGGTTATTAATAGGAAAATAAAAAGGGCGCATGCTTTACTAAACCAAATGCAAGGCTGACATAATATTCCATCCCGACCATCAGAATGTTGGGTTGGGAGACAGGCAAACATGCAACAAAAAAATCCGGCACCAGGCATGAACTTTTTAAAAATTTCGATGGCCACAAATGGAGTTGCTTCAAATTTCAATCTACTGGGCTTCCAAGTCAAGATTAAAACTTGGACATTGAAAAAGATGCATGCATTACTGAACCAAATGCAAAACAGATGCAACAGCCTTTGCTACGAAAAAAATTTTTTGTTTCAAAACATACACATCCAAGCACGGCGGCAGATTCAAACGTTCGAAATAAAATATTAATAGAGACTTACTTCAGATCGTTGTATTAGTTTTACCATTTTCCAACCAGGGACTGTGTGTGTAAATTAGTTATTGTAGATTCCCAGCGACATTGTTTGATTGTTTGTATTCCATCGTAGTGACCGGATCATCGTTGTTGTCTTCCTTGTATGTTGTTGTTACATGGCTGTCGGTTCAAATGATCTGGAAAAACTTGAGCAGAGTTAAACGGTTTAAAAAATTTGATGGTTGCAAATCAGGCTGATTCATATTTCGGTCTAATGGGTGTCCAAGACATGGTTAGTAAATGGACATTAAAAGGACGCATGCATTACTAAACCAAATGCAAGACAGATGCAACCGTCATTGCGACAACAACAATATGGGTTTTGAAACACACACGCACGCATGCTCGCAAAAAAAGCCCGACATCGGGCTCAATCATACAAAATATAATAAAAAAGAAGACTTACTTCAGGTCGTTTTATTAGTTTTACCATTATCCAACCAGACTCATTGCAAAGTTGTGGTATGTTCCAGCAACATAATTCTTCTCTTTTTGAATGTATTTTACCTCCGTAACCGGGACATCGAAGTTGTTTGGTGTTGTTTCCTTTGGTCGTTGTGCTGCAGCTGTCGGTCCAAAATATCTAGAAAATCTTGAGCATATTTATACTGTTTAAAAAATTTGATGGTCGGAAATCAGACCGCCTCATATTTCATTCTATAGGGCAACCAAATACATGGTTATTAATAGGAAAATAAAAAGGGCGCATGCTTTACTAAACCAAATGCAAGGCTGACATAATATTCCATCCCGACCATCAGAATGTTGGGTTGGGAGACAGGCAAACATGCAACAAAAAAAATCCGGCACCAGGCATGAACTTTTTAAAAATTTCGATGGCCACAAATGGAGTTGCTTCAAATTTCAATCTACTGGGCTTCCAAGTCAAGATTAAAACTTGGACATTGAAAAAAGATGCATGCATTACTGAACCAAATGCAAAACAGATGAAACAGATGCAACAGCCTTTGCTACAAAAAAAATTTTTTGTTTCAAAACATACACATCCAAGCACGGCGGCAGATTCAAACGTTCGAAATAAAATATTATTAGAGACTTACTTCAGATCGTTGTATTAGTTTTACCATTTTCCAACCAGGGTCTGTGTGTGTAAATTAGTTATTGTAGATTCCCAGCGACATTGTTTCATTGTTTGTAATCCATCGTAGTGACCGGATCATCGTTTTTGTCTTCTTTGTATGTTGTTGTTACACAGCTGTTGGTTCAAATGATCTGGAAAAACTTGAGCAGAGTTTAAACGGTTTAAAAAATTGATGGTCGCAAATCAGGCTGCATCATATTTCATTCTATAGGGCAACCAAATACATGGTTATTAATAGGAAAATAAAAAGGGCGCATGCTTTACTAAACCAAATGCAAGGCTGACATAATATTCCATCCCGACCATCAGAATGTTGGGTTGGGAGACAGGCAAACATGCAACAAAAAAAAAAATCCGGCACCAGGCATGAACTTTTTAAAAATTTCGATGGCCACAAATGGAGTTGCTTCAAATTTCAATCTACTGGGCTTCCAAGTCAAGATTAAAACTTGGACATTGAAAAGGATGCATGCATTACTGAACCAAATGCAAAACAGATGCAACAGCCTTTGCTAGGAAAAAATTTTTTTGTTTCAAAACATACACATCCAAGCACGACGGCAGATTCAAACGTTCGAAATAAAATATTAATAGAGACTTACTTCAGATCGTTGTATTAGTTTTACCATTTTTCAACCAGGGTCTGTGTGTGTGTAAAATTAGTTATTGTAGATTCCCAGCGACATTGTTTTCATTGTTTGTAATTCCATCGTCGTGACCGGATCATCGTTTTTTGTCTTATTTGTATGTTGTTGTTACACAGCTGTCGGTTCAAATGATCTGGAAAAACTTGAGCAGAGTTAAACCGTTTTTAAAAAATTTGATGGTCGCAAATCAGGCTGCATCATATTTTCGGTCTAATGGGTGTCCAAGACATGGTTAGTAAATGGACATTAAAAGGACGCATGCTTTACTAAACCAAATGCAAGACAGATGCAACCGTCATTGCGACAACAACAATATGGGTTTTGAAACACACGCACGCATGCTCGCAAAAAAAAAGCCCGACATCGGGCTCAATCATACAAAATATAATAATAAAAAAGAAGACTTACTTCAGGTCGTTTTATTAGTTTTACCATTATCCAACCAGACTCATTGCAAAGTTGTGGTATGTTCCAGCAACATAATTCTTCTCTTTTTGAATGTATTTTACCTCCGTAACCGGGACATCGAAGTTGTTTGGTGTTGTTTTCTTTGGTCGTTGTGCTGCAGCTGTCGGTCCAAAATATCTAGAAAATCTTGAGCATATTTATACTGTTTAAAAAATTTGATGGTCGGAAATCAGACCGCCTCATATTTCATTCTATAGGGCAACCAAATACATGGTTATTAATAGGAAAATAAAAAGGGCGCATGCTTTACTAAACCAAATGCAAGGCTGACATAATATTCCATCCCGACCATCAGAATGTTGGTTTGGGAGACAGGCAAACATGCAACAAAAAAAAATCCGGCACCAGGCATGAACTTTTTTAAAAATTTTCGATGGCCACAAATGGAGTTGCTTCAAATTTCAATCTACTGGGCTTCCAAGTCAAGATTAAAACTTGGACATTGAAAAGGATGCATGCATTACTGAACCAAATGCAAAACAGATGCAACAGCCTTTGCTAGGAAAAAAATTTTTTGTTTCAAAACATACACATCCAAGCACGGCGGCAGATTCAAACGTTCAAAATAAAATATTAATAGAGACTTACTTCAGATCGTTGTATTAGTTTTACCATTTTCCAACCAGGGTCTGTGTGTGTAAATTAGTTATTGTAAATTCCCAGCGACATTGTTTGATTGTTTGTAATCCATCGTCGTGACCGGATCATCGTTGTTGTCTTTCCTTGTATGTTGTTGTTCCACAGCTGTCGGTTTCAAATGATCTGGAAAAAAAAACTTGAGCAGAGTTAAACGGTTTAAAAAAATTTGATGGTCGCAAATCAGGCTGCATCATATTTCGGTCTAATGGGGTGTCCAAGACATGGTTAGTAAATGGACATTAAAAGTACGCATGCTTTACTAAACCAAATGCAAGACAGATGCAACGGTCATTGCGACAACAAACAATATGGGTTTTGAAACACACGCACGCATGCTCGCAAATGCTAAAAAAAAAAAGCCCGACATCGGGCTCAATCATACAAAATATAATAAAAAAAGAAGACTTACTTCAGGTCGTTTTATTAGTTTTACCATTATACAACCAGACTCATTGCAAAGTTGTGGTTGTGTTCCAGCAACATAATTCTTCTCTTTTTGAATGTATTTTACCTCCGTAAACCGGGACATCGAAGTTGTTTGGTGTTGTTTCCTTTGGTCGTTGTGCTGCAGCTGTCGGTCCAAAATATCTAGAAAATCTTGAGCATATTTATACTGTTTAAAAAATTTGATGGTCGGAAATCAGACCGCCTCATATTTCATTCTATAGGGCAACCAAATACATGGTTATTAATAGGAAAATAAAAAGGGCGCATGCTTTACTAAACCAAATGCAAGGCTGACATAATATTCCATCCCGACCATCAGAATGTTGGGTTGGGAGACAGGCAAACATGCAACAACAAAAAAAATCCGGCACCAGGCATGAACTTTTTAAAAATTTCGATGGCCACAAATGGAGTTGCTTCAAATTTCAATCTACTGGGCTTCCAAGTCAAGATTAAAACTTGGACATTGAAAAGGATGCATGCATTACTGAACCAAATGCAAAACAGATGCAACAGCCTTTGCTACAAAAAAAATTTTTTGTTTCAAAACATACACATCCAAGCACGGCGGCAGATTCAAACGTTCGAAATAAAATATTATTAGAGACTTACTTCAGATCGTTGTATTAGTTTTACCATTTTCCAACCAACTGTGTGTGTCTGTGTGTGTATTGTAGATTATTGTTTGATTGTTGTATTCCCATCGTAGTGACATTGTTTCATTGTTTGTGTTGTTCACATCGGTAGAATGATCTGACCGGATCATCGTTTAAAAAATTAATTGTCTTATTTTGTACATGGTTATTTGAAAATTGCTTAACACTGACATAATATTCCATCCCGACCATGAATGTTTTCAAAATGATCAAAAAAAAACTTGCATGAACTTTTTAAAAATTTCGATGGCCCCAAACGGTTTAAAAAATCTTGATGGTCGATTAAAACTTGGAATTGAATCAGGCATGCATCATCATCGTTGTTGTCTTCCTCGGTTCTACACAGGGTTGTTCCAAGACATGGTACAGAGTAAAAATGGACATTGAAAATCACGCATGCTTTACTAAACCAAATGCAAGACAGATGCATTAAAACGGTCATTGCGACAAATACAAACAATGCAACCGTATTGCGACAACAACAATATGGGTTTTGAAACACACACGCAGGCACATGCTCGCAAAAAAAGCCCGACGTCGGGCTCAATCATTAACAAAATATAAAAAAAAAAGAAGACTTACTTCAGGTTGTTGCATTAGTTTTACCATTATCCATCCAGACTCCTTGCAAAGTTGTTGTTGTGTTCCAGCAACATAATTCTTATCGTTTTGAATGTATTTTACCTCCGTAATCGGGACATCAAAGTAGTTTGGTGTTGTCTCCTTTGGTCGTTGTGCTGCAGCTGTCGGTCCAAAATATCTAGAAAATCTTGATCATATTTATACTGTTTAAAAAATTTGATGGTCGGAAATCAGACTGCCTCATATTTCATTCTATTGGGCAACTAAAGACATGGTTATTAATAGGAAAATTAAAATGGCGCATGCTTTACTAAACCAAATGCAAGGCTGACATAATCTTTCATCCCGACCATCAGAATGTTGGGTTGGGAGACAGGCAAACATGCAACACAAAAAAATCCGGCACCAGGCATGAACTTTTTCAAAAATTTCGATGGCCACAAATGGAGTTGCTTCAAATTTCAATCTACTGGGCTTCCAAGTCAAGATTAAAACTTGGACATTGAAAAGGATGCATGCGTTACTGAACCAAATGCCAAAACAAATACAACATCCTTTGCTACAAAAAAAATTTTTTTGTTTAAAAACATACGCATAAAAGCACGGCGGCAAATTCAAACATTCGAAATAAAATATTATTATAGACTTACTTCAGATCGTTGTATTAGTTTTACCATTTTCCAACCAGGGTCTGTGTGTGTAAATTAGTTATTGTAGATTCCCAGCGACATTGTTTGAATGTTTGTATTCCATCGTAGTGACCGAATCATCGTTGTTGTCTTCCTTGTATGTTGTTGTTACACAGCTGTTCGGTTCAAATGATATGGAAAAAACTTGAGCAGAGTTAAACGTTTTAAAAAATTTGATTGTCGCAAATCAGGCTGCATCATATTTCGGTCTAATGGGTGTCCAAGACATGGTTAGTCAATGGACATTAAAAAGGACGCATGCTTCACTAAACCAAATGCAAGGCTGACAAGACAGAATGTTGGGTTGGCAACAGGTCATATGCAACAAAAAAAAATCCGCACCAGGCATGAACTTGCGACAACAAAACAATATGGGTTTTGAAAACACACGCACGGCATGCACAGACTCACAAAAAAAAGCCCCGACGCATTCGGGTTCAATCATAAAAAGTAAGCCTAAAATAAAAAAGAAGACTTACTTCAGGTCGTTTTATTAGTTTTACCATTATCGAACCAGACTCATTGCAAAGTTGTGGTTGTGTTCCAGCAACATAATTCTTCTCTTTTTGAATGTATTTTACCTCCGTAACCGGGACATCGAAGTTGTTTGGTTTTGTCTCCTTTGGTCGTTGTGCTGCAGCTGTCGGTCCAAAATATCTAGAAAATCTTGAGCATATTTATACTGTTTAAAAAATTTTATGGTCGGAAATCAGGCTGCCTCATATTTAATTCTATTGGGCAACCAAAGACATGGTCATTATTAGCTAATTAAAAAGGGCGCATGCTTTACTAAACCAAATGCATGGCTGACATAATCTTTCATCACGACCAACAGAATGTTGGTTTGGGAGACGCACACACATGCAACACAAAAAATCCGGCACCAGGCATGAACTTTTTAAAAATTTCGATGGCCACAAATAGAGTTGCTTCAAATTTCAATCTACTGGGCTTCCAAGTGAAGATTAAAACTTGGACATTGAAAAGGATGCATGCGTTACTGAACCAAATGCAAAACAGATACAACAGTCTTTGCTACAAAAAACATTTTTTTGTTAAAAAACATACACATTAAAAGCCAGGCGACAAATTCAAACATTCGAAATAAAAATATTAAAATAGACTTATTTTCAGATTTTTGTATTAGTTTTACCATTTTCCAACCAGGGGGTCTGTGTGTGTAAATTAGTTATTGTAGATTCCCAGCGACATTGTTTGATTGTTTGTATTCCATCGTAGTGACCGGATCATCGTTGTTGTCTTCCTTGTATGTTGTTGTTACGCAGCTGTTGGTTCAAATGATCTGGAAAAACTTGAGCAGAGTTAAACGGTTTAAAAAATTTGATGGTCGCAAATCAGGCTGCATCATATTTCGGTCTAATGGGTGTCCAAGACATGGTTAGTAAATGGACATTAAAAGGATGCATGCTTTACTAAACCAAATGCAAGACAGATGCAACCGTCATTGCGACAACAACAATATGGCTTTTGAAACACACGCACGCATGCTCACAAAAAAGTCCGACATCGGGCTCAACCATACAAAATATAATAAAAATGAAGACTTACTTCAGGTCGTTTTATTAGTTTTACCATTATCCAACCAGACTCATTGCAAAGTTGTGATAGCGTTCCAGCAACATAATTCTTCTCTTTTTGAATGTATTTTACCTCCGTAATCGGGACATCTAAGTTGTTTGGTGTTGTTTCCTTTGGTCGTTGTGCTGCATCTGCCGGTCCAAAATATCTAGAAAATCTTGAGCATATTTACACATTTTAAAAAATTTGATGGTCGGAAATCAGACCGCCTCATATTTCATTCTATAGGGCAACCAAATACATGGTTATTATTAAGAAAATAAAAAGGGTGCATGCTTTACTAAACCCAATGCAAGGCTGACATAATATTTCATCCCGACCATCAGAATGTTGGGTTGGGAGACAGGCAAACATGCAACAAAAAAAATCCGGCAACAAGCATGAACTTTTTAAAAATTTTGATTGCCACAAATGGAGTTGCTTCAAATTTCAATCTACTGGGATTCCAAGTCAAGATTAAAACTTGGACATTGAAAAGGATGCATGCATTACTAAACCAAATGCAAAACAGATGCAACAGAATTTTTTGTTTCAAAACATACACATCCAAGCACGGCGGCAGATTCAAACGTTCGAAATAAAATATTAATAAACACTTACTTCAGATCGTTGTATCAGTTTTACCATTTTCCAACCAGGGTCTGTGTGTGTAAGTAGTTATTGTAGATTCCCAGCGACATTGTTTCATTGTTTGTAATCCATCGTCGTGACCAGATCATCATTTTTGTCTTCTTTGTATGTTGTTGTTCCACAGCTGTTGGTTCAAATGATCTGGAAAAACTTGAGCAGAGTCAAACCGTTTAAAAAATCTGATGGTCGCAAATCAGGCTGCATCATATTTCGGTCTAATGGGTGTCCAAGACATGGTTAGTAAATGGACATTAAAAGGACGCATGCCTTACTAAACCAAATGCAAGACAGATGCAACGGTCATTGTGACAACAACAATATGGGTTTTGAAACGCACGTACGCATGCTCGCAAAAAAAGCCCGACATCGGGCTCTTTCATACAAAATATAATAAAAAAGAAGACTTACTTCAGGTCGTTTTATTAGTTTTACCATTATCCAACCAGACTCATTGCAAAGTTGTGGTTGTGTTCCAGCAACATAATTCTTATCTTTTTGAATGTATTTTACCTCCGTAACCGGGACATCGAAGTTGTTTGGTGTTCTTTCCCTTGGTCGTTGTGCTGCAGCTGTCGGTCCAAAATATCTAGAAAATCTTGAGCATATTTATACTGTTTAAAAAATTTGATGGTCGGAAATCAGACCGCCTCATTTCATTCTATAGGGCAACCAAATACATGGTTATTAAAAGGAAAATAAAAAGGGTGCATGCTTTACTAAACCAAATGCATGGCTGACATAATATTCCATCCCGACCATCACAATGTTGGGTTAGGAGACACACACACATGCAATACAAAAAATCCGGCACCAGACATGAAATTTTTAAATATTTCGATGGCCACAAATAGAGTTGCTTCAAATTTCAATCTACTGGGCTTCCAAGTCAAGATTAAAACTTGGACATTGAAAAGGATGCATGCGTTACTGAACCAAATGCAAAACAAATACAACCGTCTTTGCTACAAAAAACAATTTTATTTAAAAAAACATGCGTTAAAAGCCAGGAGACAAATTTAAACATTCGAAATAAAATATTAAAATAGACTTACTTCAGATCGTTGTATTAGTTTTACCATTTTCCAACCAGGGTCTGTGTGTGTAAGTAGTTATTGTAGATTCCCAGCGACATTGTTTCATTGTTTGTAATCCATCGTCGTGACCGGATCATCGTTTCGTGACCGGATCATCATTTTTGTCTTCTTTGTATGTTGTTGTTCCACAGCTGTTGGTTCAAATGATCTGGAAAAACTTGAACTGAGTTAAACGGTATAAAAAATTTGATGGTCGCAAATCGGGCTGCATCATATTTCGGTCTAATGGGTGTCCAAGACATGGATAGTCAATGGACATTAAAAGGACGCATGCTTCACTAAACCAAATACAAGACAGATGCAACCGTCATTGCGACAACATGGCCACAAATATGGGTTTTGAAACACAACGCACGCATTGCACAGACTCACACAAAAAGAGCCCGACGTCGGGTTCAATCAATATAAAAAGTAAAATAAAATAAAAAAAAGAAGACTGCGGGCAGATTCAAACTTCAGGTCGTTTTATTAGTTTTACCATTATCGAACCAGACTCATTGCAAAGTTGTGGTTGTGTTCCAGCAACATAATTCTTCTCTTTTTGAATGTATTTTACCTCCGTAACCGGGACATCGAAGTTGTTTGGTTTTGTCTCCTTTGGTCGTTGTGCTGCAGCTGTCGGTCCAAAATATCTAGAAAATCTTGAGCATATTTATACTGTTTAAAAAATTTTATGGTCGGAAATCAGGCTGCCTCATATTTAATTCTATTGGGCAACCAAAGACATGGTCATTATTAGCTAATTAAAAAGGGCGCATGCTTTACTAAACCAAATGCAAGGCTGACATAATCTTTCATCACGACCAACAGAATGTTGGTTTGGGAGACGCACACACATGCAACACAAAAAATCCGGCACCAGGCATGAACTTTTTAAAAATTTCGATGGCCACAAATAGAGTTGCTTCAAATTTCAATCTACTGGGCTTCCAAGTGAAGATTAAAACTTGGACATTGAAAAGGATGCATGCGTTACTGAACCAAATGCAAAACAGATACAACAGTCTTTGCTGCAAAAAACAATTTTGTTTAAAAAAACACATTAAAAGCCAGGCGACAAATTCAAACATTCGAAATAAAATATTAAAATAGACTTATTTAAGATTTTTGTATTAGTTTTACCATTTTCCAACCAGGGTCTGTGTGTGTAAATTAGTTATTGTAGATTCCCAGCGACATTGTTTGATTGTTTGTATTCCATCGTAGTGACCGGATCATCGTTGTTGTCTTCCTTGTATGTTGTTGTTACGCAGCTGTTGGTTCAAATGATCTGGAAAAACTTGAGCAGAGTTAAACGGTTTAAAAAATTTGATGGTCGCAAATCAGGCTGCATCATATTTCGGTCTAATGGGTGTCCAAGACATGGTTAGTAAATGGACATTAAAAGGATGCATGCTTTAGTAAACCAAATGAAAGACAGATGCAACCGTCATTGCGACAACAACAATATGGCTTTTGAAACACACGCACGCATGCTCACAAAAAAGTCCGACATCGGGCTCAACCATACAAAATATAATAAAAATGAAGACTTACTTCAGGTCGTTTTATTAGTTTTACCATTATCCAACCAGACTCATTGCAAAGTTGTGATAGCGTTCCAGCAACATAATTCTTCTCTTTTTGAATGTATTTTACCTCCGTAATCGGGACATCTAAGTTGTTTGGTGTTGTTTCCTTTGGTCGTTGTGCTGCAGCTGTCGGTCCAAAATATCTAGAAAATCTTGAGCATATATACACATTTTAAAAAATTTGATGGTCGGAAATCAGACCGCCTCATATTTCATTCTATAGGGCAACTAAATACATGGTTATTATTAAGAAAATAAAAAGGGCGCGTGCATTACTAAACCAAATGCAAGGCTGACATAATATTTCATCCCGACCATCAGAATGTTGGGTTGGGAGACAGGCAAACATGCAACAAAAAAATCCGGCACCAAGCATGAACTTTTTAAAAATTTCGATGGCCACAAACGGAGTTGCTTCAAATTTCAATCTACTGGGCTTCCAAGTCAAGATTAAAACTTGGACATTGAAAAGGATGCATGCATTACTGAACCAAATGCAAAACAGATGCAACAGCCTTTGCTACGAAAAAAAATTTTTGGTTTCAAAACATACACATCCAAGCACAGCGGCAGATTCAAACGTTCGA
Source organism: Styela plicata (assembly GCA_963675895.2). Taxonomy (NCBI): domain Eukaryota; kingdom Metazoa; phylum Chordata; class Ascidiacea; order Stolidobranchia; family Styelidae; genus Styela; species Styela plicata. The sequence goes on from OZ023149.1 coordinate 9,333,307, forward strand.
AATAAAATATTAATAGAAACTTACTTCAGATCGTTGTATCAGTTTTACCATTTTCCAACCTGGGTCTGTGTGTGTAAGTAGTTATTGTAGATTCCCAGCAACATTGTTTCATTGTTTGTAATCCATCGTCGTGACCAGATTATCGTTTTTGTCTTCTTTGTATGTTGTTGTTCCACAGCTGTTGGTTCAAATGATCTGGAAAAACTTGAGCAGAGTTAAACCGTTTAGAAAATCTGATGGTCGCAAATCAGGCTGCATCATATTTCATTCTATAGGGCAACCAAATACATGGTTATTAATAGGAAAATAAAAAGGGTGCATGCTTTACTAAACCAAATGCAAGGCTGACATAATATTCCATCCCGACCATCAGAATGTTGGGTTGGGAGACAGGCAAACATGCAACATAAAAAATCCGGCACCAGGCATGAACTTTTTAAAAATTTCGATGGCCACAAATGGAGTTGCTTCAAATTTCAATATACTGGGCTTCCAAGTCAAGATTAAAACTTGGACATTGAAAAGGATGCATGCATTACTGAACCAAATGCAAAACAGATGCAACAGCCTTTGTTAGGAAAAAAATTTTTTGTTTCAAAACATCCACATCCAAGCACGGCGGCAGATTCAAACGTTCAAAATAAAATATTAATAGAGACTTACTTCAGATCGTTGTATTAGTTTAACCATTTTCCAACCAGGGACTGTGTAAATTAGTTATTGTAGATTCCCAGCGACATTGTTTGATTGTTTGTATTCCATCGTAGTGACCGGATCATCGTTGTTGTCTTCCTTGTATGTTGTTGTTACACAGCTGTCGGTTCAAATGATCTGGAAAAACTTGAGCAGAGTTAAACGGTTTAAAAAATTTGATGGTCGCAAATCAGGCTGCATCATATTTCGGTCTAATGGGTGTCCAATACATGGTTAGTAAATGGACATTAAAAGGACGCATGCATTACTGTACCAAATGCAAGACAGATGCAACCGTCATTGCGACAACAACAATATGGGTTTTGAAACACACGCACGCATGCTCGAAAAAAAAAGACCGACATCGGGCTCAATCATACAAAATATAATAAAAAAGAAGACTTACTTCAGGTCGTTTTATTAGTTTTACCATTATCCAACCAGACTCATTGCAAAGTTGTTGTATGTTCCAGCAACATAATTCTTCTCTTTTTGAATGTATTTTACCCCGTAACCGGGACATCGAAGTTGTTTGGTGTTGTTTCCTTTGGTCGTTGTGCTGCAGCTGTCGGTCCAAAATATCTAGAAAATCTTGAGCATATTTATACATTTAAAAAATTTGGTCGGAAATCAGACCGCCTCATATTTCGTTGTATAGGGCAACCAAATACATGGTTATCATTAGGAAAATAAAAAGGGCGCATGCTTTACTAAACCAAATGCAAGACTGACATAATATTTCATCCCGACCATCAGAATGTTGGGTTGGGAGACAGGCAAACATGCAACAAAAAAAATCCGGCACCAGGCATGAACTTTTTAAAAATTTCGATGGCCACAAATGTAGTTGCTTCAAATTTCAATCTACTGGGCTTCCAAGTCAAGATTAAAACTTGAACATTGAAAAGGATGCATGCATTACTGAACCAAATGCAAAACAGATGCAAAACAGATGCAACAGCCTTTGCTACAAAAAAAATTTTTTGTTTCAAAACATACACATCCAAGCGCGGCGGCAGATTCAAACGTTCAAAATAAAATATTAATAGAGACTTACTTCAGATCGTTGTATTAGTTTTACCATTTTCCAACCAGGGTCTGTGTGTGTAAGTAGTTATTGTAGATTCCCAGTGACATTGTTTCATTGTTTGTAATCCATCGTCGTGACCGGATCATCGTTTTTGTCTTCTTTGTATGTTGATGTTCCACAGCTGTTGGTTCAAATGATCTGGAAAAACTTGAGCAGAGTTAAACCGTTTAAAAAATCTGATGGTCGCAAATCAGGCTGCATCATATTTCATTCTATAGGGCAACCAAATACATGGTTATTAATAGGAAAATAAAAAGGGCGCATGCTTTTCTAAACCAAATGCGAGGCTGACATAATATTCCATCCCGACCATCGGAATGTTCGGTTGGGAGACAGGCAAACATGCAACAAAAAAATCCGGCACCAGGCATGAACTTTTTAAAAATTTCGATGGCCACAAATGGAGTTGCTTCAAATTTCAATCTACTGGGCTTCCAAGTCAAGATTAAAACTTGGACATGGAAAAGGATGCATGCATTACTGAACCAAATGCAAAACAGATGCAACAGCCTTTGCTACGGAAAAAATTTTTGTTTCAAAACATACACATCCAAGCACGGCGTCAGATTCAAACGTTCGAAAAAAAATATTAATAGAGACTTACTTCAGATCGTTGTATTAGTTTTACCATTTTCAAACCAGGGTCTGTGTGTGTAAGTAGTTATTGTAGATTCCCAGCGACATTGTTTCATTGTTTGTAATCCATCGTCGTGACCGGATCATCGTTTTTGTCTTCTTTGTATGTTGTTGTTCCACAGCTGTTGGTTCAAATGATCTGGAAAAACTTGAGCAGAGTTAAACCGTTTAAAAAATCTGATGGTCGCAAATCAGGCTGCATCATATTTCGATCTAATGGGTGTCCAAGACATGGTTAGTAAATGGACATTAAAAGGACGCATGCTTTACTAAACCAAATGCAAGACAGATGCAACCGTCATTGCGACAACAACAATATGGGTTTTGAAACACACGCACGCATGCTCGCAAAAAAAGCCCGACATCGTGCTCAATCATACAAAATATAATAAAAAAGAAGACTTACTTCAGATCGTTGTATCAGTTTTACCATTTTCCAACCTGGGTCTGTGTGTGTAAGTAGTTATTGTAGATTCCCAGCAACATTGTTTGTAATCCATCGTCGTGACCAGATTATCGTTTTTGTCTTCTTTGTATGTTGTTGTTCCACAGCTGTTGGTTCAAATGATCTGGAAAAACTTGAGCAGAGTTAAACCGTTTAGAAAATCTGATGGTCGCAAATCAGGCTGCATCATATTTCATTATATAGGGCAACCAAATCTGCCGCTGCATGCTTTACTAAACCAAATGCAAGGCTGACATAATATTCCATCCCGACTGTGAACATTCATAGTCTGGACATTGTGAATGTTTTGGTTTTATTTGGAATGTCTAGCTTGCCTTGTGATCATTACTATCTGCTATTGTTGTCAGAACCAATCATTTGTTATTGTTTACATTCTGTAATTACTTAATTACTTTGGTGTCTGCCCAACTGTATCATACTGTTGAGGCTCATTGTTGTTTGACCTAGCATAGAGTGAGGAGCTCTAGTGTGTTTGCCTCGAGGGCAACTGAACTTTTCATGGTAGCAGAGGATGGTTTCTGCTTATTAGAATTAAGATGGCTTCTTCTGTGTCAAGGCAAAATCCACCCAAGTTCAAGGATGGAATGCTCTATAGTACATGGCGTAATAAAGTTGAAATGTGGCAGATGGTCACACCCATTGACAAGAAAGAGCAAGCAATAGTTGTAATATTGAGTGCCCTAGAGGGTAATGCAAGGGCTGAAAAAGCTGCATCTGAGTTGACAGCTGGTCAGTTGCATCATAATGAGGGCATGAGAACTTTGTTGGAGACTTTAGACCGTGTTTTTAAGTCTGACAGAATTGATGATGCATATAATGCATATACTGCTTTTAATGCGTTCAATAAACCTTATGACATGGACATTAAGGATTATATTGTGGAGTTTGAACACCTTTACCATAAAATGGCTGAATTTGATATGAAGCTGCCTGATGCTATATTGACATTCAAGTTACTTGATGGGGCAAATCTTTTGCAGTCTGAGAGACAATTGGCTTTAACAGTTGCAAGTGATCTAAAGTTTGAAGGCATGAAGTCTGCAATGAAGAGAGTTTTTGCAAAGTCCAGTGGAAATGGCGTAGATATGGATGCCACCAGTCATATTAAGGAGGAAGCTTACGTTTCAAAGGCATCACATAAGAAAAAGTATTCAAGGAAGTATTTTGATCAGAGAAGTAAGAATATGAATCCATTAAACAAATTTGGGAAAGTCTCTCGATGTGCGATATGTGATTCAATCATGCATTGGGCAGAAAAGTGTCCCCATAACACCAATAATAAGAGTTCATACTTGCAGGTTGCAACAGGTCCCATTAAGAGAAGGTGAAATGGTTGGCTCAACTTCAAAAGAATACAATTTACATTCAAAGAACTTTGCTGATACAAATGAAAGTGAAATTCGGTTACAAAAATGTAAAACTTCAAATAAATTTGAGGAGGACGAAAAGAGATCTGACGTGCACGATTGCGTTTGGGATTCTGGAGAGTCGTTAACTGATTTTCCTGACGAACAAGACAGACAAGACTCCATTTGTACGGAATCTCAGGCTTCCCACATTTCTCCTAAGAAAAATAAGTCTGAGAATTGCAATAAATCGATAGTTTTTAGTAAATCACAAGTTGTTAGATTCAAACAAGATGATGGAACTGTTAGTAGTGCAAAGATTCTTGGAAGAGCAGGGAAAGCATCAGGTCAATATAAAAATTGGTACAATGTGCAGTATGAATCTCCGCAGAGATTACATGGTAAACGATGTTGTGTGGATTTTGGTGATATTGAGATTCTGGCGGAGAATGAAGAAAATAGTAATACAGCTAGAATGTGCACTGATCAATTAACAAATGATCCTGAAGTTGATAAAGAAGTCCTGATCACTGATGTAGACTTCAATTCTGCCAAAGTTAAAGAACTTACTAGTTGGAAACAGAATGAAGTTTATAAAGAATGTCAACACTCAGATCAACGCTGTATTTCTGTCAAATGGGTATGCAGTATGAAACAAATGGGTGATAAATTAGTTCCAAAAGCTAGATTGGTAGCCAGAGGATTTGAAGAGAGCAATTTGGAAAGCATTGATAAGGAGTCACCTACTTGTTTCAAGGACTCTTTGCGAACAATTAGCATTTGCTACAAAAAAAATTTTTTGTTTCAAAACATACATATCCAAGCACGGCGGCAGATTCAAACATTCAAAATAAAATATTAATAGAGACTTACTTCAGATCGTTGTATTAGTTTTACCATTTTCCAACCAGGATCTGTGTGTGTAAGTAGTTATTGTAAATTCCCAGCGACATTGTTTCATTTTTTGTAATCCATCGTCGTGACCGGATCATCGTTTTTGTCTTTCTTGTATGTTGTTGTTACACAGCTGTCGGTTCAAATGATCTGGAAAAACTTGAGCAGAGTTAAACGGTTTAAAAAATTTGATGGTCACAAATCAGGCTGCATCATATTTCATTCTATAGGGCAACCAAATACATGGTTATTAATAGGAAAATAAAGAGGGCGCATGCTTTACTAAACCAAATGAAAGGCTGACATAATATTCCATCCCGACCATCAGAATGTTGGGTTGGGAGACAGGCAAACATGCAACAAAAAAAATCCGGCACCAGGCAAGAACTTTTTAAAAATTTCGATGGCCACAAATGGAGTTGCTTCAAATTTCAATCTACTGGGCTTCCAAGTCAAGATTAAAACTTGGACATGGAAAAGGATGCATGCATTACTGAACCAAATGCAAAAAAGATGCAACAGCCTTTGCTACGGAAAAAATTTTTGTTTCAAAACATACACATCCAAGCACGGCGTCAGATTCAAACGTTCGAAATAAAATATTAATAGAGACTTACTTCAGATCGTTGTATTAGTTTTACCATTTTCAAACCAGGGTCTGTGTGTGTAAGTAGTTATTGTAGATTCCCAGCGACATTGTTTCATTGTTTGTAATCCATCGTCGTGACCGGATCATCGTTTTTGTCTTCTTTGTATGTTGTTGTTCCACAGCTGTTGGTTCAAATGATCTGGAAAAACTTGAGCAGAGTTGAACCGTTTAAAAAATCTGATGGTCGCAAATCAGGCTGCATCATATTTCGGTCTAATGGGTGTCCAAGACATGGTTAGTAAATGGACATTAAAAGGACGCATGCTTTACTAAACCAAATGCAAGAGAGATGCAACCGTCATTGCGACAACAACAATATAGGTTTTGAAACACACGCACGCATGCTCGCAAAAAAAGCCCGACATCGTGCTCAATCATACAAGATATAATAAAAAAGAAGACTTACCTCAGGTCGTTTTATTAGTTTTACCATTATCCAACCAGACTCATTGCAAAGTTGTGGTTGCGTTCCAGCAACATAATTCTTATCTTTTTGAATGTATTTTACCTCCGTAACCGGGACATCAAAGTTGTTTGGTGTTCTTTCCCTTTGTCGTTGTGCTGCAGCTGTCGGTCCAAAATATCTAGAAAATCTTGAGCATATTTAAACGGTTTAAAAAATTTGATGGTCGGAAATCAGACCGCCTCATATTTCATTCTATAGGGCAACCAAATACATGGTTATTAAGAGGAAAATAAAAAGGGTGCATGCTTTACTAAACCAAATGCATGGCTGACATAATATTCCATCCCGACCATCAGAATGTTGGGTTAGGAGACACACACACATGCAACACAAAAAATCCGGCACCAGGCATGCACTTTTTAAAAATTTCGATGGCCACAAATAGAGTTGCTTCAAATTTCTATCTACTGGGCTTCCAAGTCAAGATTTAAACTTGGACATTGAAAAGGATGCATGCGTTACTGACCCAAATGCAAAACAGATACAACAGTCTTTGCTACAAATAACAATTTAGTTTAAAAAAACAAACATTAAAAGCCAGGCGACAAATTGAAACATTCGAAATAAAATATTAAAATAGACTTACTTCAGATCGTTGTATTAGTTTTACCATTTTCCAACCAGGGTCTGTGTGTGTAAGTAGCTATTGTAGATTCCCAGCGACATTGTTTAATTGTTTGTAATCCATCGTCGTGACCGGATCATCGTTGCGTGACCGGATCATCGTATTTGTCTTCTTTGTATGTTGTTGTTCCACAGCTATTGGTTCAAATGATCTGGAAAAACTTGAGCAGAATTGAACCGTTTAAAAAATCTGATGGTCGCAAATCAGGCTGCATCATATTTCGGTCTAATGGGTGTCCAAGACATGGTTAGTAAATGGACATTAAAAGGATGCATGCTTTACTAAACCAAATGCAAGAGAGATGCAACCGTCATTGCGACAACAACAATATAGGTTTTGAAACACACGCACGCATGCTCACAAAAAAAGCCCGACATCGGGCTCAATCATACAAAATATAATAAAAAAGAAGACTTACTTCAGGTCGTTTTATTAGTTTTACCATTATCCAACCAGACTCATTGCAAAGTTATGGTTGTGTTCCAGCAACATAATTCTTATCTTTTTGAATGTATTTTACCTCCGTAACCGGGACATCAAAGTTGTTTGGTGTTCTTTCCCTTGGTCGTTGTGCTGCAGCTGTCGGTCCAAAATATCTAGAAAATCTTGAGCATATTTAAACTGTTTAAAAAATTTGATGGTCGGAAATCAGACCGCCTCATATTTCATTCTATAGGGCAACCAAATACATGGTTATTAAGAGGAAAGTAAAAAGGGTGCATGCTTTACTAAACCAAATGCATGGCTGACATAATATTCCATCCCGACCATCAGAATGTTGGGTTAGGAAACACACACACATGCAACACAAAAAATCCGGCACCAGACATTAAATTTTTAAAAATTTCGATGGCCACAAATAGAGTTGCTTCAAATTTCAATCTACTGGGCTTCCAAGTCAAAATTAAAACTCTGACATTGAAAAGGATGCATGCGTCACTGAACCAAATGCAAAACAAATACAACAGTCTTTGCTACAAAAAACAATTTTGTTTAAAAAAACATGCGTTAAAAGCCAGGAGACAAATTCAAACATTCGAAATAAAATATTAAAATAAACTTACTTCAGATCGTTGTATCAGTTTTACCATTTTCCAACCAGGGTCTGTGTGTGTAAGTAGTTATTGTAGATTCCCAGCGACATTGTTTCATTGTTTGTAATCCATCGTCGTGACCGGATCATCGTTTCGTGACCGGATCATCGTTTTTGTCTTCTTTGTATGTTGTTGTTCCACAGCTGATGGTTCAAATGATCGGGAAAAACTTGAGCAGAGTTAAACGGTTTAAAAAATTTGATTGTCGTAAATCGGGCTGCATCATATTTCGGTCTAATGGGTGTCCAAGACATGGATAGTCAATGGACATTAAAAGGACGCATGCTTCACTAAACCAAATACAAGACAGATGCAACCGTCATTGCGACAACAATATGGGTTTTGAAACACACGCACGCATGCACAGACTCGCGAAAAAAGCCCGACGTCGGGCTCAATCATAAAAAATAAAAATAAAATAAAAAAGAAGACTTACTTCAGGTCATTGCATTAGTTTCACCATTATCCATCCAAACTCCTTGCAAAGTTGTTGTTGTGTTCCAGCAACATAATTCTTCTCTTTTTGAATGTATTTTACCTCCGTAACCGGGACATCGAAGTTGTTTGGTGTTGTCTTCGGTCTTTTGTTCGTTGTGCTGCAGCTTTCGGTCCAAAATATCTAGAAAATCTTGAGCATATTTAAACTGTTTAAAAAATTTTATGGTCGGAAATCAGACCGCCTCATATTTAATTCTATTGGGCAACCAAAGACATGGTTATTATTAGCTAATTAAAAAGGGCGCATGCTTTACTAAACCAAATGCAAGGCTGACATAATCTTTCATCACGACCATCAGAATGTTGGTTTGGGAGACACACACATATGCAACACAAAAAATCCGGCACCAGGCATGAACTTTTTAAAAATTTCGATGGCCACAAATAGAGTTGCTTCAAATATCAATCTACTGGGCTTCCAAGTCAAGATTAAAACTTGGACATTGAAAAGGATGCATGCGTTACTGAACCAAATGCAAAACAGATACAACAGTCTTTGCTACAAATAACAATTTAGTTTAAAATAACACACATTAAAAGCCAGGCGACAAATTGAAACATTCGAAATAAAATATTAGAATAGACTTATTTAAGATCGTAGTATTAGTTTTACCCATTTCCAACCAGGGTCTGTGTGTGTAAATTAGTTATTGTAGATTCCCAGCAACATTGTTTGATTCTTTGTATTCCATCGTAGTGACCGGATCATCGTTGTTGTCTTCCTTGTATGTTGTTGTTACGCGGCTGTTGGTTCAAATGATCTGGAAAAACTTGAGCAGAGTTAAACGGTTTGAAAAATTTGATGGTCGCAAATCAGGCTGCATCATATTTCGGTCTAATGGGTGTCCAAGACATGGTTAGTAAATGGACATTAAAAGGACGCAAGCTTTACTAAACCAAATGCAAGACAGATGCAACCGTCATTGCGACAACAATATGGGTTTTGAAACACACGCACGCATTCTCGCAAAAAAGTCCGACATCGGGCTCAATCATACAAAATATAATAAAAAAGAAGACTTACTTCAGGTCGTTTATTAGTTTTACCATTATCCAACCAGACTCATTGCGAAGTTGTGGTTGTGTTCCAGCAACATAATTCTTCTCTTTTTGAATGTATTTTACCTCCGTAATCGTGACATCTAAGTTGTTTGGTGTTGTTTCTTTTGGTCATTGTGCTGCAGCTGTCGGTCCAAAATATCTTGAAAATCTGGAGCATATTTACACATTTTAAAAAATTTGATGGTCGGAAATCACACCGCCTCATATTTCATTCTCTAGGGCAATCAAATACACGGTTATTATTAAGAAAATAAAAAGGGCGCATGCTTTACTAAACCAAATGCAGGGTTGACATAATATTCCATCCCGACCATCAGAATGTTGGGTTGGGAGACAGGCAAACATGCAACAAAAAAAATCCGGCACCAAGCATGAACTTTTTAAAAATTTCGATTGCCACAAATGGAGTTGCTTCAAATTTCAATCTACTGGGCTTCGAAGTCAAGATTAAAACTTGGACATTGAAAAGGATGCATGCATTACTGAACCAAATGCAAAACAGATGCAACAGCCTTTGCTACGAAAAAAATTTTTTGTTTCAAAACATACACATCCAAGCATGGCGGCAGATTTAAACGTTCGAAATAAAATATTAATAGAGACTTACTTCAGATCGTTGTTTTAGTTTTACCATTTTCCAACAAGGGACTGTGTGTGTAAATTAGTTATTGTAGATTCCCAGCGACATTGTTTGATTGTTTGTATTCCATCGTAGTGACCGGATCATCGTTGTTGTCTTCCTTGTATGTTGTTGTTACACAGCTGTCGGTTCAAATGACCTGGAAAAACTTGAGCAGAGTTAAATGGTTTAAAAAATTTGATGGTCGCAAATCAGGCTGCATCATATTTCGGTCTAATGGGTGTCCAAGACATGGTTAGTAAATGGACATTAAAAGGACGCATGCTTTACTAAACCAAATGCAAGACAGATGCAACCGTCATTGCGACAACAACAATATAGGTTTTGAAACACACGCAGGCATGCTCGCAAAAAAAGCCCGACATCGGACTCAACCATACAAAATATAATAAAAAAGAAGACTTACTTCAGGTCGTTTTATTAGTTTTACCAGTATCCAACCAGACTCATTGCAAAGTTGTGGTTGTGTTCCAGCAACATAATTCTTAGCTTTTTGAATGTATTTTACCTCCGTAACCGGGACATCGAAGTTGTTTGATGTTCTTCCCCTTGGTCGTTGTGCTGCAGCTGTCGGTCCAAAATATCTAGAAAATCTTGAGCATATTTATACTGTTTAAAAAATTTGATGGTCGGAAATCAGACCGCCTCATATTTCATTCTATAGGGCAACCAAATACATGGTTATTAAAAGGAAAATAAAAAGGGTGCATGCTTTACTAAACCAAATGCATGGCTGACATAATATTCCATCCCGACCGTCAGAATGTTGGGTTAGGAGACACACACACATGCAACACAAAAAATCCAGCACCAGAAAAGAAATTTTTAAAAATTTCGATGGCCACAAATAGAGTTGCTTCAAATTTCAATCTACTGGGCTTCCAAGTCAAGATTAAAACTTGGACATTGAAAAGGATGCATGCGTTACTGAACCAAATGCCAAACAAATACAACCGTCTTTGCTACAAAAAACAATTTTGTTTAAAAAAACATGCGTTAAAAGCCAGGAGACAAATTCAAACATTCGAAATAAAATATTAAAATAAACTTACTTCAGATCGTTGTATTAGTTTTACCATTTTCCAACCAGGGACTGTGTGTGTAAATTAGTTATTGTAGATTCCCAGCGACATTGTTTCATTGTTTGTAATCCATCGTCGTGACCGGATCATCGTTTCGTGACCGGATCATCGTTTTTGTCTTCTTTGTATGTTGTTGTTCCACAGCTGTTGGTTCAAATGATCTGGAAAAACTTGAGCAGAGTTAAACGGTTTAAAAAATTTAATTGACGCAAATCAGGCTGCATCATATTTCGGTCTAATGGGTGTCCAAGACATGGATAGTCAATGACATTAAAAGGACGCATGTTTCACTAAACCAAATACAAGACAGATGCAACCGTCATTGCGACAACAATATGGGTTTTGAATCACACGCACGCATGCAAAGACTCGCAAAAAAAGCCCGACGTCGGGCTCAATCATAAAAAATAAAATAAAAAAGAAGACTTACTTCAGGTCGTTGCATTAGTTTTACCCTTATCCATCCAAACTCCTTGCAAAGTTGTTGTTGTGTTCCAGCAACATAAGTCTTTTCTTTTTGAATGTATTTTACCTCTGTAACCGGGACATCGAAGTTGTTTGGTGTTTTCTTCGGTCTTTTGTTGTTGTGCTGCAGCTGTCGGTCCAAAATATCTAGAAAATCTTGAGATAATTTTAAAAAATTTGATGGTCGGAAATCAGACCGCCTCATATTTCATTCTATAGAGCAACCAAATACATGGTTATTATTAGGAAAATAAAAAGGGCGCATGCTTTATTAAACCAAATGCAAGGCTGACATAATATTTCATCCCGACCATCAGAATGTTGGGTTGGGAGACACACACATATGCAACACAAAAAATCCGGCACCAAGCATGAACTTTTTAAAAATTTCGTTGGCCACAAATAGAGTTGCTTCAAATTTCAATCTACTGGGCTTCCAAGTCAAGATTAAAACTTGGACATTGAAAAGAATGCATGCATTACTGAACCAAATGCAAAACAGATGCAACAGCCTTTGCTACGAAAAAAATTTTTTGTTTCAAAACATACACATCCAAGCACGGCGGCAGATTCAAACGTTCGAAATAAAATATTAATAGAGACTTACATCAGATCGTTGTATCAGTTTTACCATTTTACAAACAGGGACTGTGTGTGTAAATTAGTTATTGTAGATACCCAGCGACATTGTTTGTATTCCATCGTAGTGACCGGATTATCGTTGTTGTCTTCCTTGTATGTTGTTGTTACACAGATCTCGGTTCAAATGATCTGGAAAAACTTGAGCAGAGTTAAACGGTTTAAAAAATTTGATGGTTGCAAATCAGGCTGCATCATATTTCGGTCCAATGGGTGTCCAAGACATGGTTAGTAAATGGACATTAAAAGGACGCATGCATTACTAAACCAAATGCAAGACAGATGCAATCGTCATTGCGACAACAACAATATGGGTTTTGAAACACACACACACATGCACAGAATCGCAAAAAAACCCGGCGTCGGGCTCAATCATACAAAATAAATAAAATAAAAAAGAAGACTTACTTCAGGTCGTTGCATTAGTTTTACCATTATTCATCCAGACTCCTTGCAAAGTTGTTGTTGTGTTCCAGCAACATAATTCTTCTCTTTTTGAATGTATTTTACCTCCGTAACCGGGACATCAAAGTTGTTTGGTGTCGTCTCCTTTGGTGGTTGTGCTGCAGCTGTTGGTCCAAAATATCTTGGAAATCTTGAGCATATTTATACTGTTTGAAAAATTTGATGGTCGGAAATAAGACCGCCTCATATTTCATTCTATTGGGCAACCAAAGACATGGTTATTAATAGGAAATTAAAAAGGTGATGCTTAACTAAACCAAATGTAAGGCTGACATAGTCTTTCATAACGACCATCAGAATGTTGGGTTGGGAGACACACACACATGCAACACAAAAAATCCGGCACCAGGCATGAACTTTTTAAAAATTTCGATGGCCACAAATAGAGTTGCTTCAAATTTCAATCTACTGGGCTTCCAAGTCAAGATTAAAACTTGGACATTAAAAAGGATGCATGCGTTACTGAACCAAATGCAAAAGAGATGCAACCATCTTGGTTAGAAAAACAATTATGTTTCAAAAAACACACATTAAAAACCCGGCGGCAGATTCAAACATTCGAAATAAAATATTAAAAGAGACTTACGTCAGGTCTTTGTATTAGTTTTACCACTTTCCAACCTGGGCCTGTTTGTGTTAAGTAGTTATTGTAGATTCCCAGCGACATTGTTTTATTGTTTGTATTCTATCATAGTGACCGGATCAACGTTGTTGTCTACCTTGTATGTTGTTGTTAAACAGAGGTTGGTTCAAATGATCTGGAAAAACTTGAGCAGAGTTAAACGTTTAGAAAATTTGATGGTTGCAAATCAGGCTGCATCATATTTCGGTCTAATGGGAGTCCAAGACATGGTTAGTAAATGGACATTAAAAGGACGCATGCTTCACTAAATCAAAATGCAAGACAGATGCAACCGTCATTGCGACAACAACAATATGGGTTTTGAAACACACGCACGCATGCACAGACTCGCAAAAAAAGCCTGACGTCAGGCTCAATCATACAAAATAAAATAAAAAAGAAGACTTACTTCAAGTCGTTTTATTAGTTTTACCATTATCCATCCAGACTCCTTGCAAAGTTGTTGCTGTGTTCCAGCAACATAATTCTTCTCTTTTTGAATGTATTTCACCTCAGTAACCAGGACATCGAAGTTGTTTGGTGTTGTCTCCTTTGGTCGTTGTGCTGCAGCTGTCGGTCCAAAATATCTAGAAAATCTTGAGCATATTTATACTGTTTAAAAAATTTGATGGTCGGAAATCAGACCGCCTCATATTTCATTCTATAGGGCAACCAAAGACATGTTTATTAATAGCTAATTAAAAAGGGCGCATGCTTTACTAAACCAAATGCAAGGCTGACATAATCTTTCATCCCGACCATCAGAATGGTGGGTTGGGAGACACACACACATGCAACACAAGAAATTCGGCACCAGGCATGAACTTTTTAAAAATTTCTATGGCCACAAATGGAGTTGCTTCGAATTTCAATCTACTGGGCTTCCAAGTCAAGATTAAAACTTGGACATTGAAAAGGATGCATGCATTACTAAACCAAATGCAAAACAGATGCAACAGCCTTTGCTACGAAAAAAATTTTTGTTTCAAAACATACACATCAAAGCACGGCGGCAGATTCAAACGTTCGAAATAAAATATTAATAGAGACATACTTCAGATCGTTGTATTAGTTTTACCATTTTCCAACCAGGGTCTGTGTGTGTAAAGTGGTTATTGTAGATTCCCAGCGACATTGTTTCATTGTTTGTATTCCATCGTCGTGACCGGATCATCGTTGTTGTCTTCCTTGTATGTTGTTGTTACTCAGCTGTTGGTTCAAATGATCTGGAAAAACTTCAGACCATCAGACCATCAGAAGGGTGGGTTGGGAGACACACACACATGCGACACAAGAAATTCGGCACCAGGCATGAACTTTTTAAAAATTTCTATGGCCACAAATGGAGTTGCTTCGAATTTCAATCTACTGGGCTTCCAAGTCAAGATTAAAACTTGGACATTGAAAAGGATGCATGCATTACTAAACCAAATGCAAAACAGATGCAACAGCCTTTGCTACGAAAAAAATTTTTGTTTCAAAACATACACATCAAAGCACGGCGGCAGATTCAAACGTTCGGAATAAAATATTAATAGAGACTTACTTCAGATCGTTGTATTAGTTTTACCATTTTCCAACCAGGGTCTGTGTGTGTAAAGTGGTTATTGTAGATTCCCAGCGACATTGTTTCATTGTTTGTATTCCATCGTCGTGACCGGATCATCGTTGTTGTCTTCCTTGTATGTTGTTGTTACTCAGCTGTTGGTTCAAATGATCTGGAAAAACTTGAGCAGAGTTGAATGGTTCAAAAAAATTGATGGTCGCAAATCAGGCTGCATCATATTTCGGTCTAATGGGTGTCCAAGACATGGTTAGTAAATGGACATTAAAAGACGCATGCTTTACTAAACCAAATGCAAGACAGATGCAACCGTCATTGCGACAACAACAATATGGGTTTTGAAACACACGCACGCATGCTCGCAAAAAAAGCCCAACATCGGGCTCAATCATACAAAATATAATAAAAAAGAAGACTTACTTCAGGTCGTTTTATTAGTTTTACCATTATCCAACCAGACTCATTGCAAAGTTGTGGTTGTGTTCCAGCAACATAATTCTTATCTTTTTGAATGTATTTTACCTCTGTAACCGGGACATCGAAGTTATTTGGTGTTCCTTCCCTTGGTCGTTGTGCTGCAGCTGTCGCTCCAAAATATCTAGAAAATCTTGAGCATATTTATACTGTTTAAAAAATTTGATGGTCGGAAATCAGTCCGCCTCATATTTCTTTCTATAGGCCAACCAAATACATGGTTATTAATAGCTAATTAAAAGGGCGCATGCTTAACTAAACCAAATGCAAGGCTGACATAATCGTTCATCACGACCATCAGAATGTTGGGTTAGGAGACACATACACATGCAACACAAAAAATCCGGCACCAAGCATGAAATTTTTAAAAATTTCGATGGCCACAAATAGAGTTGCTTCAAATTTCAATCTACTGGGCTTCCAAGTCAAGATTTAAACTTGGACATTGAAAAGGATGCATGCGTTACTGACCCAAATGCAAAACAGATACAACAGTCTTTGCTACAAATAACAATTTAGTTTAAAAAAAACACACATTAAAAGCCAGGCGACAAATTGAAACATTCGAAATAAAATATTAAAATAGACTTACTTCAGATCGTTGTATTAGTTTTACCATTTTCCAACCAGGGACTGTTTGTGTAAATTAGTTACTGTAGATTCCCAGCGACATTGTTTGATTGTTTATATTCCATCGTAGTGACCGGATCATCGTTGTTGTGTTCCTTGTATGTTGTTGTTACACAGCTGTTGGTTCAAATGATCTGGAAAAACTTGAACCGAGTTAAACGGTATAAAAAATTTGATGGTCGCAAATCAGGCTGCATCATATTTCGGTCGAATGGGTGTCCAAGACATGGATAGTCAATGGACATTAAAAGGACGCATGCTTCACTAAACCAAATACACGACAAATGCAACCGTCATTGCGACAACAACAATATGGGTTTTGAAACACAAGCACGCATGCACAGACTCGCAAAAAAAGCCCGACGTCGGGCTCAATCATTAAAAATAAAATAAAAAAGAAGACTTACTTCAGGTTGTTGCATTAGTTTTACCATTATCCATCCAGACTCCTTGCAAAATTGTTGTTGTGTTCCAGCAACATAATTCTTCTATTTTTGAATGTATTTTACCTCCGTAACCGGGACAATGAAGTTGTTTGGTGTTGTCTCCTTTGGTCGTTGTGCTGCAGCTGTCGGTCCAAAATATCTAGAAAATCTTGAGCATATTTATACTGTTTAAAAAATTTGATGGTCGGAAATCAGACTGCCTCATATTTCATTCTATTGGGCAACTAAAGACATGGTTATTAATAGCTAATTAAAAGGGCGCATGCTTAACTAAACCAAATGCAAGGCTGACATAATCTTTATCACAACCATCAGAATGTTGGGTTGGGAGACACACACACATGCAACACAAAATATCCGGCACCAGGCATGAAATTTTCAAAAATTTAGATGGCCACAAACAGAGTTGCTTCAAATTATAATCTACTGGGCTTCCAAGTCGATATTAAAACTTGGACATTGAAAATGATGCATGCGTTACTGAACCAAATGCCAAACAAATACAACCGTCTTTGCTACAAAAACAATTTTGTTGAAAAAACACGCGTTAAAAGCCTGGCGACAAATTCAAACATTCGAAATAAAATATTAAAATAGACTTACTTCAGATTGTTGTACTATTTTTGCCATTTTCCAACCAGGGACTGTGTGTGTAAATTAGTTATTGTAGATTCCCAGCGACATTGTTTGATTGTTTGTATTCCATCGTAGTGACCGGATCATCGTTGTTGTCTTCCATGTATGTTGTTGTTACACAGCTGTTAGTTCAAATGATCTGAAAAAACTTGGGCAGAGTTAAAAGATATAAAAAATTTGATGGTCGCAAATCTGGCTGCATCATATTTCGGTCTAATGGGTGTCCAAGACAAGGATAGTCAATGGACATTAAAAGGACGCATGCTTCACTAAACCAAATACAAGACAGATGCAAGACAGATGCAACCGTCATTGCGACAACAACAATATGGGTTTTGAAACACACGCACGCATGCACAGACTCGCAAAAAAAGCCCGACGTCGGGCTCAATCATAAAAAATAAAATGAAATAAAAAAGAAGACTTACTTCAGGACGTTGCATAAGTTTTACCATTATCCATCCAGACTCCTTGCAAAGTTGTTGTTGTGTTCCAGCAACATAATTCTTCTCTTTTTGAATGTATTTTACCTCCGTAACCGGGACATCGAAGTTGTTTGGTGTTGTCTCCTTTGGTCGTTGTGCTGCAGCTGTCGGTCCAAAATATCTAGAAAATCTTGAGAATATTTATACTGTTTAAAAAATTTGATGGTCGGAAATCAGACCGCCTCATATTTCATTCTATTAGGCAACCAAAGACATTGTTATTAATAGCTAATTAAATAGGCGCATGCTTAACTAAACAAAATGCAAGGCTGACATAATCTTTCATCACGACCATCAGAATGTTGGGTTGGGAGACAAACACACATGCAACACAAAAAATTCGGCACCAGGCATGAACTTTTTAAAAATTTCGATGGCCACAAATAGAGTTGCTTCAAATTTCAATCTACTGGGCTTCCAAGTCAAGATTTAAACTTGGACATTGAAAAGGATGCATGCGTTACTGACCCAAATGCAAAACAGATACAACAGTCTTTGCTACAAATAACAATTTAGTTTAAAAAAAACACACATTAAAAGCCAGGAGCCAAATTGAAACATTCGAAATAAAATAATAAAATAGACTTACATCCGATCGTTGTATTAGTTTTACCATTTTCCAACCAGAGTCTGTGTGTGTAAGTAGTTATTGTAGATTCCCAGCGACATTGTTTCATTGTTTGTAATCCATCGTCGTGACCGGATCATCCTTGCGTGACCGGATCATCGTTTGTGTCTTCTTTGTGTGTTGTTGTTCCACAGCTGTTGGTTCAAATGATCTGGAAAAACTTGAGCAGAGTTGAACCGTTTAAAAAATCTGATGGTCGCAAATCAGGCTGCATCATATTTCGGCCTTATGGGTGTCCAAGACATGGTTAGTAAATGGACATTAAAAGGACGCAAGCTTTACTAAACCAAATGCAAGACAGATGCAACCGTCATTGCGAAAACAACAATATAGGATTTGAAACACACGAACGCATGCTCGCAAAAAAAGCCCGACATCGGGCTCAATCATACAAAATAAAATAAAACAGAA
This sequence comes from Styela plicata, assembly GCA_963675895.2. NCBI lineage: Eukaryota > Metazoa > Chordata > Ascidiacea > Stolidobranchia > Styelidae > Styela > Styela plicata. The sequence goes on from OZ023149.1 coordinate 9,352,013, forward strand.
TACTTACTTCAGGTCGTTTTATTAGTTTTACCATTATCCAACCAGACTCATTGCAAAGTTGTGGTTGTGTTCCAGCAACATAAATCTTATCTTTTTGAATGTATTATACCTCCGTAACCGGGACATCGAAGTTGTTTGGTGTTCTTTCCCTTGGTCGTTGTGCTGCAGCTGTCGGTCCAAAATCTCTAGAAAATCTTGAGCATATTTATACTGTTTAAAAAATTTTATGGTCGGAAATCAGGCCGCCTCAAATTTCATTCTATTGGGCAACCAAAGACATGGTCATTATTAGCTAATTAAAAAGGGCACCTTCTTTACTAAACCAAATGCAAGGCTGACATAATCTTTCATCACGATGATCAGAATGTTGGTTTGGGAGACACACACACATGCAACACAAAAAATCCGGCACCAGGCATGAACTTTTTAAAAATTTCGATGGCCACAAATAGAGTTGCTTCAAATATCAATCTACTGGGCTTCCAAGTCAAGATTAAAACTTGGACATTGAAAAGGATGCATGCGTTACTGAACCAAATGCAAAACAGATACAACAGTCTTTGCTACAAAAAAACAATTTTGTTTAAAAAAAACACATTAAAAGCCAGGCGACAAATTCAAACATTCGAAATAAAATATTAAAATAGACTTATTTAAGATTGTAGTATTAGTTTTACCATTTTCCAACCAGGGTCTGTGTGTGTAAATTAGTTATTGTAGATTCCCAGCGACATTGTTTGATTGTTTGTATTCCATCGTAGTGACCGGATCATCGTTGTTGTCTTCCTTGTATGTTGTTGTTACACAGCTGTCGGTTCAAATGATCTGGAAAAACTTGAGCAGAGTTGGACGGTTTAAAAATTTGATGGTCGCAAATCAGGCTGCATCATATTTCGGTCTAATGGGTGTCCAAGACAAGGTTAGTAAATGGACATTAAAAGGACGCATGCTTTACTAAACCAAATGCATGGCTGACATAATATTCCATCCCGACCATCACAATGTTGGGTTAGGAGACACACACACATGCAATACAAAAAATCCGGCACCAGACATGAAATTTTTAAAAATTTCGATGGCCACATATAGAGTTGCTTCAAATTTCAATCTACTGGGCTTCCAAGTCAAGATTAAAACTTGGACATTGAAAAGGATGCATGCGTTGCTGAACCAAATGCAAAACAAATACAACCGTCTTTGCTACAAAAAACAATTTTGTTTAAAAAAACATGCGTTAAAAGCCAGGAGACAAATTCAAACATTCGATATAAAATATTAAAATAGACTTACTTCAGATCGTTGTATTAGTTTTACCATTTTCCATCCAGGGTCTGTGTGTGTAAGTAGTTATTGTAGATTCCCAGCGACATTGTTTCATTGTTTGTAATCCATCGTAGTGACCGGATCATCGTTTCGTGACCGGATCATCATTTTTGTCTTATTTGTATGTTGTTGTTCCACAGCTGTTGGTTCAAATGATCTGGAAAAACTTGAGCAGAGTTAAACGGTTTAAAAAATTTGATTGTTGCAAATCAGGCTGCATCATATCTCGGTCAAATGGGTGTCCAAGACATGGATAGTCAATGACATTAAAAGGACGCATGTTTCACTAAACCAAATACAAGACAGATGCAACCGTCATTGCGACAACAATATGGGTTTTGAAACACACGCACGCATGCACAGACTCGCAAAAAAAGCCCGACGTCGGGCTCAATCATAAAAAATAAAATAAAATAAAAAAGAAGACTTACTTCAGGTCGTTGCATTAGTTTTACCATTATCCATCCAAACTCCTTGCAAAGTTGTTGTTGTGTTCCAGCAACATAATTCTTTTCTTTTTGAATGTATTTTACCTCCGTAACCGGGACATCGAAGTTGTTTGGAGTTTTCTTCGGTCTTTTGTTCGTTGTGCTGCAGCTGTCGGTCTAAAATATCTAGAAAATCGTGAGCATATTTATACTGTTTAAAAAATTTGATGGTCGGAAATCAAACCGCCTCATATTTAATTCTATTGGGCAACCAAAGACATGGTTATTATTAGCTAATTAAAAAGGGCGCATGCCTTACTAAACCAAATGCAAGGCTGACATAATATTTCATCACGACCATCAGAATGTTGGTTTGGGAGACGCACACACATGCAACACAAAAAATCCGGCACCAGGCATGAACTTTTTAAAAATTTCGATGGCCACAAATAGAGTTCCTTCAAATTTCAATCTACTGGGCTTCCAAGTGAAGATTAAAACTTGGACATTGAAAAGGATGCATGCGTTACTGAACCAAATGCAAAACAGATACAACAGTCTTTGCTACAAAAAACAATTTTGTTTAAAAAAACACATTAAAAGCCAGGCCACAAATTCAAACATTCGAAATAAAATATTAAAATAGACTGATTTAAGATCGTTGTATTAGTTTTACCATTTTCCACCCAGGATCTGTGTGTGTAAATTAGTTATTGTAGATTCCCAGCGACATTGTTTGATTCTTTGTATTCCATTGTAGTGACCGGATCATCGTTGTTGTCTTCCTTGTATGTTGTTGTTAAGCAGCTGTTGGTTCAAATGATCTGGAAAAAACTTGAGCAGAGTTAAACGTTTTAAAAAATTTTGATGGTCGCAAATCAGGCTGCATCCTATTTCGGTCTAATGGGTGTCTAAGACATGGTTAGTAAATGGACATTAAAAGGACGCATGCTTTACTAAACCAAATTCAAGACAGATGCAACCGTCATTGCGACAACAACAATATGGGTTTTGAAACACACGCACGCATGCTCGCAAAAAAAGCCCGACATCGGGCTCAATCATACAAAATATAATAAAAAAGAAGACTTACTTCAGGTCGTTTTATTACTTTTACCATTATCCAACCAGACTCATTGCAAAGTTGTGCTTGTGTTCCAGCAACATAATTCTTCTCTTTTTGAATGTATTTTACCTCCGTAATCGGGACATCGAAGTTGTTCGGTGTTGTTTCCTTTGGTCGTTGTGCTGCAGATGTCGGTCCAAAATATCTAGAAAATCTTGAGCATAATTACCCATTTTAAAAAAAATTGATGGTCGGAAATCACACCGCCTCATATTTCATTCTATAGGGCAACTAAATACATGGTTATTATTAAGAAAATAAAAAAGGGCGCATGCTTTACTAAACCAAATGCAAGGCTGACATAATATTTCATCCCGACCATCAGAATGTTGGGTTGGGAGACAGGCAAACATGCAACAAAAAAAAATCCGGCACCAAGCATGAACTTTTTAAAAATTTCGATGGTCACAAACGGAGTTGCTTCAAATTTCAATCTACTGGGCTTCCAAGTAAAGATTAAAACTTGGACAATGAAAAGGATGCATGCATTACTGAACCAAATGCAAAACAGATGCAACAGCCTTTGCTACGAAAAAAAATTTTTGTTTCAAAACATACACATCCAAGCACGGCGGCAGAATCAAACGTTCGAAATAAAATATTAATAGAGACTTACTTCAGATCGTTGTATCAGATTTACCATTTTCCAACCAGGGTCTGTGTGTGTAAGTAGTTATTGTAGATTCCCAGCAACATTGTTTCATTGTTTGTAATCCATCGTCGTGACCAGATTATCGTTTTTTTGTCTTCTTTGTATGTTGTTGTTCCACAGCTGTTTGGTTCAAATGATCTGGAAAAACTTGAGCAGAGTTAAACCGTTTAGAAAATCTGATGGTCGCAAATCAGGCTGCATCATATTTCATTCTATAGGGCAACCAAATACATGGTTATTAATAGGAAAATAAAAAGGGCGCATGCTTAACTAAAACCAAATGCAAGGCTGACATAATATTCCATCCCGTCCATCAGAATGTTGGGTTGGGAGACAGGCAAACATGCAACAAAAAAAATCCGGCACCAGGCATGAACTTTTTAAAAATTTCGATGGCCACAAATGGAGTTGCTTCAAATTTCAATATACTGGGCTTCCAAGTCAAGATTAAAATTTGGACATTGAAAAGGATGCATGCATTACTGAACCAAATGCAAAACAGATGCAACAGCCTTTATTAGGAAAAAAATTTTTTGTTTCAAAACATACACATCCAAGCACGGTGGCAGATTCAAACGTTCGAAATAAAATATTAATAGAGACTTACATCAGATCGTTGTATCAGTTTTACCATTTTCCAACCAGGGACTGTGTGTGTAAATTAGTTATTGTAGATTCCCAGCGACATTGTTTGTTTGTATTCCATCGTAGTGACCGGATCATCGTTGTTGTCTTCCTTGTATGTTGTTGTTAGACAGCTGTGGGTTCAAATGATCTGGAAAAACTTGAGCAGAGTTAAACGGTTTAAAAAATTTGATGGTCGCAAATCAGGCTGCATCATATTTCGGTCTAATGGGTGTCCAAGACATGGTTAGTAAATGGACATTAAAGGGACGCATGCATTACTAAACCAAATGCAAGAAAGATGCAACCGTCATTGCGACAACAACAATATGGGTTTTGAAAGACATGCACGCATGCTCGCAAAAAAAAGCCCGACATCGGGCTCAATCATACAAAATATAAAAAAAAAAGAAGACTTACTTCAGGTCGTTTTATTAGTTTTACCATTATCCAAACAGACTCATCGCAAAGTTGTGGTATGTTCCAGCAACATAATTCTTCTCTTTTTGAATGTATTTTACCCCGTAACCGGGACATCGAAGTTGTTTGGTGTTGTTTCCTTTGGTCGTTGTGCTGCAGCTGTCGGTCCAAAATATCTAGAAAATCTTGAGCATATTAATACATTTTAAAAAATTTGATGGTCGGAAATCAGACCGCCTCATATTTCGTTGTATAGGGCAACCAAATAAATGGTTATTATTAGGTAAAAAAAAAGGGCGCATGCTTTACTAAACCAAATGCGAGGCTGACATAATATTCCATCCCGACCATCAGAATGTTGGGTTGGGAGACAGGCAAACATGCAACAAAAAAAATCCGGCACCAAGCATGAACTTTTTAAAAATTTCGATGGCCACAAATAGAGTTGCTTCAAATTTCAATCTACTGGGCTTCCAAGTCAAGATTAAAACTTGGACATTGAAAAGGAAGCATGCGTTACTGAACCAAATGCAAAACAAACACAACAGTCTTTGCTACAAAAAACAATTTTGTTTAAAAAAACATGCGTTAAAAGCCAGGAGACAAATTCAAACATTCGAAATAAAATATTAAAATAAACTTACTTCAGATCGTTGTATTAGTTTTAACATTTTCCAACCAGGGACTGTGTGTGTAAATTAGTTATTGTAGATTCCCAGCGACATTGTTTCATTGTTTGTAATCCATCGTCGTGACCGGATCATCGTTTCGTGACCGGATCATCGTTTTTGTCTTCTTTGTATGTTGTTGTTCCACAGCTGTTGGTTCAAATGATCTGGAAAAACTTGAGCAGAGTTAAACCGTTTAAATAATCTGATGGTCGCAAATCAGGCTGCATCATATTTCGATCTAATGGGTGTCCATGACATGGTTAGTAAATGGACATTAAAAGGACGCATGCTTTACTAAACCAAATGCAAGACAGATGCAACCGTCATTGCGACAACAACAATATAGGTTTTGAAACACACGCAGGCATGCTCGCAAAAAAGCCCGACATCAGGCTCAACCATACAAAATATAATAAAAAAGAAGACTTACTTCAGGTCCTTTTATTAGTTTTACCATTATCCAACCAGACTCATTGCAAAGTTGTGGTTGTGTTCCAGCAACATAATTCTTATCTTTTTGAATGTATTTTACCTCCGTAACCGGAACATCGAAGTTGTTTGATGTTCTTCCCCTTGGTCGTTGTGCTGCAGCTGTCGGTCCAAAATATCTAGAAAATCTTGAGCATATTAATACATTTTAAAAAATTTGATGGTCGGAAATCAGACCGCCTCATATTTCGTTGTATAGGGCAACCAAATAAATGGTTATTATTAGGTAAAAAAAAAGGGCGCATGCTTTACTAAACCAAATGCGAGGCTGACATAATATTCCATCCCGACCATCAGAATGTTGGGTTGGGAGACAGGCAAACATGCAACAAAAAAAATCCGGCACCAAGCATGAACTTTTTAAAAATTTCGATGGCCACAAATAGAGTTGCTTCAAATTTCAATCTACTGGGCTTCCAAGTCAAGATTAAAACTTGGACATTGAAAAGGAAGCATGCGTTACTGAACCAAATGCAAAACAAACACAACAGTCTTTGCTACAAAAAACAATTTTGTTTAAAAAAACATGCGTTAAAAGCCAGGAGACAAATTCAAACATTCGAAATAAAATATTAAAATAAACTTACTTCAGATCGTTGTATTAGTTTTAACATTTTCCAACCAGGGACTGTGTGTGTAAATTAGTTATTGTAGATTCCCAGCGACATTGTTTCATTGTTTGTAATCCATCGTCGTGACCGGATCATCGTTTCGTGACCGGATCATCGTTTTTGTCTTCTTTGTATGTTGTTGTTCCACAGCTGTTGGTTCAAATGATCTGGAAAAACTTGAGCAGAGTTAAACGGTTTAAAAATTTAAATTGACGCAAATCAGGCTGCATCATATTTCGGTCTAATGGGTGTCCAAGACATGGATAGTCAATGACATTAAAAGGACGCATGTTTCACTAAACCAAATACAAGACAGATGCAACCGTCATTGCGACAACAATATGGGTTTTGAAACACACGCACGCATGCACAGACTCGCAAAAAAAGCCCGACGTCGGGCTCAATCATAAAAAATAAAATAAAAAAGAAGACTTACTTCAGGTCGTTGCATTAGTTTTACCCTTATCCTTCCAAACTCCTTGCAAAGTTGTTGTTGTGTTCCAGCAACATAATTCTTCTCTTTTTAAATGTATTTTACCTCTGTAACCGGGACATCGAAGTTGTTTGGTGTTTTCTTCGGTCGTTTGTTCGTTGTGCTGCAGCTGTCGGTCCAAAATATCTAGAAATTTTGAGCATATTTACACATTTTAAAAAATTTGATGGTCGGAAATCAGACCGCCTCATATTTCATTCTATAGAGCAACCAAATACATGGTTATTATTAGGAAAATAAAAAGGACGCATGCTTTATTAAACCAAATGCAAGGCTGACAAAATATTTCATCCCGACCATCAGAATGTTGGGTTGGGAGACAGGCAAACATGCAACAAAAAAAATCCGGCACCAAGCATGAACTTTTTAAAAATTTCGATGGCCACAAATAGAGTTGCTTCAAATTTCAATCTTCTGGGCTTCCAAGTCAAGATTAAAACTTGGACATTGAAAAGAATGCATGCATTACTGAACCAAATCTAAAACAGATGCAACAGCCTTTGCTACGAAAAAAAATTTTTGTTTCAAAACATACACATCAAAGCACCGCGGCAGATTCAAACGTTCGAAATAAAATATTAATAGAGACTTACTTCAGATCGTTGTATCAGTTTTACCATTTTCCAACCAGGGTCTGTGTGTGTAAGTAGTTATTGTAGATTCCCAGCAACATTGTTTCATTGTTTGTAATCCATCTCCGTGACCAGATTATCGTTTTTGTCTTCTTTGTATGTTGTTGTTCCACAGCTGTTGGTTCAAATGATCTGGAAAAACTTGAGCAGAGTTAAACCGTTTAGAAAATCTGATGGTCGCAAATCAGGCTGCATCATATTTCATTCTATAGGGCAGTCGTCGGCAAACTTTTGTCGTCTGCGACCCATTTTAAAACATAAAAATTTTTTCGCGGACCAGCATTTAATTAAAAAGTGTTTGTCATTTCTTTTTATTGAAACGTGTACGAGTACAATGTGGAAATTTCAATGAGAACAATGCGCCCGTTTTGCAGCAACAAGACGCTCCCAATTAGGAATTATGCTACTCAATGACACTCGTAATGTATTTATCACGTCCAGTCTGTTTCGCGCCTTCGTCTTTGTAGCTGTCATTACAGAAAATCCAGACTCACACAAGTAGGATGTGGGAAGGGGCAGAAAGTTTTTAAGGCTTTTTCAGCAAGGTCGGGGTATTCTGGCAGGACCTTCATCCAAAACGTTGGAAGAGTCAGTGAATAAAAAATACATTTCAGGTTACCGTCATTTGCGATGTCCAACAGCTGGCCTTCTTGCTGTACAGGTAAGGTCGATTCATCTGGCTTAAAATCGAACGGATTCCGGATCCATTTCTTTGCAACTCGGGGGTCTTTATCCATTGGAAAATAGCGCATGAACTCTAGTAAAAGTACTCGCAGGTGACTGCTCACAAGGTCGATGAATGCTTGCTCATTCTCTCTGTCGTTCAATGTCTCTGATAATGTATGGAACATATCGAATACTCCGTTGTTTACGCGTTGCTCCCACAGTTTAAGTTTGTCTTTAAATGCAGACACTTTATCTGCCAATGTGAATACTGTAGTCATTTTTCCCTGAAGTGAAAGATTGAGTTCGTTCAGCAGATTAAATATGTCGCACAAGTAAGCAAGTTTTTGAACCCAGTTCCCATCACTAAATTTGTTAGCAAGGTCCACGTTTTTTTCTCCAATAGAAATTTCTGTAGTGGTTCACGTAATTCAAACACCCTGCGTAATGATTTTCCTCGTGAGAGCCACCTTACTTCGGTGTGTAACAAAAGACATTTGTGCTCGGCATCCATGTCCTCACGCATCTGCTCAAACAGTCGAGTGTTAAGGGCATGGGCCTTAATGAGGTTGATCATTCTTACTATATCATCAAATACACTATGAGGTTCAGGTGATAACTTTCGACTCGCCAGCATTTCTCTGTCTATAACACAGTGCGTAGCCTCGCAATCCGGCGCTACCTCCTTAATCCGAACAGTAAGACCAGACAGTCGGCCAATCATGGCTGCCGGCCCGTCTGTACACACACCGACACAAAAATACCAGTCCAGTTTTCCGGCGACATAAGCATTCAGAGACTTGAATAGTTCTGCGGCTGTGGTGCGCTCTGGCAATAACAAGGTACATAACATGTCCTCATGAATACCCTCCTCAGATATCTAACGAAAACTAGCAGCACAGCTTTATTTTCGATATCACACTGAATAGAAAACCATGGCGACTTTTTAATCCGCTCTAACAATTGACTTTCGATATCTTCTGCCATATCCTCAATTCGTCTCCCAACTGTGCGAGCTGAAAGAGGAACCTGTGCTATCTTTTTAGCAGCCGATTCCCCTAACATTTCACGACACATATCAGTACATGCAGGTAGAATCAATGCTTCTCCAACAGTTTGTTAGTCTTAGCGATGCGATGAGACACCAAAAACGATGCTCTTAGTGCAATTGAATTTGTAGACAAAGCAGTCCTCAGTACTCTTTTATCACATTCGTAGTCACGTTTTCTTCTTTTGAAAAACTCCAAAGGTTTATCCTTTAATTCGGGGTGCTTCGTCATCATGTGCCGAAGTAGTTTGGAAGGTTTCATCGACTCGTTTGATAACTTGCTGTTGCAAATTATACACAGCGGGCAAGGTGCATCGCAAATCTGAAGTTGAAATGAATCCGTATTTCAAATACGACTCATTATATTGGCGATAGAAAGTCAAAGGAACTTTTCTCTTTTTTCTAGCTGAGGGCCCCTCGTCCTCAACATCAACTTGTTCAGATGGTGTTGACTTATTACCGAAAAAACTAAGCATAGATGTCTGTTTTTTACTCATTTTCATCAGTGCCCGTACAAACTAATGACTCAACAGACGGAATGCAAGTCGACGTCGAGTAACAGCCTACAAGCCACAACAGTGCGAGCGCCATTGTTACGTCACAAAACTATCTGTGGCTTCGGTGATTTACTACGCCCGGTTGGATTTTAATATCCTTTTGTGAATTAATATTACAAATTTATTACACTAACCTGCAAAATCACGCGACCCAGTAACGATCTCTTCGCGACCCAGTACTGGGTCGCGACCCAGCGGTTGCCGACCACTGCTATAGGGCAACCAAATACATGGTTATTAATAGGAAAATAAAAAGGGCGCATGCTTTACTAAACCAAATGCAAGGCTGACATAATATTCCATCCCGACCATCAGAATATTGGGTAGGGAGACAGGCAAACATGCAACAAAAAAAATCCGGCACCAGGCATGAACTTTTTAAAAATTTCGATGGCCACAAATGAAATTGCTTCAAATTTCAATCTACTGGGCTTCCAAGTCAAGATTAAAACTTGGACATTGAAAAGGATGCATGCATTACTGAACCAAATGCAAAACAGATGCAACAGCCTTTGCTACGAAAAAAATTTTTTGTTTCAAAACATACACATCCAAGCACGGCGGCAGATTCAAACGGAAATTAGTAAACGTAACGTAAATTAGTTCTTGTAGATTCCCAGCGACATTGTTTGATTGTTTGTATTCCATCGTAGTGACCGGATCATCGTTGTTGTCTTCCTTGTATGTTGTTGTTACGCAGCTGTTGGTTCAAATGATCTGGAAAAACTTGAGCAGAGTTAAACAGTTTAAAAAATTTGATGGTCGCAAATCAGGCTGCATCATATTTCGGTCTAATGGGTGTCTAAGACATGGTTAGTAAATGGACATTAAAAGGACGCATGCTTTACTAAACCAAATGCAAGACATATGCAACCGTCATTGCGACAACAACAATATGGGTTTTGAAGCACACGCACGCATGCTCGCAAAAAAAGCCCGACATCGGGCTCAACCATACAAAATATAATAAAAATGAAGACTTACTTCAGGTCGTTTTATTAGTTTTACCATTATCCAACCAGACTCATTGCAAAGTTGTGGTTGTGTTCCAGCAACATAATTCTTCTCATTTTGAATGTATTTTACCTCCATAATCGGGACACCGAAGTTATTTGGTGTTGTTTCCTTTGGTCGTTGTGCTGCAGCTGCCGGTCCAAAATATCTAGAAAATCTTGAGCATATTTACACATTTTAAAAAATTTGATGGTCGGAAATCACACCGCCTCATATTTCATTCTCTAGGTCAACCAAATACACGGTTATTATTAAGAAAATAAAAAGGGCGCATGATTTACTAAACCAAATGCGAGGCTGACATAATATTCCATCCCGACCATCAGAATGTTGGGTTGGGAGACAGGCAAACATGCAACAAAAAAAATCCGGCACCAGGCATGAACTTTTTAAAAATTTCGATGGCCACAAATGGAGTTGCTTCGAATTTCTATCTACTGGGCTTCCAAGTCAAGATTAAAACTTGGACATTGAAAAAGATGCATGCATTACTGAACCAAATGCAAAACACATGCAACAGCCTTTGCTACGAAAAAAATTTTGTTTCTAAACATACACATCCAAGCACGGCGGCAGATTCAAACGTTCGAAATAAAATATTAATAGAGACTTACTTCAGATCGTTGTATTAGTTTTACCATTTTCCATCCAGGGTCTGTGTGTGTAAATTAGTTATTGTAGATACCCAGCGACATTGTTTGATTGTTTGTATTCCATCGTAGTGACCGGATCATCGTTGTTGTCTTCCTTGTATGTTGTTGTTACACAGATCTCGGTTCAAATGATCTGCAAAAACTTGAGCAGAGTTAAACGGTTTAAAAAATTTGATGGTTGCAAATCAGGCTGCCTCATATTTCGGTCTAATGGGTATCCAAAACATGGTTAGTAAATGGACATTAAAAGGACGCATGCATTACTAAACCAAATGCAAGACGGATGCAATCGTCATTGCGACAACAACAATATGGGTTTTGAAACACACACACACATGCACAGAATCGCAAAAAAACCCGGCGTCGGGCTCAATCATACAAAATAAATAAAATAAAAAAGAAGGCTTACTTCAGGTCGTTGCATTAGTTTTACCATTATCCATCCAGACTCCTTGCAAAGTTGTTGTTGTGTTCCAGCAACATAATTCTTCTCTTTTAGAATGTATTTTACCTCCGTAACCGGGACATCAAAGTTGTTTGGTGTCGTCTCCTTTGGTGGTTGTGCTGCAGCTGTTGGTCCAAAATATCTAGGAAATCTTGAGCATATTTATACTGTTTGAAAAATTTGATGGTCGGAAATCAGACCGCCTCATATTTCATTCTATTGGGCAACCAAAGACATGGTTATTAATGGCTAATTAAAAAGGGCGCATGCTTTACTGAACCAAATGAAAGGCTGACATAATCTTTCATCACGACCATCAGAATGTTGGGTTGGGAGACACACACACATGCAACACAAAAAAAATCCGGCACCAGGCATGAACTTTTTAAAAATTTGGATGGCCACAAATAGAGTTGCTTCAAATTTCAGTCTACTGGGCTTCCAAGTCAAGATTAAAACTTGGACATTGAAAAGGATGCATGCGTTACTGAACCAAATGCAAATCAGATGCAACCGTCTTTGCTACGAAAAACAATATTATTTAAAAAAAACAAACATGAAAAGCCCGGCGACAAATTCAAACATTCGATATAAAATATTAAAATAGACTTACTTCAGATCGTTGTATTAGTTTTACCATTTTTCCATCCAGGGTCTGTGTGTGTAAGTAGTTATTGTAGATTCCCAGCGACATTGTTTCATTGTTTGTAATCCATCGTAGTGACCGGATCATCGTTTCGTGACCGGATCATCATTTTTGTCTTATTTGTATGTTGTTGTTCCACAGCTGTTGGTTCAAATGATCTGGAAAAACTTGAGCAGAGTTAAACGGGTTTAAAAAATTTGATTGTCGCAAATCAGGCTGCATCATATCTCGGTCAAATGGGTGTCCAAGACATGGATAGTCAATGACATTAAAAGGACGCATGTTTCACTAAAACCAAATACAAGACAGATGCAACCGTCATTGCGACAAAAACAATATGGGTTTTGAAACACACGCACAACGCACGCATGCACAGACTCGCAAAAAAAAGCCCGACGTCGGGCTCAATCATAAAAAATAAAATAAAATAAAAAAGAAGACTTACTTCAGGTCGTTGCATTAGTTTTACCATTATCCATCCAAACTCCTTGCAAAGTTGTTGTTGTGTTCCAGCAACATAATTCTTCTCTTTTTGAATGTATTTTACCTCTGTAACCGGGACATCGAAGTTGTTTGGAGTTTTCTTCGGTCTTTTATTCGTTGTGCTGCAGCTGTCGGTCTAAAATATCTAGAAAATCGTGAGCATATTTATACTGTTTAAAAAATTTGATGGTCGGAAATCAAACCGCCTCATATTTAATTCTATTGGGCAACCAAAGACATGGTTATTATTAGCTAATTAAAAAGGGCGCATGCTTTACTAAACCAAATGCAAGGCTGACATAATATTTCATCACGACCATCAGAATGTTGGTTTGGGAGACGCACACACATGCAACACAAAAAATCCGGCACCAGGCATGAACTTTTTAAAAATTTCGATGGCCACAAATAGAGTTCCTTCAAATTTCAATCTACTGGGCTTCCAAGTGAAGATTAAAACTTGGACATTGAAAAGGATGCATGCGTTACTGAACCAAATGCAAAACAGATACAACAGTCTTTGCTACAAAAAACAATTTTGTTTAAAAAAACACATTAAAAGCCAGGCCACAAATTCAAACATTCGAAATAAAATATTAAAATAGACTGATTTAAGATCGTTGTATTAGTTTTACCATTTTCCACCCAGGATCTGTGTGTGTAAATTAGTTATTGTAGATTCCCAGCGACATTGTTTGATTCTTTGTATTCCATTGTAGTGACCGGATCATCGTTGTTGTCTTCCTTGTATGTTGTTGTTAAGCAGCTGTTGGTTCAAATGATCTGGAAAAACTTGAGCAGAGTTAAACGGTTTAAAAAATTTGATGGTCGCAAATCAGGCTGCATCCTATTTCGGTCTAATGGGTGTCTAAGACATGGTTAGTAAATGGACATTAAAAGGACGCATGCTTTACTAAACCAAATTCAAGACAGATGCAACCGTCATTGCGACAACAACAATATGGGTTTTGAAACACACGCACGCATGCTCGCAAAAAAGCCCGACATCGGGCTCAATCATACAAAATATAATAAAAAAGAAGACTTACTTCAGGTCGTTTTATTACTTTTACCATTATCCAACCAGACTCATTGCAAAGTTGTGCTTGTGTTCCAGCAACATAATTCTTCTCTTTTTGAATGTATTTTACCTCCGTAATCGGGACATCGAAGTTGTTCGGTGTTGTTTCCTTTGGTCGTTGTGCTGCAGATGTCGGTCCAAAATATCTAGAAAATCTTGAGCATAATTACCCATTTAAAAAAATTGATGGTCGGAAATCACACCGCCTCATATTTCATTCTATAGGGCAACTAAATACATGGTTATTATTAAGAAAATAAAAAGGGCGCATGCTTTACTAAACCAAATGCAAGGCTGACATAATATTTCATCCCGACCATCAGAATGTTGGGTTGGGAGACAGGCAAACATGCAACAAAAAAATCCGGCACCAAGCATGAACTTTTTAAAAATTTCGATGGTCACAAACGGAGTTGCTTCAAATTTCAATCTACTGGGCTTCCAAGTAAAGATTAAAACTTGGACAATGAAAAGGATGCATGCATTACTGAACCAAATGCAAAACAGATGCAACAGCCTTTGCTACGAAAAAAATTTTTGTTTCAAAACATACACATCCAAGCACGGCGGCAGATTCAAACGTTCGAAATAAAATATTAATAGAGACTTACTTCAGATCGTTGTATCAGATTTACCATTTTCCAACCAGGGTCTGTGTGTGTAAGTAGTTATTGTAGATTCCCAGCAACATTGTTTCATTGTTTGTAATCCATCGTCGTGACCAGATTATCGTTTTTGTCTTCTTTGTATGTTGTTGTTCCACAGCTGTTGGTTCAAATGATCTGGAAAAACTTGAGCAGAGTTAAACCGTTTAGAAAATCTGATGGTCGCAAATCAGGCTGCATCATATTTCATTCTATAGGGCAACCAAATACATGGTTATTAATAGGAAAATAAAAAGGGCACATGCTTAACTAAACCAAATGCAAGGCTGACATAATATTCCATCCCGTCCATCAGAATGTTGGGTTGGGAGACAGGCAAACATGCAACAAAAAAAATCCGGCACCAGGCATTAACTTTTTAAAAATTTCGATGGCCACAAATGGAGTTGCTTCAAATTTCAATATACTGGGCTTCCAAGTCAAGATTAAAATTTGGACATTGAAAAGGATGCATGCATTACTGAACCAAATGCAAAACAGATGCAACAGCCTTTATTAGGAAAAAAATTTTTTGTTTCAAAACATACACATCCAAGCACGGTGGCAGATTCAAACGTTCGAAATAAAATATTAATAGAGACTTACATCAGATCGTTGTATCAGTTTTACCATTTTCCAACCAGGGACTGTGTGTGTAAATTAGTTATTGTAGATTCCCAGCGACATTGTTTGATTGTTTGTATTCCATCGTAGTGACCGGATCATCGTTGTTGTCTTCCTTGTATGTTGTTGTTAGACAGCTGTGGGTTCAAATGATCTGGAAAAACTTGAGCAGAGTTAAACGGTTTAAAAAATTTGATGGTCGCAAATCAGGCTGCATCATATTTCGGTCTAATGGGTGTCCAAGACATGGTTAGTAAATGGACATTAAAGGGACGCATGCATTACTAAACCAAATGCAAGAAAGATGCAACCGTCATTGCGACAACAACAATATGGGTTTTGAAAGACACGCACGCATGCTCGCAAAAAAAAGCCCGACATCGGGCTCAATCATACAAAATATAATAAAAAAGAAGACTTACTTCAGGTCGTTTTATTAGTTTTACCATTATCCAAACAGACTCATCGCAAAGTTGTGGTATGTTCCAGCAACATAATTATTCTCTTTTTGAATGTATTTTACCCCGTAACCGGGACATCGAAGTTGTTTGGTGTTGTTTCCTTTGGTCGTTGTGCTGCAGCTGTCGGTCCAAAATATCTAGAAAATCTTGAGCATATTAATACATTTTAAAAAATTTGATGGTCGGAAATCAGACCGCCTCATATTTCGTTGTATAGGGCAACCAAATAAATGGTTATTATTAGGTAAAAAAAAAAGGGCGCATGCTTTACTAAACCAAATGCAAGACTGACATAATATTTCATCCCGACCATGAGAATGTTGGATTGGGAGACACGCAAACATGCAACAAAAAAAATCCGGCACCAGGCATGAACTTTTTAAAAAATTTCAATGGCCACAAATGGAGTTGCTTCAAATTTCAATCTACTGGGCTTCCAAGTCAAGATTAAAACTTGAACATTGAAAAGGATGCATGCATTACTGAACCAAATGCAAAACAGATGCAACAGCCTTTGCTACGAAAAAAAATTTTTGTTTTCAAAACATACACATCCAAGCACGGCGGCAGATTCAAACGTTCAAAATAAAATATTAATAGAGACTTACTTCAGATCGTTGTATTAGTTTTAACCATTTTCCAACCAGGGTCTGTGTGTATAAGTAGTTATTGTAAATTCCCAGCGACATTGTTTCATTGTTTGTAATCCATCGTCGTGACCGGATCATCGTTTTTGTTTTATTTGTATGTTGTTGTTCCACAGCTGTTGGTTCAAATGATCTGGAAAAACTTGAGCAGAGTTAAACGGTTTAAAAAATTTGATGGTCGCAAATCAGGCTGCATCATATTTCGGTCTAATGGGTGTCCAAGACATGGTTAGTAAATGGACATTAAAAGGACGCATGCTTTACTAAACCAAATGCAAGACAGATGCAACGGTCATTGCGACAACAACAATATGGGTTTTGAAACACACGCACGCATGCTTGCAAAAAAAGCCCGACATCGGGCTCAATCATACAAAATATAATAAAAAAGAAGACTTACTTCAGGTCGTTTTATTAGTTTTACCATTATACAACCAGACTCATTGCAAAGTTGTGGTTGTGTTTCAGCAACATAATTCTTCTCTTTTTGAATGTATTTTACCTCCGTAACCGGGACATCGAAGTTGTTTGGTGTTGTTTCCTTTGGTCGTTGTGCTGCAGCTGTCGGTCCAAAATATCTAGAAAATCTTGAGCATATTTATACTGTTTAAAAAATTTGATGGTCGGAAATCAGACCGCCTCATATTTCATTCTCTAGGGCAACCAAATACATGGTTATTATAGGAAAATAAAAAGGGCGCATGCTTTACTAAACCAAATGCAAGGATGACATAATATTCCATCCCGACCATCAGAATGTTGGGTTGGGAGACAGGCAAACATGCAACAAAAAAAATCCGGGACGAGGCATGAACTTTTTAAAAATTTCGATGGCCACAAATGGAGTTGCTTCAAATTTCAATCTACTGGGCTTCCAAGTCAAGATTAAAACTTAAAGGATGCATGCATTACTGAACCAAATGCAAAACAGATGCAACAGCCTTTGGTACGAAAAAAATTTTTTGTTTCAAAACATACACATCCAAGCACGGCGGCAGATTCAAACGTTCGAAATAAGATATTATTAGAGACTTACTTCAGATCGTTGTATTAGTTTTACCATTTTCCAACCAGGGTCTGTGTGTGTAAATTAGTTATTGTAGATTCCCAGCGACATTGTTTGATTGTTTGTATTCCATCGTAGTGACCGGATCATCATTGTTGTCTTCCTTGTATGTTGTTGTTACACAGCTGTCGGTTCCAATGATCTGGAAAAACTTGAGCAGAGTTAAACCGTTTAAAAAATCTGATGGTCGCAAATCAGGCTGCATCATATTTCATTCTATAGGGCAACCAAATACATGGTTATTAATAGGAAAATAAAAAGGGCGCATGCTTTACTAAACCAAATGCGAGGCTGACATAATATTCCATCCCGACCATCAGAATGTTGGGTTGGGAGACAGGCAAACATGCAACAAAAAAAATCCGGCACCAGGCATGAACTTTTTAAAAATTTCGATGGCCACAAATGGAGTTGCTTCATTTTTCAATCTACTGGGCTTCCAAGTCAAGATTAAAACTTGGACATGGAAAAGGATGCATGCATTACTGAACCAAATGTAAAACAGATGCAACAGCCTTTGCTACGAAAAAATTTTTTGTTTCAAAACATACATCCAAGCACGGCGTCAGATTCAAACGTTCGAAATAAAATATTAATAGAGAATTACTTCAGATCGTTGTGTTAGTTTTACCATTTTCAAACCAGGGTCTGTGTGTGTAAGTAGTTATTGTAGATTCCCAGCAACATTGTTTCATTGTTTGTAATCCATCATCGTGACCGGATTATCGTTTTTGTCTTCTTTGTATGTTGTTGTTCCACAGCTGTTGGTTCAAATGATCTGGAAAAACTTGAGCAGAGTTAAACCGTTTAAAAAATCTGATGGTCGCAAATCAGGCTGCATCATATTTCATTCTATAGGGCAACCAAATACATGGTTATTAATAGGAAAATAAAAAGGGCGCATGCTTTACTAAACCAAATGCGAGGCTGACATAATATTCCATCCCGACCATCAGAATGTTGGGTTGGGAGACAGGCAAACATGCAACAAAAAAAATCCGGCACCAGGCATGAACTTTTTAAAAATTTCGATGGCCACAAATGGAGTTGCTTCATTTTTCAATCTACTGGGCTTCCAAGTCAAGATTAAAACTTGGACCTGGAAAAGGATGCATGCATTACTGAACCAAATGCAAAACAGATGCAACAGCCTTTGCTACGAAAAAATTTTTTTGTTTCAAAACATACACATCTAAGCACGGCGTCAGATTCAAACGTTCGAAATAAAATATTAATAGAGACTTACTTCAGATCGTTGTGTTAGTTTTACCATTTTCAAACCAGGGTCTGTGTGTGTAAGTAGTTATTGTAGATTCCCAGCGACATTGTTTCATTGTTTGTAATCCATCGTCGTGACCGGATCATCGTTTTTGTCTTCTTTGTATGTTGTTGTTCCACAGCTGTTGGTTCAAATGATCTGGAAAAACTTGAGCAGAGTTAAACCGTTTAAAAAATCTGATGGTCGCAAATCAGGCTGCATCATATTTCATTCTATAGGGCAACCAAATACATGGTTATTAATAGGAAAATAAAAAGGGCGCATGCTTTACTAAACCAAATGCGAGGCTGACATAATATTCCATCCCGACCATCAGAATGTTGGGTTGGGAGACAGGCAAACATGCAACAAAAAAAATCCGGCACCAGGCATGAACTTTTTAAAAATTTCGATGGCCACAAATGGAGTTGCTTCATTTTTCAATCTACTGGGCTTCCAAGTCAAGATTAAAACTTGGACATGGAAAAGGATGCATGCATTACTGAACCAAATGCAAAACAGATGCAACAGCCTTTGCTACGAAAAAATTTTTTTGTTTCAAAACATACACATCTAAGCACGGCGTCAGATTCAAACGTTCGAAATAAAATATTAATAGAGACTTACTTCAGATCGTTGTGTTAGTTTTACCATTTTCAAACCAGGGTCTGTGTGTGTAAGTAGTTATTGTAGATTCCCAGCGACATTGTTTCATTGTTTGTAATCCATCGTCGTGACCGGATCATCGTTTTTGTCTTCTTTGTATGTTGTTGTTCCACAGCTGTTGGTTCAAATGATCTGGAAAAACTTGAGCAGAGTTAAACCGTTTAAAAAATCTGATGGTCGCAAATCAGGCTGCATCATATTTCGATCTAATGGGTGTCCATGACATGGTTAGTAAATGGACATTAAAAGGACGCATGCTTTACTAAACCAAATGCAAGACAGATGCAACCGTCATTGCGACAACAACAATATAGGTTTTGAAACACACGCAGGCATGCTCGCAAAAAAGCCCGACATCAGGCTCAACCATACAAAATATAATAAAAAAGAAGACTTACTTCAGGTCCTTTTATTAGTTTTACCATTATCCAACCAGACTCATTGCAAAGTTGTGGTTGTGTTCCAGCAACATAATTCTTATCTTTTTGAATGTATTTTACCTCCGTAACCGGGACATCGAAGTTGTTTGATGTTCTTCCCCTTGGTCGTTGTGCTGCAGCTGTCGGTCCAAAATATCTAGAAAATCTTGAGCATATTTATACTGTTTAAAAAATTTGATGGTCGGAAATCAGACCGCCTCATATTTCATTCTATAGGGCAACCAAATACATGGTTATTAAAAGGAAAATAAAAAGGGTGCATGCTTTACTAAAACAAATGCATGGCTGACATAATATTCCATCCCGACCGTCAGAATGTTGGGTTAGGAGACACACACACATGCAACACAAAAAATCCAGCACCAGACGAGAAATTTATAAAAATTTCGATGGCCACAAATAGAGTTGCTTCAAATTTCAATCTACTGGGCTTCCAAGTCAAGATTAAAACTTGGACATTGAAAAGGAAGCATGCGTTACTGAACCAAATGCAAAACAAACACAACAGTCTTTGCTACAAAAAACAATTTTGTTTAAAAAAACATGCGTTAAAAGCCAGGAGACAAATTCAAACATTCGAAATAAAATATTAAAATAAACTTACTTCAGATCGTTGTATTAGTTTTAACATTTTCCAACCAGGGACTGTGTGTGTAAATTAGTTATTGTAGATTCCCAGCGACATTGTTTCATTGTTTTTGTAATCCATCGTCGTGACCGGATCATCGTTTCGTGACCGGATCATCGTTTTTGTCTTCTTTGTATGTTGTTGTTCCACAGCTGTTGGTTCAAATGATCTGGAAAAACTTGAGCAGAGTTTTAAACGGGTTTAAAAATTTAAATTGACGCAAATCAGGCTGCATCATATTTCGGTCTAATGGGTGTCCAAGACATGGATAGTCAATGACATTAAAAGGACGCATGTTTCACTAAACCAAATACAAGACAGATGCAACCGTCATTGCGACAACAATATGGGTTTTGAAACACACGCACGCATGCACAGACTCGCAAAAAAAGCCCGACGTCGGGCTCAATCATAAAAAATAAAATAAAAAAGAAGACTTACTTCAGGTCGTTGCATTAGTTTTACCCTTATCCTTCCAAACTCCTTGCAAAGTTGTTGTTGTGTTCCAGCAACATAATTCTTCTCTTTTTGAATGTATTTTACCTCTGTAACCGGGACATCGAAGTTGTTTGGTGTTTTCTTCGGTCGTTTGTTCGTTGTGCTGCAGCTGTCGGTCCAAAATATCTAGAAATTTTGAGCATATTTACACATTTTAAAAAATTTGATGGTCGGAAATCAGACCGCCTCATATTTCATTCTATAGAGCAACCAAATACATGGTTATTATTAGGAAAATAAAAAGGACGCATGCTTTATTAAACCAAATGCAAGGCTGACAAAATATTTCATCCCGACCATCAGAATGTTGGGTTGGGAGACAGGCAAACATGCAACAAAAAAAAATCCGGCACCAAGCATGAACTTTTTAAAAATTTCGATGGCCACAAATAGAGTTGCTTCAAATTTCAATCTTCTGGGCTTCCAAGTCAAGATTAAAACTTGGACATTGAAAAGAATGCATGCATTACTGAACCAAATCTAAAACAGATGCAACAGCCTTTGCTACGAAAAAAAATTTTTGTTTCAAAACATACACATCAAAGCACCGCGGCAGATTCAAACGTTCGAAATAAAATATTAATAGAGACTTACTTCAGATCGTTGTATCAGTTTTACCATTTTCCAACCAGGGTCTGTGTGTGTAAGTAGTTATTGTAGATTCCCAGCAACATTGTTTCATTGTTTGTAATCCATCTCCGTGACCAGATTATCGTTTTTGTCTTCTTTGTATGT
The DNA here is from genome assembly GCA_963675895.2 of Styela plicata. Lineage (NCBI taxonomy): Eukaryota > Metazoa > Chordata > Ascidiacea > Stolidobranchia > Styelidae > Styela > Styela plicata. The sequence goes on from OZ023149.1 coordinate 9,373,739, forward strand.
TGTTGTTCCACAGCTGTTGGTTCAAATGATCTGGAAAAACTTGAGCAGAGTTAAACCGTTTAGAAAATCTGATGGTCGCAAATCAGGCTGCATCATATTTCATTCTATAGGGCAACCAAATACATGGTTATTAATAGGAAAATAAAAAGGGCGCATGCTTTACTAAACCAAATGCAAGGCTGACATAATATTCCATCCCGACCATCAGAATATTGGGTAGGGAGACAGGCAAACATGCAACAAAAAAAATCCAGCACCAGGCATGAACTTTTTAAAAATTTCGATGGCCACAAATGAAATTGCTTCAAATTTCAATCTACTGGGCTTCCAAGTCAAGATTAAAACTTGGACATTGAAAAGGATACATGCATTACTGAACCAAATGCAAAACAGATGCAACAGCCTTTGCTACAAAAAAAAATTTTTGTTTCAAAACATACACATCCAAGCACGGCGGCAGATTCAAACGGAAATTAGTAAACGTAACGTAAATTAGTTATTGTAGATTCCCAGCGACATTGTTTGATTGTTTGTATTCCATCGTAGTGACCGGATCATCGTTGTTGTCTTCCTTGTATGTTGTTGTTACGCAGCTGTTGGTTCAAATGATCTGGAAAAACTTGAGCAGAGTTAAACAGTTTAAAAAATTTGATGGTCGCAAATCAGGCTGCATCATATTTCGGTCTAATGGGTGTCTAAGACATGGTTAGTAAATGGACATTAAAAGGACGCATGCTTTACTAAACCAAATGCAAGACATATGCAACCGTCATTGCGACAACAACAATATGGGTTTTGAAACACACGCACGCATGCTCGCAAAAAAGTCCGACATCGGGCTCAACCATACAAAATATAATAAAAATGAAGACTTACTTCAGGTCGTTTTATTAGTTTTACCATTATCCAACCAGACTCATTGCAAAGTTGTGATTGTGTTCCAGCAACATAATTCTTCTCATTTTGAATGTATTTTACCTCCATAATCGGGACACCGAAGTTATTTGGTGTTGTTTCCTTTGGTCGTTGTGCTGCAGCTGCCGGTCCAAAATATCTAGAAAATCTTGAGCATATTTACACATTTTGAAAAATTTGATGGTCGGAAATCACACCGCCTCATATTTCATTCTCTAGGTCAACCAAATACACGGTTATTATTAAGAAAATAAAAAGGGCGCATGATTTACTAAACCAAATGCGAGGCTGACATAATATTCCATCCCGACCATCAGAATGTTGGGTTGGGAGACAGGCAAACATGCAACAAAAAAAATCCGGCACCAGGCATGAACTTTTTAAAAATTTCGATGGCCACAAATGGAGTTGCTTCGAATTTCTATCTACTGGGCTTCCAAGTCAAGATTAAAACTTGGACATTGAAAAAGATGCATGCATTACTGAACCAAATGCAAAACAGATGCAACAGCCTTTGCTACGAAAAAAATTTTTTGTTTCTAAACATACACATCCAAGCACGGCGGCAGATTCAAACGTTCGAAATAAAATATTAATAGAGACTTACTTCAGATCGTTGTATTAGTTTATACCATTTTCCATCCAGGGTCTGTGTGTGTAAATTAGTTTATTGTAGATACCCAGCGACATTGTTTGATTGTTTGTATTCCATCGTAGTGACCGGATCATCGTTGTTGTCTTCCTTGTATGTTGTTGTTACACAGATCTCGGTTCAAATGATCTGCAAAAACTTGAGCAGAGTTAAACGGTTTAAAAAATTTGATGGTTGCAAATCAGGCTGCCTCATATTTCGGTCTAATGGGTATCCAAAACATGGTTAGTAAATGGACATTAAAAGGACGCATGCATTACTAAACCAAATGCAAGACGGATGCAATCGTCATTGCGACAACAACAATATGGGGTTTTGAAAACACACACACACATGCACAGAATCGCAAAAAAAACCCGGCGTCGGGCTCAATCATACAAAAATAAATAAAATAAAAAAGAAGGCTTACTTCAGGTCGTTGCATTAGTTTTACCATTATCCATCCAGACTCCTTGCAAAGTTGTTGTTGTGTTCCAGCAACATAATTCTTCTCTTTTAGAATGTATTTTACCTCCGTAACCGGGACATCAAAGTTGTTTGGTGTCGTCTCCTTTGGTGGTTGTGCTGCAGCTGTTGGTCCAAAATATCTAGGAAATCTTGAGCATATTTATACTGTTTGAAAAATTTGATGGTCGGAAATCAGACCGCCTCATATTTCATTCTATTGGGCAACCAAAGACATGGTTATTAATGGCTAATTAAAAAGGGCGCATGCTTTACTGAACCAAATGAAAGGCTGACATAATCTTTCATCACGACCATCAGAATGTTGGGTTGGGAGACACACACACATGCAACACAAAAAATCCGGCACCAGGCATGAACTTTTTAAAAATTTGGATGGCCACAAACAGAGTTGCTTCAAATTTCAGTCTACTGGGCTTCCAAGTCAAGATTAAAACTTGGACATTGAAAAGGATGCATGCGTTACTGAACCAAATGCAAATCAGATGCAACCGTCTTTGCTACGAAAAACAATATTATTTAAAAAAAACAAACATGAAAAGCCCGGCGACAAATTCAAACATTCGATATAAAATATTAAAATAGACTTACTTCAGATCATTGTATTAGTTTTACCATTTTCCATCCAGGGTCTGTGTGTGTAAGTAGTTATTGTAGATTCCCAGCGACATTGTTTCATTGTTTGTAATCCATCGTAGTGACCGGATCATCGTTTCGTGACCGGATCATCATTTTTGTCTTATTTGTATGTTGTTGTTCCACAGCTGTTGGTTCAAATGATCTGGAAAAACTTGAGCAGAGTTAAACGGTTTAAAAAATTTGATTGTCGCAAATCAGGCTGCATCATATCTCGGTCAAATGGGTGTCCAAGACATGGATAGTCAATGACATTAAAAGGACGCATGTTTCACTAAACCAAATACAAGACAGATGCAACCGTCATTGCGACAACAATATGGGTTTTGAAACACACGCACGCATGCACAGACTCGCAAAAAAAGCCCGACGTCGGGCTCAATCATAAAAAATAAAATAAAATAAAAAAGAAGACTTACTTCAGGTCGTTGCATTAGTTTTACCATTATCCATCCAAACTCCTTGCAAAGTTGTTGTTGTGTTCCAGCAACATAATTCTTTTCTTTTTGAATGTATTTTACCTCCGTAACCGGGACATCGAAGTTGTTTGGAGTTTTCTTCGGTCTTTTGTTCGTTGTGCTGCAGCTGTCGGTCTAAAATATCTAGAAAATTGTGAGCATATTTATACTGTTTAAAAAATTTGATGGTCGGAAATCAAACCGCCTCATATTTAATTCTATTGGGCAACCAAAGACATGGTTATTATTAGCTAATTAAAAAGGGCGCATGCTTTACTAAACCAAATGCAAGGCTGACATAATATTTCATCACGACCATCAGAATGTTGGTTTGGGAGACGCACACACATGCAACACAAAAAATCCGGCACCAGGCATGAACTTTTTAAAAATTTCGATGGCCACAAATAGAGTTCCTTCAAATTTCAATCTACTGGGCTTCCAAGTGAAGATTAAAACTTGGACATTGAAAAGGATGCATGCGTTACTGAACCAAATGCAAAACAGATACAACAGTCTTTGCTACAAAAAACAATTTTGTTTAAAAAAACACATTAAAAGCCAGGCCACAAATTCAAAACATTCGAAATAAAATATTAAAATAGACTGATTTAAGATCGTTGTATTAGTTTTACCATTTTCCACCCAGGATCTGTGTGTGTAAATTAGTTATTGTAGATTCCCAGCGACATTGTTTGATTCTTTGTATTCCATTGTAGTGACCGGATCATCGTTGTTGTCTTCCTTGTATGTTGTTGTTAAGCAGCTGTTGGTTCAAATGATCTGGAAAAACTTGAGCAGAGTTAAACGGTTTAAAAAATTTGATGGTCGCAAATCAGGCTGCATCCTATTTCGGTCTAATGGGTGTCTAAGACATGGTTAGTAAATGGACATTAAAAGGACGCATGCTTTACTAAACCAAATTCAAGACAGATGCAACCGTCATTGCGACAACAACAATATGGGTTTTGAAACACACGCACGCATGCTCGCAAAAAAGCCCGACATCGGGCTCAATCATACAAAATATAATAAAAAAGAAGACTTACTTCAGGTCGTTTTATTACTTTTACCATTATCCAACCAGACTCATTGCAAAGTTGTGCTTGTGTTCCAGCAACATAATTCTTCTCTTTTTGAATGTATTTTACCTCCGTAATCGGGACATCGAAGTTGTTCGGTGTTGTTTCCTTTGGTCGTTGTGCTGCAGATGTCGGTCCAAAATATCTAGAAAATCTTGAGCATAATTACCCATTTAAAAAAATTGATGGTCGGAAATCACACCGCCTCATATTTCATTCTATAGGGCAACTAAATACATGGTTATTATTAAGAAAATAAAAAGGGCGCATGCTTTACTAAACCAAATGCAAGGCTGACATAATATTTCATCCCGACCATCAGAATGTTGGGTTGGGAGACAGGCAAACATGCAACAAAAAAATCCGGCACCAAGCATGAACTTTTTAAAAATTTCGATGGTCACAAACGGAGTTGCTTCAAATTTCAATCTACTGGGCTTCCAAGTAAAGATTAAAACTTGGACAATGAAAAGGATGCATGCATTACTGAACCAAATGCAAAACAGATGCAACAGCCTTTGCTACGAAAAAAATTTTTGTTTCAAAACATACACATCCAAGCACGGCGGCAGATTCAAACGTTCGAAATAAAATATTAATAGAGACTTACTTCAGATCGTTGTATCAGATTTACCATTTTCCAACCAGGGTCTGTGTGTGTAAGTAGTTATTGTAGATTCCCAGCAACATTGTTTCATTGTTTGTAATCCATCGTCGTGACCAGATTATCGTTTTTGTCTTCTTTGTATGTTGTTGTTCCACAGCTGTTGGTTCAAATGATCTGGAAAAACTTGAGCAGAGTTAAACCGTTTAGAAAATCTGATGGTCGCAAATCAGGCTGCATCATATTTCATTCTATAGGGCAACCAAATACATGGTTATTAATAGGAAAATAAAAAGGGCGCATGCTTAACTAAACCAAATGCAAGGCTGACATAATATTCCATCCCGTCCATCAGAATGTTGGGTTGGGAGACAGGCAAACATGCAACAAAAAAAATCCGGCACCAGGCATGAACTTTTTAAAAATTTCGATGGCCACAAATGGAGTTGCTTCAAATTTCAATATACTGGGCTTCCAAGTCAAGATTAAAATTTGGACATTGAAAAGGATGCATGCATTACTGAACCAAATGCAAAACAGATGCAACAGCCTTTATTAGGAAAAAAATTTATTGTTTCAAAACATACACATCCAAGCACGGTGGCAGATTCAAACGTTCGAAATAAAATATTAATAGAGACTTACATCAGATCGTTGTATCAGTTTTACCATTTTCCAACCAGGGACTGTGTGTGTAAATTAGTTATTGTAGATTCCCAGCGACATTGTTTGATTGTTTGTATTCCATCGTAGTGACCGGATCATCGTTGTTGTCTTCCTTGTATGTTGTTGTTAGACAGCTGTGGGTTCAAATGATCTGGAAAAACTTGAGCAGAGTTAAACGGTTTAAAAAATTTGATGGTCGCAAATCAGGCTGCATCATATTTCGGTCTAATGGGTGTCCAAGACATGGTTAGTAAATGGACATTAAAGGGACGCATGCATTACTAAACCAAATGCAAGAAAGATGCAACCGTCATTGCGACAACAACAATATGGGTTTTGAAAGACACGCACGCATGCTCGCAAAAAAAAGCCCGACATCGGGCTCAATCATACAAAATATAATAAAAAAGAAGACTTACTTCAGGTCGTTTTATTAGTTTTACCATTATCCAAACAGACTCATCGCAAAGTTGTGGTATGTTCCAGCAACATAATTCTTCTCTTTTTGAATGTATTTTACCCCGTAACCGGGACATCGAAGTTGTTTGGTGTTGTTTCCTTTGGTCGTTGTGCTGCAGCTGTCGGTCCAAAATATCTAGAAAATCTTGAGCATATTAATACATTTTAAAAAATTTGATGGTCGGAAATCAGACCGCCTCATATTTCGTTGTATAGGGCAACCAAATAAATGGTTATTATTAGGTAAAAAAAAAGGGCGCATGCTTTACTAAACCAAATGCAAGACTGACATAATATTTCATCCCGACCATGAGAATGTTGGATTGGGAGACACGCAAACATGCAACAAAAAAATCCGGCCCCAGGCATGAACTTTTTAAAAATTTCAATGGCCACAAATGGAGTTGCTTCAAATTTCAATCTACTGGGCTTCCAAGTCAAGATTAAAACTTGAACATTGAAAAGGATGCATGCATTACTGAACCAAATGCAAAACAGATGCAACAGCCTTTGCTACGAAAAAAATTTTTTTGTTTCAAAACATACACATCCAAGCACGGCGGCAGATTCAAACGTTCAAAATAAAATATTAATAGAGACTTACTTCAGATCGTTGTATTAGTTTTACCATTTTCCAACCAGGGTCTGTGTGTATAAGTAGTTATTGTAAATTCCCAGCGACATTGTTTCATTGTTTGTAATCCATCGTCGTGACCGGATCATCGTTTTTGTTTTATTTGTATGTTGTTGTTCCACAGCTGTTGGTTCAAATGATCTGGAAAAACTTGAGCAGAGTTAAACGGTTTAAAAAATTTGATGGTCGCAAATCAGGCTGCATCATATTTCGGTCTAATGGGTGTCCAAGACATGGTTAGTAAATGGACATTAAAAGGACGCATGCTTTACTAAACCAAATGCAAGACAGATGCAACGGTCATTGCGACAACAACAATATGGGTTTTGAAACACACGCACGCATGCTTGCAAAAAAAGCCCGACATCGGGCTCAATCATACAAAATATAATAAAAAAGAAGACTTACTTCAGGTCGTTTTATTAGTTTTACCATTATACAACCAGACTCATTGCAAAGTTGTGGTTGTGTTTCAGCAACATAATTCTTCTCTTTTTGAATGTATTTTACCTCCGTAACCGGGACATCGAAGTTGTTTGGTGTTGTTTCCTTTGGTCGTTGTGCTGCAGCTGTCGGTCCAAAATATCTAGAAAATCTTGAGCATATTTATACTGTTTAAAAAATTTGATGGTCGGAAATCAGACCGCCTCATATTTCATTCTCTAGGGCAACCAAATACATGGTTATTATAGGAAAATAAAAAGGGCGCATGCTTTACTAAACCAAATGCAAGGATGACATAATATTCCATCCCGACCATCAGAATGTTGGGTTGGGAGACAGGCAAACATGCAACAAAAAAAATCCGGGACGAGGCATGAACTTTTCAAAAATTTCGATGGCCACAAATGGAGTTGCTTCAAATTTCAATCTACTGGGCTTCCAAGTCAAGATTAAAACTTAAAGGATGCATGCATTACTGAACCAAATGCAAAACAGATGCAACAGCCTTTGGTACGAAAAAAATTTTTTGTTTCAAAACATACACATCCAAGCACGGCGGCAGATTCAAACGTTCGAAATAAGATATTATTAGAGACTTACTTCAGATCGTTGTATTAGTTTTACCATTTTCCAACCAGGGTCTGTGTGTGTAAATTAGTTATTGTAGATTCCCAGCGACATTGTTTGATTGTTTGTATTCCATCGTAGTGACCGGATCATCATTGTTGTCTTCCTTGTATGTTGTTGTTACACAGCTGTCGGTTCCAATGATCTGGAAAAACTTGAGCAGAGTTAAACCGTTTAAAAAATCTGATGGTCGCAAATCAGGCTGCATCATATTTCATTCTATAGGGCAACCAAATACATGGTTATTAATAGGAAAATAAAAAGGGCGCATGCTTTACTAAACCAAATGCGAGGCTGACATAATATTCCATCCCGACCATCAGAATGTTGGGTTGGGAGACAGGCAAACATGCAACAAAAAAAATCCGGCACCAAGCATGAACTTTTTAAAAATTTCGATGGCCACAAATAGAGTTGCTTCAAATTTCAATCTTCTGGGCTTCCAAGTCAAGATTAAAACTTGGACATTGAAAAGAATGCATGCCTTACTGAACCAAATCTAAAACAGATGCAACAGCCTTTGCTACGAAAAAAAATTTTTGTTTCAAAACATACACATCAAAGCACCGCGGCAGATTCAAACGTTCGAAATAAAATATTAATAGAGACTTACTTCAGATCGTTGTATCAGTTTTACCATTTTCCAACCAGGGTCTGTGTGTGTAAGTAGTTATTGTAGATTCCCAGCAACATTGTTTCATTGTTTGTAATCCATCTCCGTGACCAGATTATCGTTTTTGTCCTCTTTGTATGTTGTTGTTCCACAGCTGTTGGTTCAAATGATCTGGAAAAACTTGAGCAGAGTTAAACCGTTTAGAAAATCTGATGGTCGCAAATCAGGCTGCATCATATTTCATTCTATAGGGCAACCAAATACATGGTTATTAATAGGAAAATAAAAAGGGCGCATGCTTTACTAAACCAAATGCAAGGCTGACATAATATTCCATCCCGACCATCAGAATATTGGGTAGGGAGACAGGCAAACATGCAACAAAAAAAATCCGGCACCAGGCATGAACTTTTTAAAAATTTCGATGGCCACAAATGTAATTGCTTCAAATTTCAATCTACTGGGCTTCCAAGTCAAGATTAAAACTTGGACATTGAAAAGGATGCATGCATTACTGAACCAAATGCAAAACAGATGCAACAGCCTTTGCTACGAAAAAAATTTTTTGTTTCAAAACATACACATCCAAGCACGGCGGCAGATTCAAACGGAAATTAGTAAACGTAACGTAAATTAGTTATTGTAGATTCCCAGCGACATTGTTTGATTGTTTGTATTCCATCGTAGTGACCGGATCATCGTTGTTGTCTTCCTTGTATGTTGTTGTTACGCAGCTGTTGGTTCAAATGATCTGGAAAAACTTGAGCAGAGTTAAACAGTTTAAAAAATTTGATGGTCGCAAATCAGGCTGCATCATATTTCGGTCTAATGGGTGTCTAAGACATGGTTAGTAAATGGACATTAAAAGGACGCATGCTTTACTAAACCAAATGCAAGACATATGCAACCGTCATTTCGACAACAACAATATGGGTTTTGAAACACACGCACGCATGCTCGCAAAAAAGTCCGACATCGGGCTCAACCATACAAAATATAATAAAAATGAAGACTTACTTCAGGTCGTTTTATTAGTTTTACCATTATCCAACCAGACTCATTGCAAAGTTGTGATTGTGTTCCAGCAACATAATTCTTCTCTTTTTGAATGTATTTTACCTCCATAATCGGGACACCGAAGTTATTTGGTGTTGTTTCCTTTGGTCGTTGTGCTGCAGCTGCCGGTCCAAAATATCTAGAAAATCTTGAGCATATTTTACACATTTTAAAAAAAATTTGATGGTCGGAAATCACACCGCCTCATATTTCATTCTCTAGGTCAACCAAAATACACGGTTATTATTAAGAAAATAAAAAGGGCGCATGATTTACTAAACCAAATGCGAGGCTGACATAATATTCCATCCCGACCATCAGAATGTTGGGTTGGGAGACAGGCAAACATGCAACAAAAAAAATCCGGCACCAGGCATGAACTTTTTAAAAATTTCGATGGCCACAAATGGAGTTGCTTCGAATTTCTATCTACTGGGCTTCCAAGTCAAGATTAAAACTTGGACATTGAAAAAGATGCATGCATTACTGAACCAAATGCAAAACAGATGCAACAGCCTTTGCTACGAAAAAAATTTTTTGTTTCTAAACATACACATCCAAGCACGGCGGCAGATTCAAACGTTCGAAATAAAATATTAATAGAGACTTACTTCAGATCGTTGTATTAGTTTTACCATTTTCCATCCAGGGTCTGTGTGTGTAAATTAGTTATTGTAGATACCCAGCGACATTGTTTGATTGTTTGTATTCCATCGTAGTGACCGGATCATCGTTGTTGTCTTCCTTGTATGTTGTTGTTACACAGATCTCGGTTCAAATGATCTGCAAAAACTTGAGCAGAGTTAAACGGTTTAAAAAATTTGATGGTTGCAAATCAGGCTGCCTCATATTTCAGTCTAATGGGTATCCAAAACATGGTTAGTAAATGGACATTAAAAGGACGCATGCATTACTAAACCAAATGCAAGACGGATGCAATCGTCATTGCGACAACAACAATATGGGTTTTGAAACACACACACACACATGCACAGAATCGCAAAAAAAACCCGGCGTCGGGCTCAATCATACAAAATAAATAAAATAAAAAAGAAGGCTTACTTCAGGTCGTTGCATTAGTTTTACCATTATCCATCCAGACTCCTTGCAAAGTTGTTGTTGTGTTCCAGCAACATAATTCTTCTCTTTTAGAATGTATTTTACCTCCGTAACCGGGACATCAAAGTTGTTTGGTGTCGTCTCCTTTGGTGGTTGTGCTGCAGCTGTTGGTCCAAAATATCTAGGAAATCTTGAGCATATTTATACTGTTTGAAAAATTTGATGGTCGGAAATCAGACCGCCTCATATTTCATTTTATTGGGCAACCAAAGACATGGTTATTAATGGCTAATTAAAAAGGGCGCATGCTTTACTGAACCAAATGAAAGGCTGACATAATCTTTCATCACGACCATCAGAATGTTGGGTTGGGAGACACACACACATGCAACACAAAAAATCCGGCACCAGGCATGAACTTTTTAAAAATTTGGATGGCCACAAATAGAGTTGCTTCAAATTTCAGTCTACTGGGCTTCCAAGTCAAGATTAAAACTTGGACATTGAAAAGGATGCATGCGTTACTGAACCAAATGCAAATCAGATGCAACCGTCTTTGCTACGAAAAACAATATTATTTAAAAAAAACAAACATGAAAAGCCCGGCGACAGATTCAAACATTTGAAATAAAATATTAAAGAGACTTACTTCAGGTCGTTGTATTAGTTTCATCCTTTTCCAACCAGGGTCTGTTTGTGTAAAGTAGTTATTGTAGATTCCCAGCGACATTGTTTTATTTTTTGTATTCTATCATAGTAACCGGATCATCGTTGTTGTCTAACATGTGTATGTTGTTGTTCCACAGTGGTTGGTTCAAATGATCTGGAAAAACTTGAGCAGAGTTAAACGGTTTAAAAAATTTGATGGTCGCAAATCAGGCTGCATCATATTTCGGTCTAATGGGTGTCCAAGACATGGTTAGTAAATGGACATTAAAAGGACGCATGCTTTACTAAACCAAATGCAAGACAGATGCAACGGTCATTGCGACAACAACAATATGGGTTTTGAAACACACGCACGCTCTTTTTGAATGTATTTTACCTACGTAACCGGGACATCGAAGTTGTTTGGTGTTGTTTCCTTTGGTCGTTGTCCTGCAGCTGTCGGTCCAAAATATCTAGAAAATCTTGAGCATATTTATACTGTTTAAAAAATTTGATGGTCGGAAATCAGACCGCCTCATATTTCATTCTCTAGGGCAACCAAATACATGGTTATTAATAGGAAAATAAAAAGGGCGCATGCTTTACTAAACCAAATGCAAGGATGACATAATATTCCATCCCGACCATCAGAATGTTGGGTTGGGAGACAGGCAAACATGCAACAAAAAAAATCCGGGACGAGGCATGAACTTTTTAAAAATTTGGATGGCCACAAATGGAGTTGCTTCAAATTTCAATCTACTGGGCTTCCAAGTAAAGATTAAAACTTGGACATTGAAAAGGATGCATGCGTTACTGAACCAAATGCAAAACAGATACAACAGTCTTTGCTACAAAAAACAATTTTGTTTAAAAAAACACCTATTAAAAGCCAGGCGACAAATTAAAACATTCGAAATAAAATATTAAAATAGACTTACTTCAGATCGTTGTATTAGTTTTACCATTTTCCAACCAGGTAAACCGATTGCAGCGGCATGGTCGTTACCTTACTCTTGTAATATCCGTTTAAGTTGCTTTTATATTTTGTCGATACTGAATTGTAAGCAGTAAAGATGTTATTCACGTGTGCAAACTATTGTGTGATCAATTCTTGAAGATTAGCCAGCAATAGATAAAAGAGTACAAACGGATACACTACAATTGGCGACGAGAATAAAAGACTAAACGAAGAATTGTTGAGAATTTATTGATTGAAACAGATCAAGCAAATATTTATTGACGAATATGCAGAACGATATTGGGATAATGCATCCATTCGACCCAGAAGGTGATCCACATGGAATTTCACAACGCTGGCAACGTTGGAAACGATCATTCAAACTTTCTATGACTGCAAAAGGTACAACCAGTGATGGCCCGAAGAAGGCATTGTTATTGTTTACCACCGGTGCAAAGGTACAAGATATTTTTTATACTTTAGCTGGCCTAGAAAAAGAGAAAACGTTTAACGAAACACTAAAATTACTTGATGATTATTTTACTCCGAAATCCAATATACCATTTGAACGCCATCTATTCAGACAAATTAAGCAAGCCAGTAACGAAACGATTGATCAGTTTATTTGTAGATTACGGCAACGTGCTATCACTTGTGGATTTGAAGACAAGGAAGACGACAACATTCGAGACCAAATAATTGATAATTGCCAATCTAACGCGATGAGACGCAGATTTCTCGAAAAAGAAAATTTAAATTTAGCTGATTTATTGAAAATTGCAAGGGCAATGGAAGCAGTCGATCATCAAGCTAAAGCGATTGAAGCTGACGCAGAATTGCAACAGGTAAATTCTGTAAATAAATCCAATCGTTTCAATTCTCTTTCAGTAAATAAGAAGGAAGGGGAATGTTATGCATGTGGCCGCAGTGGACATTTTGCCAGGGATAAAATGTGCCCAGCGCGAGGGAAACAATGTGCTAAATGTGGAAGATTTGGTCATTTCAAAGCAAGGTGTGGAAAATTTTGAGGTAAACCGATGCAGCGACCATATTATCGCTATGATACCACGACAAAGACAAAGAAATACGGTAAGCGAATGAATGATGCGAATTCTATCGATAGTCCAGTTGATTCGAACGGCGATGATTACACATTTTCTGTAAGGGGCCGAAGATCTCCTAATAGCGGTATATTTACATTAAACGTGGGAGGAATAAATTTGCCCAACGTAATAATAGATTCGGGAGCTTGTCGAAATTTTATGGGAAGAAATACTTGGGAATAGTTGAAAAGTGAGCGAATTGTGTGCGACTCTAGAAAATGTTCGATACCGTCTCTCTATGCTTATGGAAGTACAAAGGCACTGCCGGTGTTAGGAACTTTCACCGCAAATGGTATCGTGCCAGATAACGAATATAAATGTAGAACTGATTTTGTAGTTGTTAAAGGTAACTGTCAAACTTTATTGGGGAGAGAAACTGCAATTAAATTGAATGTTCTGAAAATAGGACCGACAGATTGTAAAACCTCCAACAATATGGTATGTAATGTTGCAAATTCTGACATATTTTCGAAGTACAGAAAACTATTTGATGGAATTGGTATTTTGAGAGATTATAAGTTAACTTTAAATATTGATGAAACGGTTAAACCGATTGCTCAACCTTTACGTCGAATTCCTTATGCATTACGCGATAAAGTTGATGCCAAAATTGATGAAATGTTGAAAGCTGGTATCATTGATGAAGCACCTGAAGGCCCTAGTACGTGGATTTCGCCTCTAACAATTGACCATAAGAAAGATGGCGATATTAGAGTTTGTGTTGATATGCGCCGAGCGAACCAAGCAATTATACGTGAAAGACAACCCATACCCACAGTTGAAGAACTGTTAAGTGATCTGAGCGGGAGTGCCATATTTAGCAAGTTAGATTCGAAATGGGGATTTCATCAGATTTTGCTAGATGAAAAAAGTCGGTACATAACAACTTTTGTTACTCACAGAGGTATTTTCAGGTATCGACAACTTATGTTCGGTTTATCTTCGGCACCAGAAAAGTACCAGCAGATCATCAGAGACGTAATGAAAGACTGCAAAGGTGTTGCAAATATAGCTGACGATATCATTGTCCATGGACGAAATATGCAAGAGCACGATCGCAGATTGTTTGCTGTTCTTGATAAGTTAGTTAAAGTAGGTTTGACGCTGAATAGTAAGAAGTGTCAATTCAGACTCGCTGAAATTAAATTTTTTGGTCATAAACTCACAAGTCGAGGAATTGATCCCTGCGAGGAGAAGGTCGCAGCAGTAAAAGATGCTCGAAGACCGAAAGACGCGAGAGAAGTAAAATCATTTATGGGTTTAGTCCAATATTGCTCCAAATTTATACCGAATCTATCATCAATAGCTGAACCTTTACGTGAATTAATGAGGAAAAACGCTAAATTTCATTGGGATGACCGATGCGATAAATCTTTTAATGAATTGAGACTGTTACTAACTAATACAAAAACATTGGCTTATTTTAGATCTGATTGCAGAACGAGAATTATTGCAGATGCGTCACCGACAGGACTTGGATCAGCGTTAACTCAATTGCAAGATGGAATATGGAGAGTAATCTCGTATGCGTCGAGAACCATGTCTGACGTGGAAAGACGATACAGCCAGACGGAGAAAGAAGCCTTAGCAATTGTATGGGCATGCGAGAGATTTAATTTGTATATTTTTGGCAGAAAGTTCGAACTTGAAACAGACCATAAACCTCTGGAATGCATCTATTCGAAGGCATCGAAGCCGTCAGCACGAATCGAGCAATGGGTATTACGTTTACAGGGGTATGACTTTAAGGTAATATATAGACCCGGTAAGAACAACATCGCCGATGTATTGTCTCGCTTGAATACAACAAAACAACGAGATTTAAATGCTGAATATGATTTTGTTAGAATGATTGCACAAAATAGTTGTCCAAATGCGTTGACACTTCGCGAAATTGAACAGGCCACTGCTAGTGACTCGGAGCTTCAAGTTGTGCGCGATTGTATAAAATCACAAATTTGGTCGAAATGCAGTACACCTTTTTTGCATGTAAGGAATGAACTTTGTACGCATGGAAAAATAATTTTACGTGGTTCTAGAATTGTTATTCCACAGATACTTCAGAAACGAGTTCTTCAGCTAGCACACGAAGGGCACCAAGGAATTGTAAAGACGAAGAATAGACTTCGATCTAAAGTATGGTGGCCAAATATTGATCGTGATGCCGAAAGAAAATGTAAAGTATGTCATGGATGCCAGGTAACAAGTTCTTATAATGTTCCTGAACCGATAACTAGAGCAAAACCGCCAAGTGGAGCGTGGCAGGATTGTTGCGCCGACATTTTAGGACCCCTGCCAACGGGAGAAAATTTGCTAGTAATTGCGGATTACTACAGTCGATTTTATGAAGTTGTGATTTTGCGATCGACGTCTAGTTCTAAAATAATTGAAGCCCTGAGTAATGTTTTTGCACGCTACGGAAATCCATTTTCGCTGAGAACGGACAACGCCCCTCAGCTAGTTTCAAATGAATTTCAATCCTTTTTAAGAGAACATGGAGTTCTACACCGATCTACTACTCCTTTATGGCCTCAAGCAAACGGCGAAGTTGAAAGGCAAAAACGAAGTTTGATGAAAGCTATTAGAATAGCACAAGTAGAAGGTAAAAGTTGGAAAACAGAAATTAACATGCATACAGGTCTACACCACATACAACGACTGGAGCATCACCGTATTTTCTGATGTTCGGACGGGAGATGAGAACAAAACTTCCAGAACTCAGACAGGATTACAGAATCACAGACGAAGAATACAGAGATCGAGATTGGAAGAACAAACAGAAAGGAAAGGTCTAATGGGTGTCCAAGACATGATTAGTAAATGGACATTAAAAGGACGCATGCTTTACTAAACCAAATGCAAGACAGATGCAACCGACAACAACAATATGGGTTTTGAAACACACGCATGCATGCTCTCAAAAAAGCCCAACATCAGGCTCAATCATACAAAATATAATAAAAAAGAAGATTTACTTCAGGTCGTTGCATTAGTTTTACCATTATCCATCCAGACTTCTTGCAAAGTTGTTGTTGTGTTCCAGCAACATAATTCTTCTCTTTTTGAATGTATTTTACCTCCGTAACCGGGACATCGAAGTTGTTTGGTGTTGTCTCCTTTGGTCGTTGTGCTGCAGCTGTCGGTCCAAAATATCTAGAAAATCTTGAGCATATTTATACTGTTTAAAAAATTTGATGGTCAGAAATCAGACCACCTCATATTTCATTCTATTGGGCAACCAAAGACATGGTTGTTAATAGCTAATTAAAAGGACGCATGCTTTACTGAACCAAATGCAAGGCTGACATAATATTTCATCACGACCATCAGAATGTTGGGTTGGGAGACACACACACATGCAACACAAAAAATGCGGCACCAGGCATGAACTTTTTAAAAATTTCGATGGCCACAAATAGAGTTGCTTTAAATTTCAATCTACTGGGCTTCCAAGTAAAGATTAAAACTTGGACATTGAAAAGGATGCATGCGTTAATGAACCAAATGCAAAACAGATACAACAGTCTTTGCTACAAAAAACAATTTTGTTTAAAAAAACACCTATTAAAAGCCAGGCGACAAATTAAAACATTCGAAATAAAATATTAAAATAGACTTACTTCAGATCGTTGTATTAGTTTTACCATTTTCCAACCAGGGTCTGTTAGTTTTACCATTTTCCAACAAGGGACTGTGTGTGTAAATTAGTTATTGTAGATTCCCAGCGACATTGTTTGATTCTTTGTATTCCATCGTAGTGACCGGATCATCGTTGTTGTCTTCCTTGTATGTTGTTGTTACGCAGCTGTTGGTTCAATTGATCTGGAAAAACTTGAGCAGAGTTAAACGGTTTAAAAAATTTGATGGTCGCAAATCAGGCTGCATCATATTTCGGTCTAATGGGTGTCCAAGACATGGTTAGTAAATGGACATTAAAAGGACGCATGCTTTACTAAACCAAATGCAAGACAGATGCAACCGTCATTGCGACAACAACAATATGGGTTTTGAAACACACGCATGCATGCTCTCAAAAAAGCCCAACATCAGGCTCAATCATACAAAATATAATAAAAAAGAAGACTTACTTCAGGTCGTTTAATTAGTTTTACCATTATCGAACCAGACTCATTGCAAAGTTGTGGTTGTGTTCCAGCAACATAATTCTTCTCTTTTTGAATGTATTTTACCTCCGTAACCGGGACATCGAAGTTGTTTGGTGTTGTTTCCTTTGGTCGTTGTGCTGCAGCTGTCGGTCCAAAATATCTAGAAAATCTTGAGCATATTTATCCATTTTAAGAAATTTGATGGTCGGAAATCAGACCGCCTCATATTTCATTCTATAGGGCAACCAAATACATGGTTATTATTAAGAAAATAAAAAAGGGGCGCATGCTTTACTAAAACCAAATGCAAGGCTGACATAATATTTCATCCCGACCCATCAGAATGTTTGGGTTGGGAGACGGGCAAACATTCAACAAAAAAAATCCGGCACCAGGCATGAACTTTTTAAAAATTTCGATGGCCACAAATGGAGTTGCTTCAAATTTCAATCTACTGGGCTTCCAAGTCAAGATTAAAACTTGGACATTGAAAAGGATGCATGCATTACTGAACCAAATGCAAAACAGATGCAACAGCCTTTGCTACAAAAAAGATTTTTTGTTTCAAAACATACACATCCAAGCACGGCGGCAGATTCAAACGCTCGAAAAAAAATATTAACAGAGACTTACTTCAGATCGTTGTATTAGTTTTACCATTTTCCAACCAGGGTCTGTGTGTGTAAGTAGTTATTGTAGATTCCCAGCGACATTGTTTCATTGTTTGTAATCCATCGTCATGACAGGATCATCGTTTTTGTCTTCTTTGTATTTTGTTGTTCCACAGCTGTTGGTTCCATAATCTGGAAAAACTTGAGCAGAGTTAAACCGTTTAAAAAATTTGATGGTCGCAAATCAGGCTGTATCATATTTCGGTCTAATGGGTGTCCAAGACATGGTTAGTAAATGGACATTAAAAGGACGCATGCTTTACTAAACCAAATGCAAGACAGATGCAACCGTCATTGCGACAACAACAATATGGGTTTTGAAACACACGCATGCATGCTCTCAAAAAAGCCCAACATCAGGCTCAATCATACAAAATATAATAAAAAAGAAGACTTACTTCAGGTCGTTTTATTAGTTTTACCATTATTGAACCAGACTCATTGCAAAGTTGTGGTTGTGTTCCAGCAACATAATTCTTCTCTTTTTGAATGTATTTTACCTCCGTAACCGGGACATCAAAGTTGTTTGGTGTTGTTTCCTTTGGTCGTTGTGCTGCAGCTGTCGGTCCAAAATATCTAGAAAATCTTGAGCATATTTATACATTTTAAAAATTTGATGGTCGGAAATCAGACCGCCTCATATTTTATTCTATAGGGCAACCAAATACATGGTTATTATTAAGAAAATAAAAAGGGCGCATGCTTTACTAAACCAAATGCAAGGTTGGCATAATATTTCATCCCGACCATCAGAATGTTGGGTTGGGAGACGGGCAAACATGCAACAAAAAAAATCCAGCACCAGGCATGAACTTTTTAAAAATTTCGATGGCTAAAAATGGAGTTGCTTCAAATTTCAATCTACTGGGCTTCCAAATCAAGATTAAACCTTGGACATTGAAAAGGATGCATGCATTACTGAACCAAATGCAAAACAGATGCAACAGCCTTTGCTACAAAAAAGATTTTTTGTTTCAAAACATACACATCCAAGCACGGCGGCAGATTCAAACGTTCGAAATAAAATATTAATAGAGATTTACTTCAGATCGTTGTATTAGTTTTACCATTTTTCAACCAGGGTCTGTGTGTGTAAGTAGTTATTGTAGATTCCCAGCGACATTGTTTCATTGTTTGTAATCCATCGTCGTGACCGGATCATCGTTTTTGTCTTCTTTCTATTTTGTTGTTCCACAGCCGTTGGTTCCATAATCTGGAAAAACTTGAGCAGAGTTAAACCGTTTAAAAAATCTGATGGTCGCAAATCAGGCTGCATCATATTTCGGTCTAATGGGTGTCCAAGACATGGTTAGTAAATGGACATTAAAAGGACGCATGCTTTACTAAACCAAATGCAAGACAGATGCAACCGTCATTGCGACAACAACAATATGGGTTTTGAAACACACGCATGCATGCTCTCAAAAAAGCCCAACATCAGGCTCAATCATACAAAATATAATAAAAAAGAAGACTTACTTCAGGTCGTTTTATTAGTTTTACCATTATCGAACCAGACTCATTGCAAAGTTGTGGTTGTGTTCCAGCAACATAATTCTTCTCTTTTTGAATGTATTTTACCTCCGTAACCGGGACATCGAAGTTGTTTGGTGTTGTTGCCTTTGGTCGTTGTGCTGCAGCTATCGGTCCAAAATATCTAGAAAATCTTGAGCATATTTATACATTTTAAAAAATTTGATGGTCGGAAATCAGACCGCCTCATATTTCATTCTATAGGGCAACCAAATACATGGTTATTATTAAGAAAATAAAAAGGGCGCATGCTTTACTAAACCAAATGCAAGGCTGACATAATATTTCATCCCGACCATCAGAATGTTGGGTTGGGAGACGGGCAAACATGCAACAAAAAAAATCCGGCACCAGGCATGAACTTTTTAAAAATTTCGATGGCCACAAATGGAGTTGCTTCAAATTTCAATCTACTGGGCTTCCAAATCAAGATTAAAACTTGGACATTGAAAAGGATGCATGCATTACTGAACCAAATGCAAAACAGATGCAACAGCCTTTGCTACAAAAAAGATTTTTTGTTTCAAAACATACACATCCAAGCACGGCGGCAGATTCAAACGTTCGAAATAAAATATTAATAGAGACTTACTTCAGATCGTTGTATTAGTTTTACCATTTTCCAACCAGGGTCTGTGTGTGTAAGTAGTTATTGTAGATTCCCAGCGACATTGTTTCATTGTTTGTAATCCATCGTCATGACCGGATCATCGTTTTTGTCTTCTTTGTATTTTGTTATTCCACAGCTGTTGGTTCCATAATCTGGAAAAACTTGAGCAGAGTTAAACCGTTTAAAAAATCTGATGGTCGCAAATCAGGCTGCATCATTATTCAGTCTAATGGGTGTCCAAAACATGGTTAGTAAATGGACATTAAAAGGACGCATGCTTTACTAAACCAAATGCAAGAAAGATGCAACGGTCATTGCGACAACAACAATATGGGTTTTGAAACACACGCACGCATGCTCGCACAAAAAGCCCGACATCGGGCTCAAACATGCAAAATATAATAAAAAAGAAGACTTACTTCAGGTCGTTTTATTAGTTTTACCATTTACCAACCAGACTCATTGCGAAGTTGTGGTTGTGTTCCCGCAACATAATTCTTATCTTTTTGAATGTATTTTAACTCTGTAACCGGGACATCGAAGTTGTTTGGTGTTATTTCCCTTGGTCGTTGTGCTGCAGCTGTCGGTCCAAAATATCTAGAAAATCTTGAGCATATTTATACTGTTTAAAAAATTTGACGGTCGGAAATCAGACCGCCTCATATTTCATTCTATAGGGCAACCAAATACATGGTTATTAATAGGAAAATAAAAAGGGCGCATGCTTTACTAAACCAAATGCAAGGCTGACATAATATTCCATCCCGACCTTCAGAATGTTGGGTTAGAAGACATACACACATGCATGCAACACAAAAAATCCGGCACCAGGCATGAAATTTTTAAAAATTTTCGATGGCCACAAATAGATGCTTCAAATTTCAATCTACTGGGCTTTCAAGTCAAGATTAAAACTTGGACATTGAAAAGGATGCATGCGTTACTGAACCAAATGCCAAACAAATACAACCGTCTTTGCTACAAAAAACAATTTTGTTTAAAAAACACGCTTTAAAAGCCAGGCGACAAATTCAAACATTCGAAATAAAATATTAAAATAGACTTACTTCAGATCGTTGTATTATTTTTACTATTTTCCAACCAGGGACTGTGTGTGTAAATTAGTTATTGTAGATTCCCAGCGACATTGTTTGATTGTTTGTATTCCATCGTAGTGACCGGATCATCGTTGTTGTCTTCCTTGTATGTTGCTGTTACACAGCTGTTGGTTCAAATGATCTGGAAAAACTTGAGCAGAGTTAAACGGTATAAAAAATTTGATGGTCGCAAATCAGGCTGCATCATATTTCGGTCTAATGGGAGTTCAAGACATGGATAGCCAATGGACATTAAAAGGACGCATGCTTCACTAAACCAAATAGAGGACAGATGCAACCGTCATTGCGACAACAACAAAATGGGTTTTGAAACACACGCACGCATGCACAGACTCGCAAAAAAAGCCCGGCGTCGGGCACAATCATAAGAAATAAAATAAAATAAAAAAGAAGATTTACTTCAGGTCGTTGCATTAGTTTCACCATTATCCATCCAGACTTCTTGCAAAGTTGTTGTTGTGTTCCAGCAACATATTTCTTCTCTTTTTGAATGTATTTTACCTCCGTAACCGGGACATCGAAGTTGTTTGGTGTTGTCTCCTTTGGTCGTTGCGCTGCAGCTGTTGTATTTTACCTCCGTAACCAGGACATCGAAGTTGTTTGGTGTTGTCTCCTTTGGTCGTTGTGCTGCAGCTGTCGGTCCAAAATATCGAGAAAATCTTGAGCATATTTATACTGTTTAAAAAATTTGATGGTCGGAAATCAGACCGCCTCATATTTCATTCTATTGGACAACCAAAGACATGGTTGTTAATAGCTAGTTAAAAGGGCGCATGCTTTACTGAACCAAATGCAAGGCTGACATAATATTTCATCATTACCATCAGAATGTTGGGTTGGGAGACACACACACATGCAACACAAAAAATCCGGCACCAGGCATGAACTTTTTAAAAATTTCGATGACCACAAATAGAGTTGCTTCAAATTTCAATCTACTGGGCTTCCAAGTCAAGATTAAAACTTGGACATTGAAAAGGATGCATGCGTTACTGAACCAAATGCAAAACAGATACAACCGTCTTTGCTACAAAAAACAATTTTGTTTAAAAAAACACACATTAAAAGCCAGGCGACAAATTCAAACATTCGAAATAAAATATTAAAATAGACTTACTTCAGATCGTTGTATTAGTTTTACCATTTTCCAATCAGGGTCTGTGTGTTGTGTGTGCAAATTAGTTATTGTAGATTCCCAGTGACATTGTTTGATTGTTTGTATTCCATCGTAGTGACCGGATCATTGTTGTTGTCTTCCTTGTATGTTGTTGTTACACAGCTGTCGGTTCAAATGATCTGGAAAAACTTGAGCAGAGTTAAACGGTTTAAAAAATTTGATGGTCGCAAACAAGGCTGTATCATATTTCGGTCTAATTGGTGTCCAGGACATGGATAGCCAATGGACATTAAAAGGACGCATGCTTCACTAAACCAAATACAAGACAGATGCAACCGTCATTGCGACAACAACAATATGGGTTTTGAAACACACGTACGCATGCACAGACTCGCAAAAAAAGCCCGACATCGGGCTCAATCATAAAAAATAAAATAAAATAAAAAAGAAGACTTACTTCAGGTCGTTGCATTAGTTTTACCATTATCCATCCAAACTCCTTGCAAAGTTGTTGTTGTGTTCCAGCAACATAATTGTTCTCTTTTTGAATGTATTTTACCTCCGTAACCGGGACATCGAAGTTGTTTGGTGTTGTCTCCTTTGGTCATTGTGCTGCAGCTGTCGGTCCAAAATATCTAGAAAATCTCGAGCATATAAATTTGATGGTCGGAAATCAGACCGCCTCATATTTAATTCTATTGGGCAACCAAAGACATGGTTATTATTAGCTAATTAAAAAGGGCGCAAGGGCGCATGCTTTACTAAACCAAATGCAAGGCTGACATAATCTTTCATCACGACCATCAGAATGTTGGGTTGGGAGACACACACACACATGCAACACAAAAAATCCGGCACCAGGCATGAACTTTTTAAAAATTTCGATGTCCACAAATAGAGTTGCTTCAAATTCCAATCTACTGGGCTTCCAAGTCAAGATTAAAACTTGGACATTGAAAAGGATGCATGCGTTACTGAACCAAATGCAAAACAGATACAACCGTCTTTGCTACAAAAAACAATTTTGTTTAAAAAAAACACACATTAAAAGCCAGGCGACAAATTCAAACATTCGAAATAAAATATTAAAATAGACTTACTTCAGATCGTTGTATTAGTATTACCATTTTCCCACCAGGGTCTGTGTGTGTAAAGCAGTTACTGTAGATTCACAGCAACATTGTTTTATTATTTGCATTCTATCGCCGTGACCGGATCATCGTTGTTGTCTTCTTTGTATGTTGTTGTTCCACAGCTGTTGGTTCAAATGTTCTGTAAAAACTTGAGCAGAGTTACACTGTTTAAAAAATCTGATGTTCCCAAATCAGGCTGCATCATATTTCGGTCTTATCGGTGTCCACGACATGGTTAGTAAATGGACATTAAAAGGACGCATGCTTCACTAAACCAAATGCAAGACAGAGGCATCCGTCATTGCGACAACAACAATATGGGTTTTGAAACACACGCACGCATGCACAGACTCGCAAAAAAACCAGCGTCGGGCTCAATCATACAAAATAAAATAAAAAAGAAGACTTACTTCAGGTCGTTTTATTAGTTATACCATTATCCATACAGACTTCTTGCAAAGCTTTTGTTGTGTTTCAGCAACATAATTCTTTTCTTTTTGAATGTATTTTACCTCCGTAACTGGGACATCGAAGTTGTTTGGTGTTATCTCCTTTGGTCTTTGTGCTGCAGCTGTCGGTCCAAAATATCTAGAAAATCTTGAGCATATTTATACTGTCTAAAAAATTTGATGGTCGGAAATCAGACCGCCTCATATTTCATACCATAGGGAAACCAAAGACAGGATAATTAATAGGAAATTAAAAAGGACGCATGCTTTACTAAACCAAATGTAAGGCTGACATAATCTTTCATCACTACCATCAGAATGTTGGGTTGGGAGACACACACACATGCAACACAAAAAATCCGGCACCAGGCATGAACTTTTTAAAAATTTTGATGGCCACAAATCGAGTTGCTTCAAATTTCAATCTGCTGGGCTTCCAAGTCAAGATTAGAACTTGGACATTGAAAAGGATGCTTGCGTTACTGAATCTTATATTCTTATATTGCTTTTTTTCATTCTATATTCTGTTTATTATGGTTGTGGTACAGATGGTAGTGATAATGTCCCCCTCTAAAATTTCTGGGTACGCCATTGATCTTCAGCATTGCAACATCATGTGCATCAGTTGGTTTGCTTGTTGTAAAGGTCGTCCTTCGATAGAGCGATTTTTTTGCTCAAATCACGCAGCCTGCTACACTACAGTTGGTTCGCTTACAATTATGAAAGCAAAAAATATATGAGTGAAGCAGGCTTCAAAGTGATAATCGCTGTAGCGTTGTTATTAAATACAAATTTCAAAAAAGTTTGCAAGCATTTATTAAGTCTAATTGAAATTCTACTTTTTATTATTATAATTTTTAATATTGTGCTATTTGGCTCTAGCATCAAAGCTACAAGATCTGGAGATGTAAAGTCTTAGTCAAAAGGTCTGTGTAGATGGAAACTCTTTGTTCCATATTTTTAATCTTAAGTTTTCAAGCTCACTGTTCCAGGATTTCAGGTTTCCGTCAAAATAAAAGTAAAAAAAATCTTTTTTTAGAAATGGTAAAGGAATCTACGATAGGAAATGATCTCTGTGTGTGAAAGGATAGTGAATGAAGAACTCATGCAGAGCACTTTTGCAAAAAGGCCAAATATGATCTCCAAATATGATCTCTCCAAATATGAGTTGGCTTTTTTGAATAAGAAATCACAGCCGTGACGTCATATTCCAGTCCACATGGATTTGGGGAATAATTGATTTAAATATTTGTTTTCATCAGGATTTGAAGATCTTTGTTGATGTTTGATGAATCCATTGGATAGATGAAAAATAGTCTAAATATATGCGTTGGAACTGATTTGATAATACAAGATCTAAAATCTAAGTCAAAAGGCCTGTGTACATGAAAACTCTTTGTTCCATATTTTTATTCTAAGTCTCCCTGTTCAAGGATTATAGATTTTATGACAAGATTCCAAAGAACTTTTATCTGGAATTCGAAATAGCTTTTTGCATGGTTCCGTGTGTGTTGGGCCATAGTCATAGACTCACTGAAGAAGTTATGCAGTACACATTATTGATTTACATCTTTTTACGATGTAGGGTTGGGTCATAGTAAAAGAAATCGGTGAAATGTATTATTGATGCCTTATACGTAGATGATGTATCAATTCCGCTCAGTCTAATCCAGAGTCATATAGGTATATTTACCGCAAAATTTTGGTAAAATTTGCTGGCATTTTTATTTTTAAAAGCGAATTTCTGTCGATTGCGCCGAAAGTAGATTTTTTGGGAAGTTTTTTATAAAATATATATCACGGAATATAAAATAATTATATTATTTGAATAAACCCACTAATAAAAGTCGAATCACACCTTTTCGGTTCCTAATTGTGAATTTTTTTAATTTTCGCACAAAATAACACGAAAACACTCCCACGTAAATAAGAAAGCAAGAATAATGCAAGGACAAGTATGATCATCATTATGAAAATGGCCCAATCATGGTAAACAAATTTGTGGCAATTTGTTTAATGCATGTACCATGCTTCGCGCATTGACGCAGAACACAAAATGCGTTTACACAGTTGTGGTAGATTTTTACAAACATCTGCCATTCTTGGCACGAGGATACAAAGATAATTTTTGATGTTATTAAAGCGTTGTCTGTTTAGATTTTGCAATATTTAAAGTTAGAATTGTGAGCTGATGACACAAAATAGGCAAGTATGACCAGCGAGAATAAACGCAATCTTGCGACGACTCTGTGAATGACATACAATTACTACTAATATTTTGTTTTTCAGTGGATCAGGCTTTGCCGTCAATTCCAACAAATTTATTATGTAAAATGTATAGGTTTGCAATAATGCTGTACAGTGTTGGGGTTCGGAAAAAACAATTTCGGGGAAGGGGTCACATGCATTCAAATTTAAAAGAAATGAGCACACTGAAAGTGCGCAGAAATTTTGAAAATGAAACAAATAAATGATTGATTGCTCCCAAAGTATTTATCTGCAAATTTTATAAAGGTTTAGGAACGGTATCTTATTTCAATTGTGAGTTGCGATATACAGAAATTGACGTCATCTAAGGTAATTCGATTAATTACAGTTTTCAATCTTCGGCAAAAAATCAAGAAACAAACACTTTTTACAAAAACAACGTTCGGAAAACAATTCAGAAGCAACATATTTATGAATAGATATTCGTGCCAAATTGTCGAGACATATAGACGTTTGTGTGTTGTGAATATATATATCTCGAGACGTCTCAGTATGCTTAACGACCGATCAGCTTCGCACGCGGAAGTTCGTCGCGCTATGAAAGTCACCTGAGACGGTGAAGATTGGGAATTTCATCTCTCATAGCGGAGTTTACCCAAAGATTGCGACTCACCTATAAATATTTGAACCACCGTTTTTCGTTAGGGGAGTGTTGCACGAATATCATAAGTGGGATCGCATTTAGACTGTGCTAACCTATAAGTTCACATAAAATTTTGAACAACCTTAGAATCAATATTACACCAGTCCTTCACCGGCGTTTGTTAACACCAAAAATCACTACAACGTAAGCGACAGGCCTCGCCTACCTGGGTTTTTCGTAATTTTTTTTTTTAAAAAATGACACCTATGCTTGTCTGTCCCTCACATATACGTTTGTATAGATCAAAAAGAGTGTAGAGATGGTATTTGTTACTGAATTGGCACATATATCATTGGATAGATCAAAAAGAGTACAAAGATGGGCTTTGATACTTATTTGGCACAGTATTGAGAAGAATAAACCAAATATAACTTCAAGACACCATACCTTGTACGTGTCATGCATGACCCATACATCATACATCATTGGCTATTCAAAAAGAATGTAAAGATGGGCTTTAATACTGGTTTGACACAGTCCTGAGATGAATAACTCAAACATAATTTCAAGACCCCATACCTAGCTTTTCCCATGCATAGGCCATACATATATTAATGGATAGATCAAAAAGATGGTAAAGATGGTAAAGATGGACGGGCGTTAATACTAATTTGACGCAGTCCTGAGATGAATAACTCAAACATAATTTCAAGACCCCATACCTAGCTTTTCCCATGCATAGGCTATACATATATTAATGGATAGATCAAAAAGATGGTAAAGATGGATGGGCGTTAATACTAATTTGACGCAGTCCCGAGATGAATAATCAAAATTATAATTTTAAGACTCCATAGCATGTCTGTCCCATGCATGAGCCACATATATATCATTGGGCAGACCAAAAAGAGTGTAAATATATGCTTTGTAACTGATTTGACATAGTCCTGAAATAAATTATCCAATTGCTATTTTATGAGGAAGGAGCGAAATATTTGCTTTGGCGCCAATTCGACAGTCCTAACATGAATTATTTAATTACAACTTCGAGACTCCACATCATGTCTGGCCCATGCATAGTCCATACATAAATCATTGGAGAGTTCAAAAAAACTGTAAGCATATGCCGTGAAACTTATATGACATAGTCTTGAATGTAATCCAACTGCAATTTTAAGACTCTACATCATGTCTGTCCCATGCACGGACAATGCATATATCATTGCGCAGATCAAAAAGAGTGCAAATATATGCTCTGAAACTGATTGACATAGTCCTGACATAAATAAGGCAATTGCAATTACATGACACCACATCAAGACTGTTCCATGCATAGCCCATACATATATCATTGGATCGACCAAAAAGAAATCAAATATATGATTTGAAACATAATTGACATAATCCTGAATCCTGACATAAATAATAAATTTCAGACTCTATGACCCAAGCCGGGTACCCATTGATAGAACAAAAAGCATGTATGCTTTGAAACAAATTAGACTTGGACTTGACATAAATGATCTAAGTGTTCTTCGAGACTTTACCCTTACATGACCCACACATATATCATTGATTCGATAAAAAGCATTCAAAGATGTACTTTGGATGGATTTAACACAGTTCTGAAAGGACGGCTCCATTCATAATTTCAAGACATCACATCCTGCCTGTTCGTTTCATCCATGGACATAAGTACGCCACCAATTTGGTGAAAAGCATTAAGTTTGAGACTGATTTGATACAGTGCATGGTGTATATATGATTAAATATCAGAAATACTGTACATGAAACAAAATATCATGAAGGTCATAATGCATACTTGTTTTACAATATTGAAGGCCAGGCCACAGCGAAAATAAAGTGGCCGGACATTAAGTGGCCGGACATTAAGTGGCCGGACATTAAGTGGCCGGACATTAAGTGGCCGGACATTAAGTGGCCGGACATCGAGTGGCCGGACATTAAGTGGCCGGACATCGAGTGGCCGGACATCGAGTGGCCGAACGATAAAAAAATCTGGCACTAAAACACTAACAAGGGTTAGGGTAATAAAAAAGTTAATACAAATGCAAGTTTCCAGATGGATTCGATAAGTTGGATTCGATAAGATATTTCATATTTTGCCAACGTTTCGAATGTCTAGTCACTATCTATATCAGATTCACAACGACATTGATACAAATATTTCCATGACCCCCAAAAAAGCATACATAAAGTGCACGATTGTGAAAAACACATGATATGTTATTAAAACTAACATCAGAACATTTCTAAATCCAAAGACTAGAATTTCGCATATGGGGTAGGAAATCGTTTAGCACCTGTGCAATCTCAATAGAGACGAATTTCATCTGCATCAGAACAAGGCAATGTGGCAAACAAACTACGGATGACCGATAGACAACTGAAATAACATGTAATAGAACAACATTTGGACATTTATCATCAAAGTCTTCAGCGTGAAAACCATTCGGGGACACCAAGAAACTCATATATTGCTTGGACCAAGAATAAACAATGTTAAAGACACCATTGCACAATTTAATAATGCCCACTGCCCCTGCTGATTGATATTATTTGGCTTTGTTTGGCCACTCAGTTTGCAAGGATTTCAGCAACAAGAAAAAGAAAAGATCATTTCAATTCATTTCAAGTTACTTCTTGCTGAATGTTTGATACATTTCTGTTTAACTTGGTGGCAGATAATCTTGAAGGTTTCTAGTTTTCAATTTAATAAGAATATCAAACTTCCCCTTATGAATTTGGCAATATAGGTTTGGAATTTAGACATTATGTTGGGTACCTTTGGGCATTGCTTGTGGCATTGCATCAAATTTCAATAATAGTTATGGAAAATACTACGGAAAACAAAATCATGGACAACAATAGGTAGGGAATTAAGAGAAGTGTGTTATAGGGCTCAAATGAAGTCTTAAACACCATAGCTATAGTATTCTATACAATAAAAGCATATGATTAACCTGAAATTAAGTGGGAATCCGGAAATATGATTTCTACTTCTGTCTTCAGTTGCCTAGTCTCTATTAAATTACTGGATCTGGAAAGAAAATATATTCAATGTACTTCTGATCTTTAAACTGATACAATTCAGCTGTCAGAGATAAAACAAGAAGAAAGGGGGTGTGACCAGCATAAATGCTGGCAAAATAATCTGTCTGCAAATAAATGAGATATTGCCCAATGCAGACTGGCAGAGCACCAGCCACTCTGCTACTCAGACACCTGGTCTCGATAAATCAGCAAGGCAATATTGCATACCATATCTTTTGCCTGAAGGCACTTTTTGAGTGCCTGATGGCAACCAAACCAGAGAAAAATGAAAAAAACGAAAAAGCAGTTTCGTTCATCAGAAATGTCGAAACATCATTCTAATGTTCTTATATTTAAATATTTATTATATAATGAATTTCCCACACAGAGTACCATTGAAGCTGATCTAAAAGAGAAACCCCAGTAAGGAGGAAATACACTTGAAAATAATGGCTGTACTAATAAGGCCATGCGCAGTAAAGTGAGCAAAAATTCGTTCCATTTGTTCCACGTCTAGACGAAGGCATCCTAAACTTTTTCACTAATGTTCTCTCATTTTGTCATTTGTCTTGGGAGAATAGCGCTGCATTTGGATCTGACTGAAAGCGGACGTCATGTCGAATGATGAACAACAACTATCCTATGGTTGATCATTGTTAGAGCACGAGGAAATGCTTTATTTGAAGGTTAGGAGCCCACAGCAGATTAATTTGATGTAAATTTATTACTTGAGCAGCTCAATATATTTAAAAGGGATGCCATTTACAACTTCGGGTCTACTGAAGTAGCCTATTGAATCATATTCATGAATTTCATAAAACATCTCCACGTTAAAATCTTGATCTTAGCGCAGGAAACAATGTCATAAGCCTGGGGCAATCGAGCATTGGTACCTTTGGTTCAGGCTAAGAATGTTCTGCAAGTTTTTATACTATATATTTTGTACTTATTGCAGCCCACATGACCCAAGCATGTTACAATGTCAAGACCTGCATGAAAGTGCGTTGTTTTTGGAATGATGGGAAACGAGATTTTTGCAGGGAAAAAAATCAAACGAGTTTTGATCGAAAAATTGCTCAGCTTTGACACATTTGTTTGTATTGTTCGTTCACACGGGTCTGTCTTCAAGCCGCATAAAATTTTGAACAGTGTGGGAAATGGTTCGCCCTCAGGAACAGGGAATCCCATATTCATTTGCTCGAAAGGTTCAAATGGCAGCTTTTTCACCCAATTCATGGTTTAAGTCTCAGTTCACACGAAATTGCTTTCACCCAGATACAATAAACACCAGTCGGGAGGATAAAATCGATCTAATTATCATTTTTTTTATATCAAAACCATTTTTTGTTCATTTTCTATGTATTCCAAGCCATAGGGTACCCCAACTGTTCACTCAAACGCTACAGTGAAACCAATATTTTGATTACAAATGTTTGAATGCTGAACTTAAAAAGATCCGTATCTCGATTTCGAAGGTTGATTACCATTTTATTGTCATACCTTTTTCATAAAGAGCTATACATGGGAATCACAGTCTTTCGCCAGATAAATCCTAAAAATCACGATACACTTTTCCAATGTATGCGAATCAACTTCCAGCAGTGGGAATCAACGTCAATGTATCTCATATTATGAACATGCGGATGCACTCGCATAATCACTTATGAACAAGAATGTAGTGCGTGTGTATCATGAAGTCCAATTGGTAGTCCTGATTGAGATCATAACAATTTCACAATTATGCTACTATTAATTAAGAGTGAAAATGATTTAAATAATTTTCGTAATAGAGTTGACATCACAATGATTTTATGATGGGCTGAAAAACAGAAACAAACTTGTAAAGATGTTGAGATGATTACAAATGCAGGGTGGCATCTTGGTGTGGCGCTATTTCATAGCAGTATTGATGATTTTGATCTTTTCTACAGTTTGCTGAAAGACACTTAAAAATAGACAGATATATAATGGAATACTGCACATTTGCTTAATTTTCTTCTGGTGGAAACAATTTTCTGCATGTGTCTGAATAGCAGAATAGCTGGCATTCTGGCAAACCAAATAAATGTATACTTATTCGTTGAAAAAACCAATCATAATCACAATAATTATGATTGGAAGAACAATTTCATTGTTTGAATATATAAAACAAAAAAAGTCTACTATTGTACTAAATGTAAATCATCAAGGTGATCTATACAAAAACCATCAATGTCTGTTTCTCTGTATTGCGCCCAAATGACGAGTGTTCCAATTTGGAAGTAGCGTCTGCCCTGATGAAAAGGGAAATCAAATAGGCAATACAAGTGTATACAATAAATGAAAAAACATCGCTACTGTTACAAGACGAAGTTGAAAACCATTCAGGATATCAAAAAATTTCAAATGTGAATCAATACAGAAATCACTTTAGTTTCATTAAGAACCTCAAAAGGTAATTTTAAATTTTTTTATAACCCTTTTTTAACTTGAAAGGTATTTTGTTTCATAGATGCATACCAATCTGTGAAGCGACATGAAAGCACAAGTTATTTGAACAGTGGGGGTTATAAAACAAACCCAAGTTTTTCGCAGACTTTCAGTAGTTGCCGATTGTACCATACAAAAAGCTCCACATATTCTTTGTAGGTAATAAAAAAAGGCAAAAAATTCGGGAGCTTTCGACACAGTGAGGATTTTTTTACCAGCTATTATAGTTTTGACAAAGTACAGAAGTTCAATAAAACAAGATCCTGATTACAAGCCAGTATGCCAGACAAAAAGAGAAACGACAATACTCTCACCTTGAACGCCCCCATGGCTCTGGATCGAACAGAGACGCAAAATATAGAAAAATTTGCATGGGTTTAAAGATGTAAAACTTCTCAGCTATTATAGTTATTTCAGAGTTTAGCATGGGATGAAAGTTCATAACATTGAGTTCTCGAAACCTTGAAAAAAAATGATCGATTATTTATTAAAATGATCCATTATTGTTTTTAAAAATATATGTATTTATTTCATTTTTTGCAGAATTTTTCTTCTAAAAGGGGCGAGGTGAATAGCTGCGAAATCATGTCCCTTTTCTAACAATAGTTGAATGAACTTTTGAAGTCCGTTGAGAACAGTTTTTAAAGAAATTTTTGCATGATCAACTCGCGACATAATTAAAAATTGCAGATTGCATCCTTGCGTCTTTCGCAAAAACACAAACGACATCGCTGATGTCTGTAAACGTTACGGCGATACGTCTTGAAGTTCAAGTAACTTAACGTAGTTGCGTCAATATCAATGACATATTGGCTTCTCTTTGAAGAATTGAAAGGCGTTATTTAATTCCACATAATTCATCAAATAATAGGTCAGACAAATTCCTTTTTTAATAATTTTGAGATGCTTTGGAAATTCAGCCAAATAATTCGTATTCCTCTAAATTATGGATCGGATTGGTTGTACCAGTCTCTGACTTGAGTAACGAAGTATGCACTTTAGGATACATTTATCATGCATGAACTAGGAACAAATCAAGGCACAGTCCATCCACGTCCAATGGTAACAGAACCTTAATTGAATACCAATTTTTAATAGAAATCCAACCGTATTTGAAAAAAAAATGTCAAATATACCGCGGTTCAGATGAAAAAGAGACATTTCAGTACCTACAACGCACATGATATACACAGACTATTGTCAGATCTCTAGTATAATATCTGTATTTCTTTCTAACGGAGACAGGCGTCAAAAGTTTTTATTAGTCCCAAACACGCATGACTGTTTTATCAAATTTGATTTTTGACTCGACAAAGTATTGCCTTGAAATGATATTACTCCATATTTGCGTAACCCGGCCGAATACTACCAACATTTTGCATTAAACATTTAACGAAGTCCTTAAACGTGGATTTATCTTGGAAGATGCTATCACGTAATTGACGTTGCATCATCACGTACAATTTCACGTCGCTCAAGAATCTAGTTGATGCAAAGACGCAAAGCGGACTATAAAATTTAAAGCAAAATTATTACCCATAAAAATAGTTTGAAATGCCACAAAAACGTTTCAGTGGTATCGCCAGGAAGGAAATATCCTAGCATGCACGATCATGTTTCAATTTGTCGCTGAGTCAAAAAAAGACTGAATTATTTGAACGTTGGAAAACTGTAGAAATGTACGTTTTTAGAGAGTGTGTTTAATACCTATATCACAACATTCGGACTTCCCATATTTTTGCAGGTTTTCTGTGATACATTTATAATTAACCTTACTTTTTTTGATTAAGGAAATATAAGCAAGCAACTCCATAAAAAGAAAGTGAAAAGGTCACCTTCAATATGGATTTGATTGACATAACAAAATAGTTTATGCAAGTGACAAAAAATATTAATTATTGCCAGCTTCGATTCGATTTCTACAGCAATTCAAAATCAACGAAATGAAAATTTCAAATTTTTTTCATCAATAAGTTTGATTTCCACATAAATTATAAGAAGATAAAATAACGTATTGGATTGCTAATTACATGACCCCAAATATTTGATTCGATTAGGGAAATTTACTCGATTAGCTTCTGAAAGCAAAATATATTCGATTTTCTCCACCCGACCCATAACAAGGTCAAAGATCACCGAAAGACTACCCTAAAATACATTTTAGCCATAACTTGAAAATCATACAAGACTGAATCCCGAGATGTAAATCTAAAGATGTGGAAGCTCCCTCATCAAATTAGATTGTTTGCAATTTCATTAATATTAATTAGTATTCAACTTTATTCACTCAAAAACATTACACAACTACCCTCAAGAGTGTTTAGCGCAGCCTTCAAATACACTCTTCTGGCTGAAACACAGAAAAACTTTAAAAAATGAGAGCAAGAGAGAACAGATATATCTAAATTTATATTTGAAATCAAATACACCACCAGGTCCTTGGATATGCCCGATCTGTTGCAAAAAGAGAGTAATAAGAGTTCCATACTAGAAAATGTGTAAATATCAAGCTACGGTAACACTAAAACCAATTTTCTGATGACTAGAAATACATGTTAAGTTTATTCGGCGACCTTTGACCTTGTTGTGAATCCTTATAACTCTGTCTAATCATTTTTTTATTGGCATTTAGTGGATTTTCAGGACAAGTTAAAACAACAAGAAATTTTTTTACTTTAGATTTTGAGAAAATATCCGGTGGCATGGTCAGTGTAAAAAACAGATTACATTTTTAAACATCAAATTTTAATACCTTCAAATAGGTACTTCATTATGTTAAAATTGGATCTTCCCAGCAATATCGGACAGAATTTGTACATGAGAATATGAAATAAATTCGCAAATAACAGAAAAAAATGTGAGTAGTATGATAATGTGTTCATAATAATTTCATAATTTCATAAGTTCATAATGTTCACTTAAGCCAGTTATCAAACCATTCGTATCAGCTACAGCTACACAAGGGTACGAGGATTCAAAGGTTTGGATGCTATTAGTGGAAAAGATGTTCGACGCCGAATTTTAGGCTCTATATATGTTCCTGTTCAATATTCAATGTTATTTTCAAACCTTAAAATTAGACACTGATGAAAAGGATTTAAAAATATTTGAAATTAAAATCAGTTTTTAGATTCATATTTCAATATTCAGAGAAAATTTGACAGGTGAAACACAGCGAAATCATGGTTTTGGTAGAAAATTTGGATCATATAAAAGTTATTCCAACAACAGAATTTGAAAAAAAGATAAAACAGAATTTAATTTGGAACAGAATTCTTCAATACCGGACTAATCGCTTTTCAAGAATATTTGACACATGCTCAAATTTCGAAGAATAAAATATAAAACTTAGAAGAGCCAAAAAACGTTTGATTTAAAAAAAAATCTATAGTATCAGGAAAACCCATTCCAGTTAATTCCCCATTAACTGATCAGAATTTTTCTGAATTTTAACCCAAAAGTGATGAAATACTGTCACTATTTTGGCAATCTCCCAATCCTCCATCTGACTATCCTAACACATTTGACAGGTATAAACCAGAACTAGGTCTACTAATTCGTCAAACAATATCTAGCAAGCTGTGAACATTTTTAATCAAATATGGATTCACACCATAAAAAATGAATGAAACAACTATGTGTAAAATTACAATATATCCATAAAACTAGTGACATTTCTAGACAAAGGGAAAGAGTAAATGTAGCAAAACAGAAACCTTCATGTCGACAGTCTGTAACTCAGCGGCACACACTGAAATCTTAACACTTTACTTTCCATGGTAATATTTATGTCAAAAATACTTACAGTGATCTGCAGTTGTGTATATATCATTGTCGAAAACAAGAAATAACGAAACAAGTTCTTGATTGATTGATCTAAATGCATTTCCAATTGGGAATTGAATATATGCAACACAAAACTTTGGAATGAAACCATTGAAAAGGTTTTCTGTAATAATATTATTAAAAATAAGGGAACGGTCAACAAGGCAAAGCCTGGGCAGTGGTTGAAAAATTTCCTATTGGGAACTGTGTACTGAACACATATTCCAATGTCTCAGTTGGTCACACAGCACCATTCCTGTATGAAATCACTATCCAAGAGTAAGCAAGGGGTGACAATTGAACTATATCCGGGGCAACGTATTTATATTTGATACGCAAAGTGGCACATCTATTGTAATTCGAATCCGTTAGGTAATAATTTTTTAATTGAACAAGGATTTTGAGCATACTGAAATTTTACATAATTTTGGAAACATTTTACCCATATATTAAAAATTTTGGCCATAGGCCATATGGCAACCCTAATCACGTTTCCCAAGGCTTCATCTTGACTTATTTATTTAACGTACAACAAATAACCCAACTAAAAATTTTATTTTGTCAAGCATGTGCCACAGACAGACCAGGTCTTGGCAGCGAGCTTCATCACTGGCACATACTTAACATAACAAGTTTTGGAAGAACTTTTCCTACTGGAAAGGCCTCAAGCATTTCATCGCTTGTATCGATGTGCTGGTACATAAATAAGAGTAGACTGTGTGCGTAGGTGAATTATTTTGTATAGAGGTTTGTATGATAATAGTTTAAGCTAAGCATAATGGAAGACCCAAACATGATCTTCTGCAAAACACGAATGCTAATGCGTACTCTTTTTGTTGCAATATAACAGTGCTGTACTCTGTGCAGTGAGAAACAAACAAAATGAAACCGACAGGGTAATAACAATAATGATTCACAGTCACTGATGTAGACAATTTCAGATTGACATAATAAAAAATTGGGCTATATTCAGCTGATCCGTACGTTTCATTCTCAGAATTTGAGGTTTTTTTTACAGAGTGTCATTTGCCAATATGTGAACAATGCTCCTCAATTTGATATATTCAAACAGTTCACTGATTGAAAAAATTGTGCAATTAGCGCAAATCCCATTCAGGAATTCTATTTTACTAAGCATGGGACTGTCAAGGCACGGTTCAACTGCATCTTTCCAAAAAATACAATAAGCGAAATATTTTTCTGAACCGGATGCTGTCAGGCCGAATTGTTATATATAACTTCCGAAACTGGATGGTGTAAACACATTATGTATTGTGTACACAAATGTCGGCATCACTTTGGATCAAAATCAAATATTCATAGGCATGATATCTCCTATTTATGACATATCGCATTATTTGTCAATACGTTTATAAAAAGTAGAAAAAAAATCACAAATTATCTGGCTTGAGAAAATGTAAATACGACTGTATTGCTTATATATGGCAGTCTACAATGGACCTTCCGTTCATTAAATTATACTAGTTGTACATATGATCGTTCATTCAAGTCTACCATGCTCCGAATTTCAAAGAAAAAAAAATTATCAAGATATGAGATATTCAAGAGTTTACTGTGAAAAACGCAACTTCATACAATCTTTTATCAAAACAGAAAAAAAAAATTAAATGGAATACCACAGCAAAGATCTGGCATGATTAAACCAACAAAACATCTTAATTCTATATAGCAAAATGTAGTTCCGAATGGAAAAAATTCATTTCTAAGCAAAACTTTCAAACTATTTCAAGACAAACACATCCATTGCATTATCATGAAACCATATATTAAATATTCTGACATGTGCATGCTTGTTTTCTGATGAGGTATCTATCAAAGCTAATAATGTATTTTTGAAATGTATGAGTAACAATTGCTGGAAACAGTGTCAAAACAAGTATAATTTAGATTTTTTGTAAAATAGTGTTCAAGATGAAACCTGATCCAACATTTCGGTCAAAGTTCAGCACAGTGTTAAACTACAGAAATTATTGCGCAATATAATATTTCTTTTGTGAATTCAAATCGTTGAAAAATTGAATGGAATATTTATATATGGATGGAGGTAGTAACATGGCCTCTAAACATTATCCTTATTTTCAATTGATCTGTTTTTGCACTTTTTATTTATTTTTTTTTTAAATAGATTTACATTAATTTATTTAGATTTGAACAAAAAAATTTTAAATGTGTATATTTTTAAATAATATCTGTTGATTTTTTACTATAATTCCTGAACATGTATGAAAACATTTTATATCGACAGAAGAACACAACATGTCACAGAAAAATATTGCAATAATGATTATTTAATTAATTATTCATTTATTGCACTCAATTTTCATCTAAATAGAGGAGTGGGAGGCGAACCAATGAATATTATTTTTCGAGGAATTGATTTGGTTGACACTATAGGAGAGGAAGACGAATGGTGGAATATAAAAAGCATAATAAACAGAAATTTAAAAAATGAAATGCTCCTATTTTTAAATTGATGGAAAAACAGCAAATAGCAGCCTGCGAAAGAGTTGTCAGACCGAAAAGAAGATACTGTAACTTTGCATATTTCCTGAATTTTGAAGTTCAGTTTAACAGACTGGACTGGGCTATATAATTAGAAAGAAATGGATTAGTGTTTATCATGGGGTGGATTTAACTGTAACTGCGTAGTTGGTACAAATCATTGGAAACCTACTGCAATACGCATGAGATAAAAAATATAGTGATAATAAAAATTTGATATCTATATATACCTATATATATATATATATATACCAATATAATTTTCAAATAATTTATTTGGTCAGACTCCATCTGTTGCATTAAATACATAATTGGACAATAGAGGATTAAATATACAATAAGAACTTGTGAACAAGGCAAAAAATGTTCAAATTAAAAAATGAGTCGTCACTGGCCCTCAAAAGTTCAAATTTGTATAAGCATACATAAATTGACAGTAAAACTTGATAATCAAAAGGGATGGAGGATAATTTTCATTACTACAAGAGTTTAGAAATGTCTGCTAACAATTCTTGCACTGAAAACTATATAACAGGTGTTTGCAATAAATTTTGCAATTTCATGAATTTTCATTAAATCGGACCACCGCTATCAAAAGTCATCTGAATTAAATTGTTATTTTCATAAATTTATAGCAGTAACAGCAATGTTGAACAATAGTCCATGTAACATAAAATATTGGCAATTTCAGTAGCATATGCTCTGTTGAACCAACAGTGATGAATGGACAGTGATACTCAAAAGCAAAGTTTAGATGCATAACATTCAGAAATTTAATGACACATAACACATTCGATAACAAAGAAATTTTATTTTGCAAATGGAGGGGGCATACCAACTGGGCACCAATATAATTTTCAAGGAATTTATTTGGTCATCCTAAAAGGGATGCACTTCAAAAACTACACATGACAGTGGAATATAAAATAAACAATGAGAAATAAAAATAAAGAAAAGATGGAAATTATACGCAAGAATTGTCAAAATATTAACAAATTCAACAGAAAAAATAAAATATAATAACTAAAATAAAGACTTTTCTGCATGACCAAACAAATTCTCTTGAAGTAAACTTCGGAACATCCGTCATACTCGTTATGACTGATGTTGCGTTATATATTGTAGGCTCCTAAAACTAACCAGAAATAAAAACAGGAAACATTAATTTAATATCATATCCAATGGCAATCAATGCCAATTGTTTTGAACGGAAAATTCCTTATTTACACTAATAAAATAAAGAAATGCTGACAAACAGTTCATATAAGTACAAGTACTGGAACTGGTGCAGAGTAAAATATTTTCAGGGAATTTGCTTCGCTGGACTAGAAAAGAACTATGTGAGAACGCATGAAGGAAATTGTTCGAGGAATTTATTTGGTCGGGCTTTGAGTG
Source organism: Styela plicata (assembly GCA_963675895.2). Classification (NCBI taxonomy): domain Eukaryota; kingdom Metazoa; phylum Chordata; class Ascidiacea; order Stolidobranchia; family Styelidae; genus Styela; species Styela plicata. The sequence continues at coordinate 9,413,675 of OZ023149.1, forward strand.
CATTGAAAAACAACACTGAACAAATCATGTAATCAATAATCCGAAATCGAATACAGAATAAGTTGCATTAAGTTTATATTAAAATTTGATGATTTAAGGTTAAAATAAACATTTAGGTGATGGTATATAAATCAGAAACATTCATTTTACTTTAAACAAAGTTATCAAACTGTGGAACAAAAGCCATATTTACTTATGACAATTGCTGTAAAAAGCTCCTATATTGGCAAGAAGAATTTCAATACCAAAATCAGTGACTAATTTAAAAATGGCCATCAAAATCCATTTAAACAAGAATATTATTTTGACAAATTTATGGCAGTAACAGAATGTCAATCAACATTCCATAATATGAAGTATTATGTTGACAACATAGCTAGGAGTAAATTGTCATTCAATTCACAAATTTAATGGACATAATAAAAAACTCAACTTAAACAAAATGTGACTAAATGAAATAAAGACTTTTCTGCACGGCCAAACAAATTCTCTTGAAATGAACTTCCGAACACCTGTCATATCAGTAACGACTGATGTTGCATTAAATTTTGTCGGAACCTGAAACTAACCAGGAATAAAAATATTATTTTTACAGGAAGAAACATTAATTCAACGTCATGTCAAATGGCCCCAATAAATCGTTCCTAACAAAGAAAATCTTGGTTTTTATACTTAAGAAATGTTGACATAAAGTTCATCAGTACAAGTACTGGTACAGAGTATGATATTTTTAGGAAATTTACTTTGTTGATTAGAAGAGATGGATGGATGGACAGCAATAACAACAGAAAGAGGGATCAACCGAAATGAGGTGTTCAAACTAATGGGCTTCATTATGTGAGAATGAATGAAAAAATTGTTCAAGGAATTCATTTGGTCAGGCTTTAAGCACATTGAGAAACAACTCCAAACAGATCCAAAAATCACTAATCATGAGATCAAATACAGAATAAGTTGCATTGCATTTTCCATTCAAATTTGATGATTTAAAAAATTATGAACATGTACAAGAATATATCAATTTGCATAATAAGTGATGGTATATAATTCTGAAACATTAGTTAAATCACACAAATACTTTTCAGCATAGCCACAAAAATTCACTTGAAAAGAAGTTATCAAACCATGAAACAATAGCCATACTTATGACAATTGTTGCAAAAAGGTTCCAATATTGGCAAAAAATAATTTCAATGCAAAAATGAATGACCAATTTTAGAATGGCCATCAAAATCTATTTATACGAGAATATTATTTTGAAAATTCATGGCAGTAACAGAATGCCAATCAACATTCCATAATATGAAGTATTTATTACGTTGCCAAGTGAGCTAGGAGGAAACTTTCATTCAATTTCTTTGTTTATACTAGTGGGCAGCAATACCAAATGGTAAAGCATGATCATTAATTAACACATTCAACATTAGCCCCAAGGCTTCTTGTGGGTCGAAGGGAGGAGGTTTGAATAAAAACACTAAAGGAATTTTCAAGGAATTTCTGCGGTTGGGCTCAAGATATGCATTTAACAAAAATAACTACGATAAAATAAAGTGCAAAATATTAGAATACGCCAAAAGTCAATAAAATACTTCAGTATATAAAATGAACAATGATAAATAAAAAATATAGCAATGGCACAGCCAAACAAATTCTCTTGAAATGAACTTCAGAACACCTGTCATATTAGTAATGACTGATGTTGCATTATATTTTGTCGGATCTTGAAATTAACCAGAAATAAAAATGCTTTTACAGGAAGACACATTTATTCAACGTCGTTTCAAATGGCCCCAACAAATTGTTCTTAAAAAAAAAAAAAAAATGGTTTTATACTAAAAGAAATGTTGACAAAATTCATCAGTACAAGTACTGGTACAGAGTATGATATTTTTAGGAAATTTGCTTTGTTGATTAGAAGAGATGGATGGAGGACAGCAATAACAACTGAAGGAGGGATCAACCAAAATGAGGTGTTCAAACTAATGGGTGAATGAAAAAAAATGTTCAAGGAATTCATTTGGTCGGGCTTTAAGCGCATTAAGAAACAACTCCAAACAGATTCAAAAACCAATAAGAGATCAAATACAGAATAAGTTGCATTGCATTTTCCATTGAAATCTGATGGTTTAAAAAAGTATGAACAAGTACGAGAATATATCAATTGGCATAATAAGTGATGGTATATAATTCTGAAACATTCATTAAATCACACAAATACTTTTCTGCACAGCCACAAAAATTCACTTGAAACAATGTTATAAAACCATGGAACAATAGCCATACTTATTTATGACAATTGTTGCAAAAAGTTTCTATATTGGCACAAAAAATTTCAATGCAAAAATCAGTGAGTAATTTTAGAATGGCCATCAAAATCTATTTAAACGAGAATATTATTTAGAAAATTTATGGCAGTAACAGAATGTCCATCAACATTCCATAATATGAAGTATTATGTTGACAACTAATCTAGGAAAAAACTTTCATTCAATTTCTTTGTTTATACTAGTGCGCAGCAATACCAAATGATAAAGCATGATCATTAATTACCACGTTCAACATTAGCCCAAGGCTTCTTGTGGTCCCGAAGGGAAGAGGTTTGAATAATTTGGGTTTCTCTTTCATGTGAGGAAGCACTAAGGAAATTTTCAAGGAATTTATGCAGTTGGGCTCAAGATATGTATTTAACAAAAATACCTACGATAAATTACAGTGCAAAATACTAGAATATACAAAAGACAAAAAAATACTTTATAGATGTATATTAGAAGAACAATGAAAAATAAAAAATATAGCAAAGGCACGGCTAAATAAATTCTCTTGAAATAAACTTTGGAGCACCTGTCATATAAGTAATGACTGATGTTGCATTATATTTTGGATCTTGAAACTAACCAGAAATAAAAATTATATTTTCACAGGAAGAAACATTTATTCAACTTCCTATCAAGTGGCCTCAACAAATTGTTCTTAACAAAAAAAAAATGTTTTAAGAATAATAAAAGAAATGTTGACAGAAATTCATCAGTACAAGTACTGGTACAGAGTATGATATTTTTGGAAAATTTGCTTTGTTGATTAGAAGAGATGGATGGATGGATGGACAGCAATAAAAACTGAAGTAGGGGTCAACCAAAATGAGATGTTCAAACTAATGGGTGAATGAAAAAAATGTTCAAGGAATTCATTTGGTCGGGCTTTAAGTGCATTAAGAAACAACTTCAAACAGATCCGAAAACCAATAATCAGAGATCAAATACAGAATAAGTTGCATCGCATTTTCCATTGAAATTTGATGGTTTAAAAAAGTCCGAACAAGTACAAGAATATATCAGTTGGCATAATAAGTGATGGTATATAATTCTGAAACATTCATTAAATCACACAAATACTTTTCTGCACAGCCACAAAAATTCACTTTAAACAAAGTTATCAAACCATGGAACAATAGCCATACTAATCTATGACAATTGTTGCAAAAAGTTTCTATATTGGCACAAAAAATTTCAATGCAAAAATCAGTGACTAATTTTAGAATGGCCATCAAAATCTATTTAAACGAGAATATTATTTAGAAAAATTATGGCAGTAACAGAATGTCAATCAACATTCCATAATATGAAGTATTATGTTGACAACGAATCTAGGGAAAAACTTTCATTCAATTACTTTGTTTATACTAGTGGGCAGCAATACCAAATGATAAAGCATGATCATTAATTAACATATTCAACATTAGCCCAAGGCTTCTTGTGGTCCCGAAGGGAGGAGGTTTGAATAATTTGGGTTTCTCTTTCATGTGAGGAAGCACTAAAGAAATTTAAGGAATTTATGTGGTTGGGCTCAAGATATGTATTTAACAAAAATACCTACAATAAATTCCAGTGCAAAATATTAGAATATGCAAAAGTCAAAAAATACTTTATAGATGTATATTAGAAGAACAACGATAAACAAAAAATATAGCAAAGGCACGGCCAAATAAATTCTCTTGAAATAAACTTCGGAACACCTGTCATATAAGTAATGACTGATGTTGCATTATATTTTGTCAGATCTTAAAACTAACATGAAATAACAATGTTTTTACAGGAAAACACATTAATTTAATGTCGTGTCAAATGGCCCCAACAAATCTTTCCTAACAAATAAAATCTTGGTTTTCTACTAAAGAAATGTTGACATAAAGTTCATCAATACAAGTACTGGTAATATGATATTTTAAAGCAATTTGCTTTGTTGATTAGAAGAGATGGATGGAGGACAGCAATAACAACTCAAGGAGGGATCAACCAAAATGAGGTGTTCGAACTAATGGGCTTCATTATGTGAGAATGAATTAAAAATTGTTCAAGGAATTCATTTGGTCAGGCTTTAAGCGCATTGAAAGACAACTCCAAACACATGCAAAAACGAATAATCAGAGATCAAATACAGAATAAGTTGCATTACATTTTCCATTCAAATTTAATGATTTGAAAAAGTATGAACAAGTACAAGAATATATCAATTGGCATAATAAGTGATGGTATATAATTCTGAAACATTCATTAAATCACACAAATACTTTTCAGCACAGTTACAAAAATTCACTTGAAAAGAAGTTATCAAACCATGGAACAATAGCCATACTTACTGATGACAATTCTTGGAAAAAGCTCCTATATTGGCAAAAAGAACTTCAATGCAAAAATCGGTGACTAATTTTAGAATGAATTTATGGCAGTAACAGAATGTCAATCAACATTCGATAATATGAAGTATTACGTTGACAACTGAGATAGGAGGAAACTTTCATTCAATTTCTTTGTTTATGCTAGTGGGCAGCAATACCAAACGGGAAAGCATGATCATTAATTAACACATTCAACATTAGCCCAAGGCTTCTTGTGGTCCCGAATGGAGGAGGTTTGAATAAAAGCACTCAAAAATTTTCAAGAAATTTATGCGGTTGGGCACAGTTATGCATTTAATAAAAACACAAAAGATAAATTCCAGTGCAAAATATTAGAATATGCAAAAGTCAATAAAATACTTTAAAGATGTATATAAAACGAACAATGATAAATAAAAAATATAGCAAAGGCACGGCCAAACAAATTCTCTTGAAATAAACTTCGGAACACCTGTCATATAGATAATGACTGATGTTGCATTATATTTTGTCGGATCTTGGAACTAACCAGAAATAAAAATTATATTTTCACAGGAAGAAACATTTATTCAACTTCCTATCAAATGGCCTCAACAAATTGTTCTTAACAAAAAAAATTTTTCATAATAATAAAAGAAATGTCGACAGATATTCATATCAGTACAAGTACTGGTACAGAGTATGATATTTTTGGAAAATTTGCTTTGTTGATTAGAAGAGATGGATGGATGGACAGCAATAAAAACTGAAGTAGGGGTCAACCAAAAGAAGGTGTTCAAACTAATGGGCTCCAATACGTGAGAATGAATGAAAAATTGTTCAAGGAATTCATTTGGTCTAGCTTTAAGCGCATTACACCAATAACCAGAAATCAAATACAGAAAAGTTGCATTATATTTGCATTGAAATTTGATGATATGGGAAAAGTATGAACTAGTACAAGAATATATCAGTTGGCATAAATAAATGATGGTATATAATTCATAATTCTGAAACATTCATTAAATCACACAAACACTTTTCTGCACAACCACAAAAATTCACTTGAAACAAAGTTATCAAACCATGGAACAATAGCCATGCTTATGACAATTGTTTCAAAAAGCTCCTATATTGGCAAAAAAATTTCAATGCAAAAATCAGTGACTAATTTTAGAATGGCCATCAAAATCCATTTAAACGAGAATATTACTTTGAAAATTTATGGCAGTAACAGAATGTCTCAATCAAAATTCATCTTATTAAGTATTACGTTGACAAATGAGCTAGGAGGAAATTTTCATTCAATTTTTTTGTTTATACTAGTGGGCAGCAATACCAAATGGTAAAGCATTATCATTAATTAACACATTCAACATTAGCCCAAGGCTTCTTGTGGTCCCGAAGGGAGGAGGTTTGAATAAATTGGGTTTCTCTTTCATGTGAGGTAGCAATAAAGAAATTTTCAAGGAATTTATGCGGTTGGGCTCAAGATATGCATTTAACAAAAACGCCAAAGATAAATTCCAGTGCAAAATATTAGAATATGCAAAAGTCAATGGAATACTTTAAAGATGTATATAAAACGAACAATGATAAATAAAAAATATAGCAAAGGCACGGCCAAACAAATTCTCTTGAAATAAACTTCGGAACACCTGTCATATAAGTATGACTGATGTTGCATTATATTTTGTTGAATCTTGAAACTAACCAGAAATAAAAATGTTTTTACAGGAAGAAACATTAATTCAATGTCATGTCAAATAGCCACAACAAATTGTTCTTAACAAAAAAAAAATCCTGTTTGTATACTAATAAAAGAAATGTTGACAGAAACTTCATCCTTACAATTACTTGTACAGAGTCTGATCTTTTTAGGGAATTTGCTTTGTTGATTAGAAGAGATGGATGGATGGACGGCAATAACAAGTGAAGGAGGAATCAACCAAAATGAGGTGTTCAAACTAATGGGCTCCAATATGTGAGAATGAAAGAAAAAATCGTTCAAGGAATTCATTTGGTCGGCATTAAGGCGCATTGAGAAACAACTCTGAACAGATCCAAAAACCAATAATCACAAATCAAATACAGAATACGTTGAATTGTATTTTCACAGAAATACGATTATTCAAAAAAGTGTGAACTAGTACAAGAATATATCAGTTGTCAAAAAATATTTCACAAGAAAGATCATAATGAACATTTAGGGGATGGTATATAAATCAGAAGTATTCATTAAATCAGACAAATATTTTTCCGCACAGCCAAACAAATTTACTTGAAACAGAAGTTATCAAACCATGGAACAATAGGTATACTTATGAGAATTGTTGCAAAACGCTCCTATATTCACAAGAAGAATTTTAATGCAAAACTCAGTGACTAATTTCAGAATGGTGATCAAAATTCATTTAATCAAGAATATTATTTTGACAAATTTAGGCAGTAACAGAATGTCAATCAGCATTCCACGATATGGAGTATTACATTGACAACTTGGCTGGGAAGGAATTTTGATTAGATTTGCTTTGTTTATATTAGTGGGCAGTGATACCCAATGATGAAGTATGATCATTAACACATTCAACATTAGCCCAGGGCTTTTTGTGGTTCTAAAGGGAGGTTTGAACAAATTGGGCTTTTCTTCCATGCGAGGAAGCATTAAATGCAGAACAAAATATTAGAATAATCAAAAGTCGATAAAATTCTTGAAGGATAAGAAAAATAGTACACTTATAAAAATTGGCAAAAATACATTTCACAAATTAAGCCTGCTATAGAACTTTCAAGGAATTTGTTTGGTTAGCATTACAAGTTGGAATTAGAGAGAGAATGGGAATACTAACTGTTTTGTAATGCGTGGACAGTCTTAGTTCAGACTTTAATTCACCATAGTTCTTACTTGGCAAGAGGTTGGCTCAATGTTTGAGATGGTTTGCCAGTTTTACCACGCAGTGAGCAAACTAAGACAAAGGGATCACATGTCATTAAATTGAATCAAAACTTTTCTGCGTTACCAAACAAATTTACTTGAAACCAAGGTACGGAACAGCAGTCATATTTGCTTATGACTGCAATTGTGGAGCATTTTTTTTGCAGGGAGGTGAGATTACCAATTAACGCTAACAGAAACGTCAAATAATGATCAATATGAAGTACTTTTGCAAAATCAACTTTGTTGGGCTACCAGAGACGAATTGACAGCAATACCCGATAACATTGCATGAAACGCATAACTAAAAATTTTGATTGCATTAAAACATTCAATCCTTAATATTCATAAAAATAAGATTCAAAAGGACCAATGGAGATTTTACAAGTTGATATATTATCGCATTAAGGTATCGACAGAAAAATGGTTTTTAGCCCACTCACACCTGCTGATATGCTTTAATTGAACTTCTGCAATATCATGAAACAACAACCCGCCCACATTTAGAGGTATGCATCTGATTTTTTTTAGCTAGGTCGCACACCACGTGGCTCTTTAAAACGACAAAATAGCATGGTTTTTGATAGCTAAAAATGGCTTGGCAACAGGTAATACCGCCACTTTGGCGGTATAAAATGGAATGGCGCTATAAAATATACCAATGTCGCCCAGCAATAGTAAGAGGCATAGAATATAGGGGCAATGGGCATGCTATACAAACCTAACCAGCCATAGAAAACAATAGTACTGCTTTCACAGGCAAAAAAAATGTTATCACTGTATTGTACTACCAACAAAGCAATTTTTGTATCATTTTATTTAACAACGCCAAATACCTTTTCTACAACCATACAATATTTTCCCACAAATATTACCGCACAAAGACTAGTAGTAGAAATAACTTCAAAACTTCAGTGCTTATTATACTAACTGTCGTTCCTTTGAATCAGGTTACAAGCTTTTGCTCAATAACTTCTCTTTTAATTATATTTGCAACAACTCTTCTAAGCATATCAAAATGCAAAGATCAATTTTTAGCTATCTAAAATATAAATCCCAAATTCACACTTTTCCAAAAAACTAAGCTCAGAAATTTAGATATTCAAAGACTGTGTTAATATCACATTCTCAAGAAGACTCTCGTCAGTTCATTCATTGCCATTGGGTGAAATATTATGAAAATTTAACTGAATTTATATACATATATATACAAATCTAGACAATCCAATGTTCTGATTTAATATCAATATTTGAATCCTAAACTCCTGTTGAAAATTAACTTTAAAAGTATTTTATTTCTACAGACAATCAAATGTAGCAGAAATAATATAATTTTACTGAAGTGAAGTTGATAAAAATTCCATTCCGTTTTTCAATTCAAGATTTCCTTCATAACAACTTCATAGATTCAAATTTCAGTTGAACTAGTTTTGTCCAGCATATATATTTTGAATATTAATTTTTACATAATTACTGAATATAAGTAGAACATACATAAACAAATATTTGAAAATCTTTACCTTGTTCCACAGCAATATTACTATTACCATTATAAGAATCTGAAGGATGAAGACTTCAGTTGTCTGAACACGGCAAATCTGATTGTAGTCTGACAGTTTTTCATATGATTAAGTGTTCTAAAGGGAAAAAATGCAATATATAATTTCATGTTAGTGTTCATTAATTACGCCAGTGGTTGCGGATTGAGAGTCATGGATTCTGTCAAATATTTCCAACTGCTCATTCTTGCTCTATATTTTTTCTGTATAAGACAAATGAAGTTTGCATAATAACCTTAAGTTAATGTGTCGCATTAACAAACCTTGGTCTTGGCAGACCGCAATATATCACAGCTGTATGCGTAAATTTTTAAAAAACACAGTATTGTTGCGTTCATCAAACCTTCCAACAGTTTTATGGACAGTTAATCCAGCATAACACACAACACAATCTCGCAACCCGAAGCGGTGAACACAACGTTTGTTTACTAGAACAATTCCCGTCCTTATCTCAAATCCCGGGGAAATTTACGATGATGAAATAATCGGGAACATAACGTAAACAACTCTTACGTCGGGTGAAGAGAATGAAAAACGGCGAGCGGAGTTTATGTAAAACTATTTGATTACCGTGCCACATGATTTTGCGTCACGAAACGTAGTCAATTACGTACCCTCCCACTTCTTGACTTCCTCACTGCTCTTCTCCCTACTCCTTTCTCGTCGTTTTAATCTTTCTCTCTCCTTAAGTTAAGGAAAAAATAGTAAGAGTATTAATTCGAATTGGGGACAATTTAATTGGCCATCCACGCTCCAAATCCAAACTATCAAAGAATAAATCCGAATTGCCAGACATCTTTGAGTTGGTCGTTGTCATTGGAATCCCTCTACCCCAACACACATATCATACCCAATGCAACGTACGCACTTGCAACTTCTAGGGATCTAGACTAATTCAATTTTCCATTTTAAGTCAAATCGCATCACCTTAGAGACGACACAATGTATTCGAAAGAACTATCTTCTATAAGTCACCGTACTGATGGTCTCAAAGTTGTTTCCGTCATTGCTGAAGTACAGAACTTACCGGACGTACTGGGTGAACAGGAAGTACGAGACGTACAGGATTTACTGGACGTACGGGATGTACTGGATGTACGGAAAATTTAGAGCAAATTAGCTTTTATAAAGCATAACAGATTGAAATATCAGCGGAAAAGTAAATAATAAATAGTTAATAAAAGGTAAATTTATTGCGTTTTTATCAAACTATAAAGTAAACATGGTTACCGTGAATTGCACTCAATGGCTTGCAACCAGTTAAACTGCTTTCTTGTTATATTACACCTAGGAAAATTTAACGCGCATTGCACACCCATTTAATTACACCCAGTAGTATGGCACCAAGTAGAATTTTGTTCAATAGAATTGCACTCGGTATAATTGCACTCTCTCCTGTGATGACGTACTGGATGTACTGGACGTACCGGACGTACCGGACGTACCGGACGTACCGGACGTACCGGACGTACCAGACGTACCAGACGTACCAGACGTACCGGACGTACCGGACGTACCGGACGTACCGGACGCACTGAACGCATGAGATGTATTAAATGTACGGGAAAATTAGCGCAACCTTCCTTTTAAAGCATAGCAAATTGAAATATCAGTTGAAAACCCTGGAATATTGATTACTAACACTGCAACAAAAGCAGTAAAATCGCTGTTCTTCGATATTAGTGCTAATCGATAATATTAAAATTCCATAATTCGGCATCCAATACAAGTACAATTTTAAAATATTAGGATGATGCAAATGAACAGTAAATTTACAGCGTTTTTATCAGAGCATAGAAAAATTAAATATGATGGTCGTTGAATGCACTCAGTGGTTTGCAACCAGTTGAGCTGCAGTCTTGTTATAATAACCCGGGACAATTTCACCCACAGCGTATTACACACATAGTTAATTACACCCAGGAGTATTTTGTTCAGTAGGATTTGCACGTAGAAGGTTAGCACTCAATAGGATTGCACCCTCTCCCATGATAATAGAATAATATCACCCAGTAGAGTTGTACCCAGGGGAATGCAATAAGTAGAATTTCACCTTGTAGAATGGATGTGCGCTACGTACATGTGTAAATACTGGATGTACCCTGGGTTCACGGTGTGGAATGGAATGTTTAAGATACGTTCAACACACATTGCAAATGAACTACGGCGTATTGCATACACATTTGATTACACACAAAATGACTGCACCCACTAGGATTGCTTTTAATAGGGTTACACTCAGGACTGCACTGGGTAGAATTGCAAATACTCATATACATGATTGTAAAGCGTATTGCATACACATTTTAATATACACAGGATCCTTGCACCCAGTAGGATTTCGTCCAGTAAGATTGCCTTTAATATGCCTGCACTCGATAAAATTGCACCCAGTAATACCTATGATTGTAGAGTAATAACACCTAGTAGAGTGTACCCTGAAATTGCACCTAGCAGAATATATGTAACGGGATGTACAGAACGAGATGAATAGAATGTTGTAGTACTAATATAATGTCTATTTTTCTTGAATAGAGATCAGCATAAAAAGTTTTTTTTTATTAGTCCCAAACACGCAATATTGTTTATCAAATTGGATTCGATTTGACAAATTTTTGCCTCGAAATGATAATACTCCATATTTGCGTACCCTGGGCGAACTCTACAAACATTTTGCAGTAAGCATTCAACGAACGAGATGGATTTAATGTTGTAGAGTGGATGATGCTGCTTCCCTCTCTTCTTCAAAAAAATATTATCAGTACCATTGAATATTTGAACAATCCTGTCAAGATCAAATTGAAAAACAGAACTGATTTCTGACTTAACTAGAGTGAATCTGCTCAAGTATAAACAGGAATTTCTCATACATATCGACAAAGCTAATCTAACTATTTTCAAGTAAGCAACAGCTATATCTATAGCACAAATGATGCCATAAGTCAGAACTCACTCATCGATCATGACAAAAAGATGGGTCGGGTCGTTCATGTCCGTATCCATTACATTGAAGTGATAGAATATTTTGTTAAAATATTTTGTTAAAATATATGTATTTATTTCATATTTAGTAGAAATCTTAAATTTTCATTATTCTTTTGAAGGGGGCGAAATGAATAGCTGCAAAATCATGCCTCTTATCTATAGACAGTTGAATTAACCTTGAGGTCAGTTTAGAATAGTCTTATCGAAATTTTTGTATCATCAACTTGCGACATAATTGAAAAAAAGTTGACGATCAGTTCAGACGCACGTATTGCGTTGTTAAGTCTTCACAAAAACACAAACGATGTCGTCGTTATCTTTCAACGTCGTGGCGTCATGTCGTGAAGTGCCGGTAACGTAACGTACTTACATCGATATCAAGGACATATTGGTTTCTCTCTGAAGAATTGAAAGGCGTTATTTAATGCCATGCAATGCATAAAATTCATAGTATTGCATCGAAATGATATTATTCCATATTTGCGTAACCTTTTTGCACAAAACCTTCGAGGCCCAAAGTTTGGATTTCTTATCACAAATGACGCTGTTACGTAGTTTACGTTACGACATCACGCACAATTTTACGTCGGTCAAGAATCTAGTTGACGCAAGGACGCAAACCAGACTATAAAATATAGAACAAAATTACCCATAAAAATGGCTTGAGATGCCGCAAAAACGTTTCAATGGTATCAACAGGGAGGAAATAACCGAGCATGCACAAACACGTTTAGATTTGTCGCTGTTGTTGAACATTTGAAAACTGTAACCATGTACGGTTTTAGAGGGTGTGTTTAATATCTATTCTATCGCATATAACCACATTTGGACTTCAAATGATATCCACATATTTTTCGCATTTTCCAACTATTCTGTGATACATTTACAATTAACCATACGTTTAGTGATTACGGAAATACAAGCTTTTAAAGTCGACCAGTTGTTCCAGACAAGTGAAAGACACCATAGTGTCTTCCTGGGTTCGAGGAGTTACACACAACCTTTTTTACTTAAACAACGCTATGCAACTATAAAAAGAAAGAGTATAAGAGGCCATTTTAAATATAGAACTAACTGGTATAACAAAATGATTTATGCAAGTGACAAAAAATGTCAATGAATATTGTTGGGAACAATAAAATAAAATGTATGTATTATTTTGGAGTGATTCTCACAAATAGATCGACAGATTGCCAGCCACTCTGTTACATAGACGAACAATGGAAATGGGTTCCATCAAAAGAAAATTAGCAAATGGGTAATATTTCCAGATAGCTCCGCTGCAAGAAGATTAAAATGCTATTTTTGAGCTTCTGGAAGCAACCATACTGTACGAAAAGTTTCAAAAGCATCAATATTGTTATAAAATAGCAGTGTTGATGGTTTTGAAACTTTGGTCACTCTAAGATAATGAAATGAATGTCCCAGACACCCGGAGAAAAATAAGATTCCACCAGCATACTCCCGAATTTGTGCTCAGTAATAACACATTTTTTACCGGTTACGCAAAAAGGAAGAGCTAAACTTTGTAGAACACCAATGACTATATTCCAATAATTCAAAACTAATAATACTAAACTAGCACAGTATATAAAACTGCATTGGCAAACTTAACTACATTCTATAAGATAAGTCTACAAATGGACATGAAAATCACAGAAAAATCTTTGTAACAATAATATAAACAGTGCAATTACTTACCTAGATGTCTTGAATATCATATTGTCAGAAGATGAAGACTGAGATGTATGTTGTGAAGGAGTTAGTAAACAGACTCCTGGGAACAATTTTTTGCTCTTCTCCTAGAATATATAAAACCATATTTTTAATAGTATACACACAGTAGTGCGTTTGAATTGATATATGTAATAATAAGAATTTATGTGCCGTGAAGAAGTTTTGTTTACGATGGATTGCCAGTCATGACATAGCCCTTTTGTGTGGTCACTGATCCTTTACTCTCAGATAAAAGTACTAGTTCAATGATCAGGCTTTACCACAGTGGTTAAGTTTAGAGTGCAGTTACTGGTACTGCAACTAAAAATATTAATTTTAATAGTATTGATTAATATTATTATAAATAAGTTTCAATATATTTCCATTGTATCGCATAATCTAACTGACATTAAGTAAGTCAGCGGAAGCGATTACATGATTGAAATCTTCTGAAGTACGGACTAACGGATTCAATGAGAATCATATGTTATTTTGCTGAAATTTGGAAAAAAATTTTAAGTATCAAGCATTGCTTGAATCAAAATCAGTCAACAAACAAATCAAAAAATATTTTGAAAAATTAGAGAAGCAATTCAATTTACCTGAAAAGATCCCTAAATGAGCCTGACTTCGTTAAACGCTTCTTAATTGGTATTTCGGTGCAATGTTAGGGAGATTTTATAGCGGATAAAGTTAATGGAACGTATGCCGTGAAATCGTGAATGATAAATCACCATCTTTCTCTCTCTGTGAAAAGGTAACCAAACATTATATATGAAGTGTATATAAAAAATTTTTGAAAATTAAGATAATCTAAATTCACAGCTCATAATAAAAACCCACAACAAATAAACAATGATTTTCCGATCATGGCTTTAGGTACAGGCTTTAGAACAGTTCTAACATATTTCCACCCATGAAATAGATTATACCATTATTCTAGAATATATTTTAAACATTTGGTTTAGCTGCAAAACGAATCAGTTCTATCCAATCTTTGAAAAATTATTTCCAATTAGTGTTCAATACAGCATTATTCACATCAAAAAATCCCCAGTTTAATGATGAACTACAAAAAGCTACGCACAAATTAAAGGGTTCAATTGTCATGATATTTAATCAGGCAAACTGCTGCTATAATCCAAAGAAGATATATAGACATTGTGAACTAACGGTTCAAAAAACTACTTTTCTATTCGTAAGGCAGACGCAAAATTCGAAAAAAATATATAGACATCATGGACTCACTGTTCCAAAACTACTCTATTCTCGAAATTTCATTTGGATCATACATGCCTGTACTGTGTCTATTGAGTTTCAAATCACAACTATTGAAATCAAAACTACATCATTTATCAAATCAGTCTCCGAAGGCATAGTGTCAAAATTCTTTATATCAAATCAATGATATATTCACAGACCAAATATGGGACAAAGGAGATGTGGAGTTCAAAAATAACATATAATATATATATGTATATATAAATCCTGCATTATCTGTGTATAATCGTATAATTTTCAGGTTGTGTTCTTGTAATTTTTTTTTAAATTCAAGGTTTTTGCAGCACACCAGTTAGGTCGACAGGGACTTGTGCAACTACCTGTCTTTTATACTTCTGTATGCTTAAATTTTATATGGATTATTACGAGGTGAATAAACATACATACATACAAACAAACATACCCGAAGTACTGATACAACCAAAAACGAATGCATGAGATGACTGAAAATTTCTCATCAAATGATATACCTAGTTCGATTGAGTAGGGCATGTTGAAAATTGGTTTCAAAGATTTGCATGGTGTCATAGATATTAATAATTAACACCTACCACTTCTTTATTTTCCTTTAGTGACTCTTTAGGACACACAGGAAATACATCAGGGCAATT
Source organism: Styela plicata (assembly GCA_963675895.2). Classification (NCBI taxonomy): domain Eukaryota; kingdom Metazoa; phylum Chordata; class Ascidiacea; order Stolidobranchia; family Styelidae; genus Styela; species Styela plicata. The sequence goes on from OZ023149.1 coordinate 9,429,395, forward strand.
TGGAAAGATATTTAAAGCAATATATCATTGCTAATAAAATAATTTATTTTTATTTGAAAATTCGACTATTAAATACTGAAACATATTATTCGATATCACAATTGTAGGGTTTTGAATTTGGCTTCTTTTTTAAATGTTATTCGACACCTGCTGTCTGAAGAAAGCATACTCCTTTATTGCGAGTTTTTGCAAAGTCTGCAAATCATGCATGATTGGAGCATCATCACTCAAGGCTCTTGTATGACGGACAGTAGAACTGAACATGATACTAATATTTCAAAATATGATCAAACATGGGTACATGATTGATGGTCAATACCAGGGTGATTTTGTGATGTATTTAGCACTAATTCATTGTGCAAACAGAATATGAACATGTAAAATCTGCGAAGCATATATTCAGTACAAATTGACATTGGTTCCCCTACAACCCCAAACTTGTCGCACAGCTAATATTTAAAAAAATTCCTCACAATTCGCCGTGGATTGAGAAAAAAACAATACATGGGTCAAAGTATAAGTCTCAGAAGGGAAAGTTTTGAAAAGATGTAGCGACCTATAGACCGCGAAAAACGGTGATCAATTTCTTATTCCAGTAAGTGATGAAACAACTAAAAATGTCAGTATCTTAGTAAACAGAACAGCATACCTTCCGCTGTACATTACAATTTCACTTGTGGCTCATTTACAAATATCATAGAAGTTAGTGTAGGCTCATTGGTTCTCGGGTTATGATTAGCCCCTTACAAAAAAACGAATATTTTGATGACAATTATAGAGTATTCGAACTAAGGCACAAAAATTTGGTTGCTATTTCCAAGATTTAAATTGAAATTACCTGTGTGATTCTAACATACTCGATTTCCTCCGATCCTTTAATTTCCTCTCAATAACATGATAGTAAAATGTTTCAAAAACGATACACAATTACTTTTTAGAGTATTTAGAGCAGCTTTTAAATATACCAAGGCCAGGCTACGGTGACACCAAAATCAATTTTTTTTGGGGAATAGGAATACATTTTAATTGATTCGGTGACCTTTGACCTTGATATGGATTCTTATAACTTTTGTCTATTCAAGTTTTATTGCCATTTATTGGATTTTCAGGAAAAGTTGAAAAACAAGAAATTTGTTCACATAGATTGTTATGGATTCTTATAACTTTTGTCTAATCCATTTTTATTGCCATTTATTGAATTTTCAGGACAAGTTCAACAACAAGAAATTGGTCCACAAAGATTTTGAGAAAATTTCCGAAATCCTGGTCAGTCTAATAAACGGATTCAATTTTTAAACATCGAATTTTAATACCTTCACCTAGGTACTTCATTATGTTACATTGGATCTTTCCAACAACATTGGACAGAACTTCTACATGAGATAGGAAATACAATTCATTCGCAAATATCAACAGAAAAAAATGTGAGTAGCACGATAATGTGTTTATGTTTACTTAAGCCAGTCCTCAAATCATAATGATATGATGGTTCAAAGGTTTAGATGCAGTCGATTGTGCGAAATCATGGTTTTGGTAGAAAATTTGGATCATATATAACTTATTTCAACAATAGAATTTGGAAAAACAGATAAAACAGAATTTAATTTGGAACAGAAATCTACAATACCTGACTAGTCACTTTTCAAGAATATATGACATATGCTCAATTTCAAAGCATGAAATATAGAACTTAGAAGAGTCTAAAAACATTTGATTTAAAAAGGAATCAGTAATCAGGAATCAGAATTTAAAGTATCAGGAGAGAACATTTCAGTTATTTCCCATAAACTGATCCGAATTTTTCTGAATTAAAACCCAGGAGTGATGAAATACTGTCACTATGTTGGCAATCTACTTATCCTCCATCTGACTATCCTAACACATTTGACAGGTATAAACCAGAACTATGTCTACTAATTCGTCAAACAATATCTAGCAAGTTGTGAACATTTTTAATCAAATATGGATTCACAACATAAAAAATAAATAAAACAACTATGTGTAAAATTACAATATATCCATAAAACTAGTGGCATTTCTAGACAAAGGGAAAGAGTAAATGTAGCAAAACAGAAACCTTCATGTCGACAGTCTATAACTCAGCGGCACACACTGAAATCTTAACACTTTACTTTCCATGGTAATATTTATGTCAAAAATACTTACAGTGATCTGCAGTTGTGTATATATCATTGTCGAAAACAAGAAATAACGAAACAAGTTCTTGATTGATTGCTCTAAATGCGTTTCCAATTGGGAATTGAATATATGCAACACGAAACTTTGGAAAGAAACCATTGAAAAGGTTTTCTGTAATAATATTATTAAAAATAAAGGAACGGTCAACAAGGCAAAGCCTGGGCAGTGGTTGAAAAATTTCCTATTGGGAACTGTGTACTGAACACATATTCCAATGTCTCAGTTGGTCACACAGCACCATTCCTGTATGAAATCACTATCCAAGAGTAAGCAAGGGGTGACAATTGAACTATATCCGGGGCAACGTATTTATATTTGATACGCAAAGTGGCACATCTATTGTAATTCGAATCCGTTAGGTAATAATTTTTTAATTGAACAAGGATTTTGAGCATACGGAAATTTTACATAATTTTGGAAACATTTTACCCATATATTAAAAATTTTGGTCATAGGCCATATGGCAACCCTAATCACGTTTCCCAAGGCTTCATCTTGACTTATTTATTTAACGTACAACAAATAACCCAACTAAAAATTTTATTTTGTCAAGCATGTGCCACAGACAGACCAGGTCTTGGCAGCGAGCTCCATCACTGGCACATACTTAACATAACAAGTTTTGGAAGAACTTTTCCTACTGGAAAGGCCTCAAGCATTTCATCGCTTGTATCGATGTGCTGGTACATAAATAAGAGTAGACTGTGTGCGTAGGTGAATTATTTCGTATAGAGGTTTGTATGATAATAGTTTAAGCTAAGCATAATGGAAGACCCAAACATGATCTTCTGCAAAACACGAATGCTAATGCGTACTCTTTTTGTTGCAATATAACAGTGCTGTACTCTGTGCAGTGAGAAACAATCAAAATGAAACCGACAGGGTAATAACAACAATGATTCACAGTCACTGATGTAGACAATTTCAGATTGACATAATAAAAAATTGGGCTATATTCAGCTGATCCGTATGTTTCATTCTCAGAATTTGAGGTTTTTTTACAGAGTGTCATTTGCCAATATGTGAACAATGCTCCTCAATTTGATATATTCAAACAGTTCACTGATTGAAAAAATTGTGCAATTAGCGCAAATCCCATTCAGGAATTCTATTTTACTAAGCATGGGACTGTCAAGGCACGGCTCAACTGCATCTTTCCAAAAAATACAATAAGCGAAATATTTTTCTGAACCGGATGCTGTCAGGCCGAATTGTTATATATAACTTCCGAAACTGGATGGTGTAAACACATTATGTATTGTGTACACAAATGTCGGCATCACTTTGGATCAAAATCAAATATTCATAGGCATGATATCTCCTATTTATGACATATCGCATTATTTTTCAATAGGTTTATAAAAAGTAGAAAACAAATCACAAATTATCTGGCTTAAGAAAATGTAAATACGACTGTATTGCTTATATATGGCAGTCTACAATGGACCTTCCGTTCAATAAATTATACCAGTTGTACATATGATCGTTCATTCAAGTCTACCATGCTCAGAATTTCAAAGAAAAAAAATTATCAAGATATGAGATATTCAAGAGTTTACTGTGAAAAATGCAACTTCATACAATCTTTTATCAAAACAGAAAAAAAAATTAAATGGAATACCACAGCAAAGATCTGGCATGATTAAACCAACAAAACATCTTAATTCTATATAGCAAAATGTAGTTCCGAATGAAAAAAATTCATTTCTAAGCAAAACTTTCAAACTATTTCAAGACAAACACATCCATTGCATTATCATAAAACCATATATTAAATATTCTGACATGTGCATGCTTGTTTTCTGATGAGGTATCTATCAAAGCTAATAATGTATTTTTGAAATTTATGAGTAATAATTGCTGGAAACAGTGTCAAAACAAGTATAATTTAGATTTTTTGTAAAATAGTGTTCAAGTACACCACCAACAATCAAAGTTGGCAAAATAGTATAACCCGGTAGAGCAACAAGATGAAACCTGATCCAACATTTCGGTCAAAGTTCAGCACAGTGTTAAACTACAGAAATTAGTAGGTAGTAACATGGCCTCTAAACATTATCCTTATTTTCAATTGATCTGTTTTTGCACTTTTTATTTATTTTTTTTTAAATAGATTTACATTAATTTATTTAGATTTGAATAAAAAAATTTTAAATGTGTATATTTTTAAATAATATCTGTTAATTTTTTACTATAATTCCTGAACATGTATGAAAACATTTTATATCGACAGAAGAACACAACATGTCACAGAAAAATATTGCAATAATGATTATTTAATTAATTATTCATTTAATGCACTCAATTTTCATCTAAATAGAGGAGTGGGAGGCGAACCAATGAATATTATTTTTCGAGGAATTGATTTTGGTTGACACTATAGGAGAGGAAGATGAATGGTGGAATATAAAAAGCGTAATAAACAGAAATTTAAAAAATGAAATGCTCCTATTTTTAAATTGATGGAAAAACAGCAAATAGCAGCCTGCGAAAGAGTTGTCAGACAGAAAAGAAGATACTGTAACTTTGCATATTTCCTGAATTTTGAAGTTCAGCTTAACAGACTGGACTGGGCTATATAATTCTATATAATTAGAAAGAAATGGATTAGTGTTTATCATGGGGTGGATTTAACTGTAACTGCGTAGTTGGTACGAATCATTGGAAACCTACTGCAATACGCATGAGATAAAAAATATAGTGATAATAAAAATTTGATATGTATATATACCTATATATATATATACCAATATAATTTTCAAATAATTTATTTGGTCAGACTCCATCTGTTGCATTAAATACATAATTGGACAACAGAGGATTAAATATACAATAAGTGGGCGCGATGGCCTAGTGGTTAAACATGTTGGCATCGCAGGTTGAAGATCTCGGGTTCGAGCCCCGGCGAGTCCGGCTCGCTTATCCATGCCCACCACTCAACCCAGGGTGTAATAACTTGGGTAGGCTAAGCCGAACAGGAAAAGATCGTATCTTTCCAGTAATTGTAACCCTGTCCGTCTATAAGTGGCCGCTGTTACAGGGCCTTGGACAGGGTGATCCACTCTAAGAAGTGGCTATAAAAAAAAAAAAAAAACTTGTGAACAAGGCAAAAAATGTTAAAATTCAAAAATGAGTCAGTCACTGGCCCCCAAAAGTTCAAATTAGTATAAGCATACATAAATTGACAGTAACAGGTGTTTGCAATAAATTTTGCAATTTTATGAATTTTCATTAAATCGGACCACCGCTATCAAAAGTCATCGTTAACTAACTAACTAAATTGTTATTTTCATAAATTTATAGCAGTAACAGCAATGTTGAACAATAGTCCATGTAACATAAAATATTGGCAATTTCAGTAGCATATGCTCTGTTGAACCAACAGTGATGAATGGACAGTGATACTCAAAAGCAAAGTTTAGATGCATAACATTCAGAAATTTAATGACATATAACACATTCGATAACAAAGAAATTTTATTTTGCAAATGGAGGGGGCATACCAACTGGGCACCAATATAATTTTCAAGGAATTTATTTGATCATCCTACAAGGGATGCACTTCAAAAACTACACATGAGAGTGGAATATAAAATAAACAATGAGAAATAAAAATAAAGAAAAGATGGAAATTATATGCAAGAATTGTCAAAATATTAACAAATTCCACAGAAAAAATAAAATATATCAACATTGTAAAAAAGTGACGACCGGTAACTAAATTAAAGACTTTTCTGCATGACCAAACAAATTCTTTTGAAGTAAACTTCGGAACACCCGTCATACTTGTTATGACTGATGTTGCGTTATATATTGTAGGCTCCTAAAACTAACCAGAAACAAAAATGTCTTTTTTGCGACAGGAAACATTAATTTAATATCATATCCAATGGCAATCAATGCCAATTGTTTTGAACAAAAAATTCCTTATTTACACTAATAAAATAAAGAAATGCTGACAAACAGTTCTTATAAGTACAAGTACTGGAACTGGTGCAGAGTAAAATATTTTCAGGGAATTTGATTTGCTGGACTAGAAAAGAACTATGTGAGAACGCATGACGGAAATTGTTCAAGGAATTTATTTGGTCGGGCTTTGAGTGCATTGAAAAACAACACTTAACAAATCATGTAATCAATAATCCGAAATTGAATACACAATAAGTTGCATTAAGCTTATATTAAAATTTGATGATTTAAGGTTAAAATAAACATTTAGGTGATGGTATATAAATCAGAAACATTCATTTTACTTTAAACAAAATTATCAAACTATGGAACAATAGCCATATTTAATTATAATTGCTGTAAAAAGCTCCTATATTGGCAAGAAGAATTTCAATACCAAAATCAGTGACTAATTTAAAAATGGCTATCAAAATCCATTTAAACAAGAATATTATTTTGACAAATTTTTGGCAGTACCCTAATGTCAATCAACATTCCATAATATGAAGTATTATGTCGACAACATAGCCTAGAAGTAAATTGTCATTCAAATCACAAATTTAACGGACATAATAAAACAACTCAACTTAAAACAGAATGTGACTAAATGAAATAAAGACTTTTCTGCACGGCCAAACAAATTCTCTTGAAATGAACTTCAGAACACCTGTCATATTAGTAATGACTGATGTTGCATTAAATTTTGTCGGATCTTGAAACTAACCAGAAATAAAAATAATATTTTTACAGGAAGAAACATTAATTCAACGTCATGTCAAATGGCCCCAATAAATCGTTCCCAACAAAGAAAATCTTGGTTTTATACTAAAAGAAATGTTGACATTAAGTTCATCAGTACAAGTACTGGTACAGAGTATGATATTTTTAAGAAATTTACGTGGTTGATTAGAAGAGATGGATGGATGGACAGCAATAACAACAGAAAGAGGAATCAACCGAAATGAGGTGTTCAAACTAATGGGCTTCATTATGTGAGAATGAATGAAAAAATTGTTCAAGGAATTCATTTGGTCGGGCTTTAAGCGCATTAAAATACAACTCCAAACAGATCCAAAAACGAATAATCAGAGATCAAATACAGAATAAGTTGCATTGCATTTTCCATTGAAATTTGATGATTTAAAAAAGTATGAACAAGTACAAGAATATATCAATTTGCATAATAAGTGATGATATATAATTCTGAAACATTCATTAAATCACACAAATACTTTTCTGCACAGCCACAAAAATTCATTTGAAACAAAGTTATCAAACCATGGAACAATAGCCATACTTACTGATGACAATTGTTGCAAAAAGCTCCAATATTGGCAAAAAAAAAATTCAATGCAAAAATCAATGACTAATTTTAGAATGCCCATCAAAATCTATTTAAACGAGAATATTATTTTGAAAATTATGGCAGTAACAGAATGCCAATCAACATTCCATAATATGAAGTATTTATTACGTTGACAACTGAGCTAGGAGGAAACATTCAATATCTTTGTTTATACTAGTGGGCAGCAATACCAAATGGTAAAGCATGATCATTAACACATTCAACATTAGCCCCAAGGCTTTCTGTGGGTCGAAGGGAGGAGGTTTGAATAAAAACACTAAAGGAATTTTCAAGAAATTTCTGCGGTTGGGCTCAAGATATGCATTTAACGAAAATAACTACGATAAAATAAAGTGCAAAATATTAGAATACGCCAAAAGTCAATAAAATACCTCAGTTAATAAAATGAATAATGATAAATAAAAAATATAGCAAAGGCACAGCCAAACAAATTCTCTTGAAATGAACTTCCGAACACCTGTCATATTAGTAATGACTGATGTTGCATTATATTTTGTCGGATCTTGAAACTAACCAGAAATAAAAATGCTTTTACAGGAAGACACATTTATTCAACGTCGTTTCAAATGGCCCCAACAAAATGTTCCTAACAAATAAAACCATGGTTTTATACTAAAAGAAATGTTGACAAAGTTCTTCAGTACAAGTACTGGTACAGAGTATGTATTTTTTTGGAAATTTGCTTTGTTGATTAGGAGAAATGGATGGAGGACAGCAATAACAACTGAAAGAGGGATCAACCAAAATGAGGTGTTCAAACTAGTGGGTGAATGAAAAAAATGTTCAAGGAATTCATTTGGTCGGGCTTTAAGCGCATTAAAATACAACTCCAAACAGATTCAAAAATCAATAATCAGAGATCAAATACAGAATAAGTTGCATTGCATTTTCCATTGAAATTTGATGGTTTAAAAAAGTATAACAAGTACGAGAAGATATCAATTGGCATAATAAGTGATGGTATATAATTCTGAAACATTCATTAAATCACACAAATACTTTTCTGCACAGCCACAAAAATTCACTTGAAACAAAGTTATCAAGCCATGGAACAATAGCCATACTTATTTATGACAATTGTTGCAAAAAAGTTTCTATATTGGCACAAAAAATTTCAATGCAAAAGTCAGTGAATAATCTTAGAATGACCATCAAAATCTATTTAAATGAGAATATTATTTAGAAAATTTATGACAGTAACAAAATGTCAATCAACATTCCATAATATGAAGAATTACGTTGACAACTAATCTATGAAAAAACTTTCATTCAATTTCTTTGTTTACACTAGTGGGCAGCAATACCAAACGGTAAAGCATGATAATTAATTGAAACATTCAACATTAGCCCAAGGCTTCTTGTGGTCCCAAAGGGAGGAGGTTTGAATAAAAGCACTCAAGAAATTTTCAAGGAATTTATGCGGTTGGGCACAGCTATGCATTTAACAAAAACACAAAAGATAAATTCCAGTGCAAAATATTAGAATATGCAAAAGTCAATAAAATACTCTTAAAGACATATATAAAACGAACAATGATAAATAAAAAATATAGCAAACGCACGGCCACACAAATTCTCTTGAAATAAACTTCGGAACACCTGCCATATAAGTAATGACTGATGTTGCATTATATTCTGTCGGATCTTGAAACTAACCAGAAATAAAAATTATATTTTCACAGTAGAAACATTTATTCAACTTCCTAGCAAGTGGCCTCAACAAATTGTTCTTAACAAAAAAAATGTTTTATAATAATAAAAGAAATGTTGACAGAAATTCATATCAGTACAAGTACTGGTACGGAGTATGATATTTTTGGAAAATTTGCTTTGTTGATTAGAAGAGATGGATGGATGGACAGCAATAAAAACTGGAGTAGGGGTCAACCAAAATGAGGTGTTCAAACTAATGGGGTCCAATATATGAGAATGAATGAAAAATTGTTCTACTGGTACGGAGTATGATATTTTTGGAAAATTTGCTTTGTTGATTAGAAGAGATGGATGGATGGACAGCAATAAAAACTGGAGTAGGGGTCAACCAAAATGAGGTGTTCAAACTAATGGGGTCCAATATATGAGAATGAATGAAAAATTGTTCAAGGAATTCATTTGGTCTAGCTTTAAGCGCATTAAAAAACATCTCCAAACAGATACAAACACCAATAATCAGAAATCAAATACAGAATAAGTTGCATTATATTTGCATTGAAATTTGATGATTTGGGAAAAGTATGAACTAGTACAAGAATATATCAATTGGCATAAATAAATGATGGTATATAATTCTGAAACATTCATTAAATCACACAAACTCTTTTCTGCACAACCACAAAAATTCACTTGAAACAAAGTTATCAAACCATGGAACAATAGCCATACTTATGACAATTGTTGCAAAAAGCTCCTATATTGGCAAAAAAATTTCAATGCAAAAATCCGTGACTAATTTTAGAATGGCCATCAAAAGCCATTTAAACGAGAATAATACTTTGAAAATTTATGGCAGTAACAGAATGTCTCAATCAACATTCCATCTCATTAAGTATTACGTTGACAAATGAGCTAGGAGGAAATTTTCATTCAATTTCTTTGTTTATACTAGTGGGCAGCAATACCAAATGGTAAAGCATTATCATTAATTAACATATTCAACATTAGCCCAAGGCTTCCTGTGGTCCCGAAGGGAGGAGGTTTGAATAAACTGGGTTTCTCTTTAATGTGAGGTAGCACTAAAGAAATTTTCAAGGAATTTATGAGGTTTGGCTCAAGATATGTATTTAACAAAAATACCTACGATAAATTACAGTGCGAAATATTAGAATATGCAAAAGTCAAAAAATACTTTATAGATGTATATTAGAAGAACAATGATAAACAAAAAATATAGCAAAGGCACGGCCAAATAAATTCACTTGAAGTAAACTTTGAAACACCTGTCATATAAGTAATGACGGATGTTGCATTATATTTTGTCAGATCTTAAAACTAACCAGAAATAATGTTTTTACAGGAAGACATATCAATTCAATGTCGTGTCAAATGGACCCAACAAATCATTCCTAACAAATAAAATCCTGGTTTTCTACTAAAAGAAATGTTGACATAAGGTTCATCAATACAAGTACCGTACTGCTACAGAGTATGATATTTTAAGGAAATTTGCTTTGTTGATTAGAAGAGATGGATGGAGGACAGCAATAACAACAGAAAGAGGGATCAACCAAAATGAGGTGTTCGAACTAATGGGCTTCATTATGTGAGAATGAATTAAAAAATTGTTCAAGGAATTCATTTGGTCAGGCTTTGGGCGCATTGAAAGACAACTCCAAACACGTGCAAAAACAAATAATCAGAGATCAAATAGAGAATAAGTTGCATTACATTTTCCATTCAAATTTAATGATTTAAAAAAGTATGAACAAGTACAATAATATATCAATTGGCATAATAAGTGATGGTATATAATTATGAAACATTCATTAAATCACACAAATACTTTTCAGCACAGCCACAAAAATTCACTTGAAACAAAGTTATCAAACCATGGAACAATAGCCATACTTACTCATGACAATTGTTGCAAAAAGCTCCTATATTGGCAAAAAGAACTTCAATGCAAAAATCGGTGACTAATTTTAGAATGGATTTATGGCAGTAACAGAATGTCAACCAACATTGCATAATATGAAGTATTACGTTGACAACTGAGATAGGAGGAAACTTTCATTCAATTTCTTTGTTTATACTAGTGGGCAGCAATACCAAATGGTGAAGCATGATCATTAATTAACACATTCAACATTAGCCCAAGGCTTCTTGTGGTCCCGAAAGGAGGAGGTTTGAATAAAAGCACTCAAAAAATTTTCAAGGAATTTATGCGGTTGGGCACAGCTATGCATTTAACAATAAACACAAAAGATAAATTCCAGTGCAAAATATTAGAATATGCAAAAGTCAATAAAATACTTTAAAGATGTATATAAAACGAACAATGATAAATAAAAAATATAGCAAACGCACGGCCAAACAAATTCTCATGAAATAAGCTTCGGAACACCTGCCATATAAGTAATGACTGATGTTGTATTATATTTTGTCGGATCTTGAAACTAACCAGAAATAAAAATTATATTTTCACAGGAAGAAACATTTATTCAACTTCCTAGCAAATGGCCTCAACAAATTGTTTTTAACAAAAAAAATGTTTTATAATAATAAAAGAAATGTTGACAGAAATTCATATCAGTAAAAGTACTGGTACAGAGTATGATATTTTTGGAAAATTTGCTTTGTTGATTAGAAGAAATGGATGGATAGACAGCAATAAAAACTGAAGTAGTGGTCAACCAAAAAAAGGTGTTCAAACTAATGGGCTCCAATATGTGAGAATGAATGAAAAAATTGTTCAAGGAATTCATTTGGTCTGGCTTCAAGCGCATTGAAAAACATCTCCAAACAGATACAAACACCAATAATCAGAAATCAAATACAGAATAAGTTGCATTATATTTGCATTGAAATTTGATGATATGGTAAAAGTATGAACTAGTACAAGAATATATCAATAGGCATAAATAAATGATGGTATATAATTGTGAAACATTCATTAAATCACACAAACACTTTTCTGCACAACCACAAAAATTCACTTGAAACAAAGTTATCAAACCCTGGAACAATAGCCATACTTATGACAATTGTTGCAAAAAGCTCCTATATTGGCAAAAAATTTCAGTGCAAAAATCTGTGACTAATATTAGAATGGCCATCGAAATCCATTTAAACGAGAATATTACTGTGAAAATTTATGGCAGTAACAGAATGTCTCAATCAACATTCCATAATATTAAGTATTATGTGACAAATGAGCTAGGAGGAAATTTTCATTCAATTTCTTTGTTTCTATAGTGGGCAGCAATACCAAATGGTAAAGCATTATCATTAATTAACGCATTCAACATTAGCCCAAGGCTTCTTGTGGTACCGAAGGGAGGAGGTTTGAATAAATTGGGTTTCTCTTTCATCTGAGGTAGCACTAAAGAAATTTTCAAGAAATTTATGCGGTTGGGCTCAAGATATGCATTTAACAAAAACGCCAAAGATAAATTCCAGTGCAAAATATTAGAATATGCAAAAGTCAATGGAATACTTTAAAGATATATATAAAATGAACAATGATGAATAAAAATATAGCAAAGGCACGGCCAAACAAATTCTCTTAAAATAAACTTCGGAACACCTGTCATATAAGTATGACTGATGTTGCATTATATTTTGTTGAATCTTGAAACTAACCAGAAATAAAAATGTTTTTACAGGAAGAAACATTAATTCAACGTCATGTCAAATGGCCACAACAAATTATTCTTAACAAAAAAAAATATTGTTTTAATACTAATAAAAGAAATGTTGACAGAAACTTCATCCTTACAATTACTTATACAGAGTATGATATTTTTAGGGAATTTCCTTTGTTAATTAGAAGAGATGGATGGATGGACGGCAATAACAACTGAAGGAGGGACCAACCAAAATGAGGTATTCAAACTAATGGGCTCCAATATGTGAGAATGAAAGAAAGAATTGTTCAAGGAATTCATTTGGTCGGGATTAAGGCTCATTGAGAAACAACTCTGAACAGATCCAAAAACCAATAATCACAAATCAAATACGGAATAAGTTGAATTATATTTTCACAGAAATACGATGATTCAAAAAAAGTGTGAACTAATACAAGAATATATTAGTTGTCAAAAAATATTTCACAAGAAAGATCATAATGAACATTCAGGGGATGGTACATAAATCAGAAGTATTCATTAAATCAGACAAATATTTTTCTGCACAGCCAAACAAATTTACTTGAAACAGAAGTTATCAAACCATGGAACAATAGCTATACTTATGAAAATTGTTGCAAAACGCTCCTATACTCACAAGAAGAATTTCAATGCAAAAATCAGTGACTAATTTCAGAATGGTGATCAAAATTCATTTAAACAAGAATATTATTTTGATAAATTTAGGCAGTAACAGAATGTCAATCAGCATTTCACAATATGGAGTATTACATTGACAACTTGGCTGGGAAGGAATTTTGATTAGATTTGCTTTGTTTATACTAGTGGACAGTGAAACCCAATGATGAAGTATGATCATTAACACATTTAACATTATCCCAGGGCTTTTTGTGGTTCTTAAGGGAGGTTTAAACGAATTGGGCTTTTCTTCCATGCGAGGAAGCATTAAATGCAGAACAAACTATTAGAATAATCAAAAGTCAATAAAATTCTTGAAGGATAAGAAAAATAGCACACTTATAAAAAAATTGGCAAAAATACATTTCACAAATTAAGCCTGCTATAGAACTTTCAAGGAATTTGTTTGGTTAGCATTACAAGTTTGGATTGGAGGGAGAATGGGAATACTAACGGTTTTGTAATGCGTGGACAGTCAAAGACTCTAATTCACCATAGTTCTTACTTGGCAAGAGGTTGGCTCAATGTCATTAAATTGAATCAAAACTTTTCTGCATTACCAAACATATTTACTTGAAACCAAGGTACGGAACAGCAGTCATATTTGCTTATGACTGCAATTGTGGAGCATTTTTTTGCAGGGAGATGAGATTACCAATTAACGCTAACAGAAACGTCAGACAATGATCAATATGAGATATATTTGCAAAATCAACTTTGTTGGGCTACCAGAGATGAATTGACAGCAATACCCAATAACATTGCATGAAACGCATAACAATCAAAAATTTTGATTGCATTAAAACATTCAATTCTTAATATTCATAAAAATAGGACTCAAAAGGACTAATGGAGATTTCCCTATTATGGCATCGGATTGAAGAAATTTCACAAAGAATTTATTTGGTCATAGTCCGAATGCACAGAAAAATAACATAACAGTAACAGATAAGTTGCATGAGAGTCAAACTTGATTATTTTCACTGCATTGATCCTAATGGAGGTTTAGAGAAGTCCGGGAGAGATCAAAGGGAATAATTCTGTACTGAGTAAAGAATGGCAGTTGAAGTTTTGTTCTTAGTTGTGCAGGAAGTTACACCACTGTGTAGTATTGAATGGAAGGAATGCAAACTGACCGCAAGATACATAGACAGCACTGCATGATAAAGAAGTGACAGGATCATGCACTTTATCGAAAAGTATTTTTAATCAAATTTAGAAATAGAATTAGAAATAGTCTCAAATAACTATGCCTCGAAAAGATTTCAAAGGAAGTTAAAAAATTTGATGTTTAGCATCGAAAAGGATTTTTAATCATATACAAAATTTTTCCATAACAGAAATGTTTGCAAACACATAAAAGGGGAACGCAATGGAAAATATTGTCATTGTTATCTACTCCACAGGTGGAATCTGAAATACATTCATGGCAGCTGAAATTTCAGCTGGATGGACCAATTTTGCATATTCTAGGTTTCGGCAATAAGCTAAGATAAGTCCTGAAATGTTTGTGTTATGATTGAAAATCACTTTAAATGTAATTTTCGGCAATTTGAAATAATTACAAATATATTTTATCTGATCAGTGAACAGAAAATTGTTTCAATAATTAATTTCTGAATAGCAGATTCTGAAAGATTCAATTCCTAATAGTATGATTCACGATAACATTTGAAAATAAATGCACCTAAAAGTGGCAACTAAAAATGTGGAGCCAGCGTTCAGTCTAAATCTTGCATTTTAATATAGGGAAAAAATTCTGTCACAGGTAGAGATGGTAGGTATATCGGTAGGCCGGTAAATATTATTTGAGTTTTCAAAAATGCCACATCGTGATAATCTCCGCAATATCGGTTTGTTGTGATGCATTTATTTAGTGACTCATTGCTTAAAACCGTGACAAGTTGATATATTATCGCATTAAGTTATGACAGAAAAATGGTTTTTAGCCCACTCACACCTGCTGATATGCTTTAATTGAACTTCTGCAATATCATGAAACAACAACCCGCCCACATTTAGAGGTATGCATCTGATTTTTTTTAGCTAGGTCGCACACCACGTGGCTCTTTAAAACGACAAAATAGCATGGTTTTTGATAGCTAAAAATGGCTTGGCAACAGGTAATACCGCCACTTTGGCGGTATAAAATGGAATGGCGGTATAAAATATACCAATGTCGCCCAGCTATAGTAAGAGGCATAGAATATAGGGGCAATGGGCATGCTATACAAACCTAACCAGCCATAGAAAACAATAGTACTGCTTTCACAGGCAAAAAAAATGTTATCACTGTATTGTACTACCAACAAAGCAATTTTTGTATCATTTTATTTAACAACGCCAAATACCTTTTCTACAACCATACAATATTTTCCCACAAATATTACCGCACAAAGACTAGTAGTAGAAATAACTTCAAAACTTCAGTGCTTATTATACTAACTGTCGTTTCTTCGAATCAGGTTACAAGCTTTTGCTCAATAACTTCTCTTTTAATTATATTTGCAACAACTCTTCTAAGCATATCAAAATGCAAAGATAATTTTTAGCTATCTAGAATATAAATCCCGAATTCACACTTTTCCAAAAAACTAAGCTCAGAAATTTAGATATTCAAAGACTGTGTTAATATCACATTCTCAAGAAGACTCGCGTCAGTTCATTCATTGCCATTGGGTGAAATATTATGAAAATTTAACTGAATTTATATACATATATATATAAATCTAGACAATCCAATGTTCTGATTTAATATCAATATTTGAATCCTAAACTCATGTTGAAAATTAACTTTAAAAGTATTTTATTTCTACAGACAATCAAATGTAGCAGAAATAATATAATTTTACTGAAGTGAAGTTGATAAAAATTCCATTCCGTTTTTCAATTCAAGATTTCCTTCATAACAACTTCATAGATTCAAATTTCGGTTGAAATAGTTTTGTCCAGCATATATATTTTGAATATTAATTTTTACATAATTACTGAATATAAGTAGAACATACATAAACAAATATTTGAGAATCTTTACCTTGTTCCACAGCAATATTACTATTACCATTATAAGAATCTGATGGATGAAGACTTCAGTTGTCTGAACACGGCAAATCTGATTGTAGTCTGACAGTTTTTCATATGATTAAGTGTTCTAAAGGGAAAAAATGCAATATAGAATTTCATGTTAGTGTTCATTAATTACGGCAGTGGTTGCGGATTGAGAGTCATGAATTCTGTCAAATATTTCCAACTGCTCATTCTTGCTCTATATTTTTTCTGTATAAGACAAATGAAGTTTGCATAATAACCTTAAGTTAATGTGTCGCATTAACAAACCTTGGTCTTGGCAGACCGCAATATATCACAGCTGTATGCGTAAATTTTTAAAAAACACAGTATTGTTGCGTTCATCCAACCTTCCAACAGTTTTATGGACAGTTAATCCAGCATAACACACAACACAATCTCGCAACCCGAAGCGGTGAACACAACGTTTGTTTACTAGAACAATTCCCGTCCTTATCTCAAATCCCGGGGAAATTTACGATGATGAAATAATTGGGGACATAACGTAAACAACTCTTACGTCGGGTGAAGAGAATGAAAAACGGCGAGCGGAGTTTATGTAAAACTATTTGATTACCGTGCCGCATGATTTCGCGTCACGAAACGTAGTCAATTACGTACCCTCCCACTCCTTGACTTCCTCACTGCTCTTCTCCCTACTCCTTTCTCGTCGTTTTAATCTTTCTCTCTCCTTAAGTTAAGGAAAAAATAGTAAGACTATTAATTCGAATTGGGGACAATTTAATTGGCCATCCACGCTCCAAATCCAAACTATCAAAGAATAAATCCGAATCGCCAGACACCTTTGAGTTGGTCGTTGTCATTGCAATCCCTCTACCCCAACACACATATCATACCCAATGCAACGTACGCACTTGCAACTTCTAGGGATCAAGACTAATTCAATTTTCCATTTTAAGTCAAATCGCATCACCGTAGACACGACACAATGTATTCAAAAGAACTATCTTTTATAAGTCACCGTACTGATGGTCTCAAAGTTGTTTCCGTCATTGCTGAAGTACAGAACTTACCGGACGTACTGGGTGAACAGGAAGTACGAGACGTACAGGATTTACTGGACGTACGGGATGTACTGGATGTACGGAAAATTTAGAGCAAATTAGCTTTTATAAAGCATAACAAATTGAAATATCAGCGGAAAAGTAAATAATAAATAATTAATGAAAGGTAAATTTACTGCGTTTTTATCAAACTATGAAATAAATATGGTTACCGTGAATTGCACTCAATGGCTTGCAACCAGTTAAACTGCATTCTTGTTATATTACACCCAAGACAATTTAAACCACAGCGCATTGCACACCCATTTAATTACACCCAGTAGTATGGCACCAAGTAGAATTTTGTTCAATAGGATTGCACTCGGTATAATTGCACCCTCTCCTGTGATGATGTACTGAACGTACTGAACGTATGAGACGTATTACATGTACGGGTAAATTAGCGCAACCTTTCTTTGGAAGCATAGCAAATTGAAATATCAGTTGAAAACCCTGGAATATTGATTACTAACACTGCAACAAAAGCAGTAAAATCGCCGTTCTTCGATAGTAGTGCTAATTGATAATATTAAAATTCCATAATTCGGCATCCAATACGACTACAATTTTGAAATATTAGGATGATGCAAATGAGCAGTAAATTTACAGCGTTTTTATTAGAGCCTAGAAAAATTAAATATGATGGTCGTTGAATGCACTCAGTGGTTTGCAACCAGTTGAGCTGCAGTCTTGTTATAATAACCCAGGCTAATTTCACCCACAGCGTATTACACACATAGTTAATTACACCCAAGAGTATTTTGTTCAGTAGGATTTGCACCTAGAAGGTTAGCACTCGATAGGATTGCACCCTCTCCCATGATAATAGAATAATATCACCCAAATTCACTTGAAACAAAGTTATCAAACCCTGGAACAATAGCCATACTCATGACAATTGTCGCAAAATGCTCCTATATTGACAAGAAGAATTTCAATGCAAAAATCAGTGACTAATTTCAGAATGGCCATCAAAATCCATCTAAACAAGAATATTATTTTGACAAATTTAAGCCAGTAACAGAATGTCAATTAACATTCCATAATATAAAGTATCACGTTGACAACTTAGCTAGGAGTAATTTTTCTTTCGATTTTCTTTGTTTATAATAGTGGGCAGCAATGAATGAAATTTTTAGCGCAAAAACACGAGTTCATTATTAGAATGATAGTCAATACACATTTGAACATCTTGATCGAAATCACTTGTGAACCACTAAATATGACTTGTCAGTAATATTTTGTCAGCATTAGAAGAGATGCATTGAAAAACTACACGGAATGGTAGAATGTAAAATGCACAACAAATATATGCATGCTTATGCTGCATTTTTATACTTTCCACACACATATTGAAACATAAAATTAATATTCGCTGAAACCAATAAAGACTTTACTGTGTGACCAAGCAAATTCTCTTGAAACCAACATTTGAAAATACGAAGCAACGGTCATATTTTTTAACGACTACTGTTGCGAAGAATATAAGTAAGGAGGGAAACTAATCGGGTTAAAGCATGATTTTTAGAATGGCTATCATAAAACACATAAAAAATGAGGGAAAAATTTTGTTATGAAAAAAATTTCATTATGGTAGAATTTTTCCTATTGGACTAGCAGAGATAAATAGACATTTTAGTTAAAAGCAAACATACATATTAATAAGATATTCGATTGCGTATAACAAGTTCGATAGTAGGAGAGAAATGTATCTGATAGTTAGATAAGGAAGGGAAGTTTAGGCCAAAAATGCTCATCTCTTTATTGTGACAACATATTAAACATTTTTTCAGGGATTTGTTTGGACTTCACTACAGAGCATGCATTGGAAAAAAATATTTGAAAATAAAAAACCACAAAGAGATCAAGAGAATGAACTGATTTGGCAGAAAGCTGATGCAGTAATTAAAGGAAGCAATTTGCCAACAGTCAAGTGGGAACACTTCAATGTTTTTTGCTGTATGACAAGAAGAATAACTGGAATCTATAGTTGGGAGTGAAAACTAGATCAGTTCTTGATTTTAAAGACTTCCAACCTGGAAACAGATCAGATCGAAGTTTGTTGGGCATGTGATGCCAGTTTTACTATGCAGATAACCAAGATGGAAATATGCTACAATAAGCACATAACACATTCAATGGGCATAAAAGAATTTTGTTAATTTACAAATTTTTTTCTCCGTGGAGGGGGGTTAAAACAGAGTTTGTCAGTTCACCCAACCCTGAGAAGCGATATTATATTATGAACTTTCAAGGAATTTATTTGGTCAGCATTGCAAGAGATGCATTGAAAAACTACACCGAACATCAGAATGGAAAACGCACAACAAATATACTTATGCTGCATACTTATAATTTGGCAGAAAAATATTAATTAAAGAGAATATTGTGACATTCAAGATTGGGGGTAGATTGGGAATACTCACTTTTATTGTAATGCATGGACAGTCAAAGACCTTAACCTGGTTTTAAGAACTAGAATCTTCATTATTTCCACTTTAAATTAAAACACTGATGTATTTCAGGAATGTATCCCTATATATTAGTAGGTAATTATCCACAAATTTAGTTCACTGTGGCTCCCAACTGACAACAGATTGGATCAAGATTTGAGAGGGGATGCCATTTTTATTGCGCAGAAAGCAAACTAAGGCAATAGGATCACATGTCATTAAATTAAATCAAACTTTTACGCATTACTGAACAAATTCACTTGAAACCAAGGTATGAACAGCAGTCATACATGCTTATGACTGCTATAGTGGGGCATTTTTTGCAAGGAAGTCGGGATTATACCAATTAATATTAACAGAAATGCCAAACAATATTCAGTACAAAGTACCGGTACAAGTGACAATTTTGTTCTGTATTAGAAATTTTTGCAAAATCAATTTGTTGGGCTACCAGAGATGAATTGACAGCAATACCTAATAACATTGCATGAAACGCATAACAATAAAAATTTGAATTGCATTTTAAAACATTCAATTATCAATATTCATAAAAATAAGTTTTAAAAGGGCCAATGGACATTTCCCTATTATGGCACCAGATTAAAGAAATTTACCAAAGAATTTATTTGGTCAGTCTCAATGCACAGAAAAAGAACACAGCAGTAGAAGATAAATTACATATGATTCAAATACGATTAAACACCCTGCAATAATTTTAATGGAGGTTTAGGAAAGTTCGGGAGAGGTCGAAGGGAAAATTCAATAATTCTTTACTGAATAACGAATGGCAGTGGAAATTTTGCTTTAGTTGTGCAGGAAGTTACACCACTGCATAGTTTTGAATGGATGGAATACAAACTGATCGCAGGATAAATAGACGGCACTGCATGATTAAGAATAGACAGGATCATGAACTTTACAACTAACTATGCCTCAAAAGATTTTCAAGTTATAAAAATTTGTTTATAAAAAGCATCGAAAAGTATTCTTAATCCGATACAAATTTGCTAACACATAAAAGAGAAATGCAATTGCAAATATTTTCATTGTCATCTACACCACAAGTGGAAGCTGAAATATATTCATGGCAGCTAAATTTTCAGTTGGATGGAACAATTTTACATATTTTAGGTTTCGGCACCAAGCCAAGTCCCGCAAGAATCTACAAGAGTCTACTTGCATTTTTTGTAGTAATATAATTCAGAAAGGCGCCTTTAACACTGTTTCATTCATATTTTTCTCATAATAAACATCCAATCAATTACACTTTGACCTTATTGATTTTTTTCTTCGCAACACCAATCCTAGAATAAATAGGTATGACAAAAAAACATTAGCCAAATATAATGGTTCTCAGCTATGGAGAACATGAACTCACACTATTTAAATAAATTATATATATATAAAACAGTCTTAAACATGATCAAAGCTGGTAAAACATGATAATAATTATGTACATGTATTTATATACCTCATCAGTAGTGACAAGCATGTCATTCATTCACCAAAAATAGTAATATATGTAGGGCAGTTTTGATGGTTCCATAACCATATGCATGTTTGTATGTGATTGAAAATCACTTAAAATGTAATTTTAGGCAATTTAAAATAAGAATTACAAATATATTTCATCTGATCAGTGAACAGAAAACTATTTCAACATTTAATTTCTGACTAGAAACAGATGCGGAAAGATTCAATTCCAAATAGAATGATTCAAGATAACATTTGAAAATAAATGCATCTAAAAGTGGCAACTAAAAATGTGGATACAGCTAAATCTAAATCTCGCATTTTAACTATAGGAAAAAATTCTGAGAGGTACATCTGTAGGCCGGTAAATATTGTTATCAAACAAAATTTTTTTCAAAAATGATGCATTGTGTTAATCTTCGCAATGTTGGTTTGTCATGATGCGGTTATGTCGTGACAAAACGCCTAAAACAGTGACAAGTTGATGAATTATCTCGTTAAGTTGCAAGAAAACGTTTTTACTGTATTGTACTACCAACAATACAATTTTTGTACTATTTTAATCAACAAATCCAAATACATTTCCTGCAACCGTAAAATATTTTCTCACAAATATATTACCACACAAAGATTAGTGGTAGAAATATCTTCAAACTTCCCAGTGCTTACAATACTAACTGTTGTTCTATATAATAATAATATAATTGAAGTGAAGTTGATAAAAATTCTATTCCATTTTTCAATTCAAGATTCCCTTGAAAATATTTTTCATAGATTCAAAATTCGGTTGAAATAGTTTTGTCCAGCATAAATACTTTTAGTATAAATTTTTACATAATGACATAGATGTATGACGTATATGTTTACACATTACATATAAGTAGAACATAAACAAATAATGGAAAAGCTTTACCTTGTTCCATAGCAATATTACTATTACCATTATAAAAATCTGATGAATGAAGACTTCAGTTGTCTGAACACGCCAAATCTTATTGTAGTCTGACTGTTTCTCATATCATTAAGCATTCTAAAGGAAAAAATGCAATAGATAATTTCCTGTTAGTGTTCATGAACTACGGCTGTGGCTGCAGATTGAGAGTCATGGATTCTGTCAAACATTTCCAACTGCTCATTCTTGCAAAGAGATTCTATATTTTTTCCGTACAAAACAATGAAGTTTGCATAATAGTTAATGCGTCGCATTAACAAACCTTGTCCTTGGCAGAACGCAATATATCACAGCTGTATGAGTAAATTTTTGAAAAAATACCGTATTGTAGCGTTCATTCAACCATCTATCTGCTCAACCAACCAACCAACAATGAGCCGTTAATCCAGCATAACACACAGCACAATCCCGAAACGCGAATGGCTGAACACAACGTTTGTTTACAAGAACGATTCCCGTCCTTATCTCAAATCCCGGGGAAATTTACAATGACGAAATAATTGGGATTACAACTTAAACGACTCTTACGTCGGGATGAAGAGAATCAAAAACATCGAGCGGAGTTGCGAATTCATATTAACTATTTGATTACCTTGCCGCATGATCTCGCGCCACGAAACGCAGTCAATTTCGTACCCTCCCACTCCTCGTACCGTATTGCTGCGCCCATCCAACCACCCGAAACGCTGAACACAGCGTTTGTTTATTAGAACAATTCCCGTCCTTATCTCAGATCCCGGGGAAATTTACGATGACGAAATAATTGGGAGCACAACGTAAACAACTCTTGCGTCGGGATGAAGAGAATGAAAAACGCCGAGCGGAGCTGCGAGTTCATGGAAAACTATCTGATTACCGTGCCGCATGATTTCGCGTCACGAAACGTAGTCAATTTCGCACCCTCCCACTCCAAGACTTTCTCACTGCTCTTCTCCCTACTTCTTTCTCGCCGTTTTAATCTTAACAGTAAGAGTTTTAATTCTAATTGGGGACAATTTAATTGGCGATCCACGCTCCAAATCCAAACTATCAAAGAATAAATCCGAATCGCCAGACATCTTTGAGTTGGTCGTCGTATTAAAATCCCCCTACCCCAACACACATATCATACCCAATGCAATGTACGCACTTGCAACTTCTAGGGATCTAGACTAATTCAATTTTCCATTTTAAGTCAAATCGCATCACCTTAGAGACGACACATATGTATTCGAAAGAACTATCTTTTATAAGTCACCGTACTGATGGTCTCAAAGTTGTTTCCGTCATTGCTGAAGTACAGAACTTACCGGA
This sequence comes from Styela plicata, assembly GCA_963675895.2. NCBI lineage: Eukaryota > Metazoa > Chordata > Ascidiacea > Stolidobranchia > Styelidae > Styela > Styela plicata. Next base: position 9,453,190 of record OZ023149.1, read on the forward strand.
CGTACTGGATGAACAGGAAGTACCAGACGTACAGGATTTACCGGACGTACGGGATGTACTGGATGTACGGAAAATTTAGAGCAAATTAGCTTTTATAAAGCATAACAAATTGAAATATCAGCGGAAAATTAAATAATAAATAATTAATGAAAGCTAAATTCACTGCTTATCAAACTATAAAATAAATATGGTTACCGTGAATTGCACTCAATGGCTTGCAACCAGTTAAACTGCATTCTTGTTATATTACACCCAAGACAATTTAACCCACAGCGCATTGCACACCCATTTAATTACACCCAGTAGTATAGCACCAAGTGGAATTTTATTCAATAGGATTGCACTCGGTATAATTGCACCCTCTCCTGTGATGATGTACTAGATGTACTGAACGTACTGAACGTACTGAACGTACTGAACGTACTGAACGTACTGAACGTACTGAACGTACTGAACGTACTGAACGTACTGAATGTATGAGATGTATTAAATGTACGGGAAAATTAGCCTTCCTTTTGAAGCATAGCAAATTGAAATATCAGTTGAAAACCCTGGAATATTGATTACTAACACTGCAGCAAAAGCAATAAAATCGCCGTTCTTCGATAGTTGTGCTAATCGATAATATTAAAATTCCATAATTCGGCATCCAATACGACTACAATTTTGAAATATTAGGATGATGCAAATGAACAGTATATTTACAGCGTTTTTATCAGAGCGTAGAAAAATTAAATATGATGGTCGTTGAATGCACAGTGGTTTGCAACCAGTTGAGCTGCAGTCTTGTTATAATAACCCAGGACAATTTCATCCACAGCGTATTACACACATTGTTAATTACACCCAGGAGTATTTTGTTCAGTAGGATTTGCACCTAGAAGGTTAGCACTCGATAGGATTACACCCTCTCCCATGATAATAGAATAATATCACCCAGTAGAGTTGTACCCAGGGGAATACAAGAAGTAGAATTTCACCTTGTAGAATGGATGTGCGCTATGTAAATGTGTAGATACTGGATGTACCCTGGGTTCACAGTGTGGAATGGAATGTTTAAGATACGTTTAACACACATTGCAAATGAACTACGGCGTATTGCATACACATTTGATTACACACAAAATGACGGCACCCGCTAGGATTGCTTTTAATAGGGTTACACACAGTAGGACTGCACTGAGTAGAATTGCACATACTAATTAATATGATGATAGTAAAGCGTATTGCATACACATTTTATTATACACAGGATCATTGCACCAAGTAGGATTTCGTCCAGTAAGATCGCCTTTAATATGCCTGCACTCGGTAAAATTGCACCCAGTAATACCTATGATTGTAGAGTAATAACACCTAGTAGAGTGTACCCTGAAATTGCACCTCGCAGAATATATGCAACGGGATGTACTGGATGTACAGAACGAGATGAATAGAATGTTGTTGAATAGAGATCAGCATAAAAAGCTTTTTTTATTAGTCCCAAACACGCAATACTGTTTATCAAATTGAATTCGATTTGACAAATTATTGCCTCGAAATGATATTACTCCATATTTGCGTACCCCGGGTGAACTCTACAAACATTTTGCAGTAAGCATTCAACGAACGAGATGGATTTAATGTTGTAGAGTATGCTCCATGTTATGATGATAAATTGCTCATCACAAAGAACTTTCAATAAACTAAAAAATTAAATATTAGCAGTCCGGATAATTTACCACACTGTAAAAAATGCAGTTTTTCAATAATAATTTTAATTAATAATCTTAGAGTGCAATTCTTCTGAATACAATCATTCTTGGCGCAATCCTACTATAAGCAACTCTATTGGGTGAAATCTCAATGTGTTCAATTCTACTGGGTGTAATCTTACAGAGTTCTATCCTACTCTCACTTGGCCCGATCTTCTTGAGTGCACTACTAATGGGTACAATTTTTCTAGGCACAATCCTATTGGGTGCACTGCTGTTGAGTGCAATCCTGCTGGGGTCTCACGCCCACAATCATTATATCCAATTTATCCCACTCAATAAAAACAGTAGCGAATTTACAGTTTATTTGCAATAATTTTATACATCATTTGCGCTTGATGCATTTTAAGCCAATTATGGAATGTGGATTTTAATATTATCGAATAATAAACTTTTGAAAAACGACGATTGATTGCATTTTTGTTAGATTATAAGTGGTAACCATTCAGAATGGTTAAAAAATTTAAAATGCTTCGCAAATTTTGCGCATATCCTCTCTTATTGAACGAGTTATTATCAGCAAAAACTCCATTTTTAATCAAATGATATTCATAAGCAAATATCTCAATGGGTGCAATAGTTCCAAAATCACAAGCAAGGGGGCTCAATTTTGCCGAGAGCAACGATAATGGGTTCTATCCTATACATGGTGTAGTCCTACTAGGTGCGATCCTACTGAGTGCATCTGCGTGCATCATCGTTTTAAAATTACTGTCATATTACGGCCATATTAATGAATTTTGTTACAGTGTAAGTAGTATTGATCCACCCTTTTGAACTTGAAATGCTTAGCAAATGATACTGTTTCCCTCTCTTCATCAAAGAAATATCAGTACCATTGAATATTTAAATAATCCTGTCAAGATCAAATCGAAAAACAGAAACTGATTTCTGACTTAACTAGAGTGAATCTGCTCAAGTATAAAATAACAGTAATTCCTCATACATATCGACAAAGCTAATCTAACTATTTGCAAGTTAGCAACAGCTTTATCTATAGCACAAATGATGCCATAAGTCAGAACTCACTTATCGATCATGACAATAAGATGAGTCGTGCATGTCCGTATCTATCACATTGAAGTGATAGAATATTTTGTTAAAATATTTTGTTAAAATATATGTATTTATTTCATATTTAGTAGAAATCTTAAATTTTCAGCATTATTCTTCTGAAGGGGGCGAAATGAATAGCTGCAAAATCATGCCTCTGGTCTATTGACAGTTGAATTAACCTTGAGGTCAGTTTAGAAAAGTTTTATCGAAATTTTTGTATCATCAACTTGCGACATAATTGAAAAAAAGTTGACGATCAGTTCAGACGCACGTATTGCGTTGTTAAGTCTTCACAAAAACACAAACGATGTCGTCGTTATCTTCCAACGTCGTGGCGTCATGTCGTGAAGTGCCGGTAACGTAACGTACTTACATCGATATCAAGGACATATTGGTTTCTCTCTGAAGAATTGAAAGGCGTTATTTAGTGCCACGCAATGCATAAAATTCATAGTTCTTGGGACAAAGTTCTGTTTTCCCTGATTTTAAGATGCTTTGGAAAATCAATCCATTATGGATCGAATTGGTTGGTCGACCCTGTCCCTAACATTATCATATACATTTATCATGCATGAGCTATTAACATATCGAGGCAAGGCCCATTCATTTCCCCTGGTTTTCATGTAACATGCAACAAAACTTATTTAAATCACAGGTTTTAATAGAAATCCAATGTATTTGGAAAAAAAGGATGTCAAATATACAGCGGTTCAGATGGAATGTAATTATTTCGTTGCCTACAACGCACGTGATATACACCAACTATTGTCTGATCTCTATTTCTCTTGATTAGTTTTTTTATTAGTCCCAAACACGCATGTTTATCAAATTGAATTCGATTCGACAAAGTATTGCCTCGAAATGATATTATTCCATATTTGCGTACTCCGGGCAACTCGTCAACCTTTTTGCATGAAACCTTCGAGGCCCGAAGTTTGGATTTCTTATCTCAAATGACGCTGTTACGTAGTTTACGTTACGACATCACGCACAATTTTACGTCGGTCAAGAATCTAGCTGACGCAAGGACGCAAACCGGACTATAAAATATAGAACAAAATTACCCATAAAAATGGCTTGAGATGCCGCAAAAACGTTTCAATGGTATCAACAGGGAGGAAATAACCGAGCATGCACAAACACGTTTCAGATTTGTCGCTGTTGTACATTTGAAAACTGTAACCATGTACGGTTTTAGAGGGTGTGTTTAATATCTATTCTATCGCATATAACCACATTTGGACTTCAAATGATATCCACATATTTTTCGCATTTTCCAACTATTCTGTGATACATTTCCAATTAACCATACGTTTAGTGATTACGGAAACACAAGCTTTTAAAGTCGACCAGTTGTTCCAGACAAGTGAAAGACACCATAGTGTCTTCCTGGGTTCGAGGAGTTACACACAACCTTTTTTACTTAAACAATGCTATGCAACTCTATAAAAAGAAAGAGTATAAGAGGCCACTTTAAATATAGAACTAACTGGTACAACAAAATGATTTATGCAAGTGACAAAAAATGTCAATGAATATTGTTGGGAACAATAAAATAAAATGTATGTATTATTTTGGTGTGATTCTCCCAAATAGACAGACAGATTGCCAGCCACTCTGTTACATAGACGAACAATGGAAATGGGTTCCATCAAAAGAAAATTAGCAAATGGGTAATATTTCCAGATAGCTCCTCTGCAAGAAGATTAAGATGCTATTTTTGAGGTTCTGGAAGCAACCAAACTGTACGAAAAGTTTCAAAATCATCAATATTGTTATAAAATAGCAGTGTTGATGGTTTTGAAACTTCGGTCACTCTAAGATAATGAAATGAATGTCCCAGACACCCGGAGAGAAATAAAGTATCCACCAGCATACTCCCGAATTTGTGCTCAGTAATAACACATTTTTTACCGGTTACACATAAAGGAAGAGCTAAACTTTGAAGAACACCAATGACTATATTCCAATAAGTCAAAACTAATAATACTAAACTAGCACAGTACATAAAACTGCATTGGCAAACTTAAATACATTCTATGAGATAAGTCTACAAATGGGCATGAAAATCACAGAAAAATGTTTGTAACAATAATATAAACAGTGCAATTACTTACCTACCTAGATGTCGTGAATATCATATTGCCAGAAGATGAAGACTGATATGTATGTTGTGAAGGAGTTAGTAAACAGATTCCTGGGAACAATTTTTTGCTCTTCTCCTAGAATATATAAAACCATATTTTTAATAGTATACACACAGTAGTAGTGTGTTTGAATTGATATATGTAATAAGAATTTATGTGCCGTAAAGAAGTCTTGTTTAGTATGGATTGCCAGTCATGACATAGCCCTTTTGTGTGGTCACTGATCCTTTACTCTCAAATAAAAGTACTAGTTCAATGATCAGGCTATACCACAGTGGTTAAGTTTAGAGTGCAGTTACTGGTACTACAACTAAAAATATTAATTTCAATAGCATTGATTAATATTATTATTTTCAATATATTTTATTGTATCGCATAATCTAACTAACATTGAGTAAGTCAGCGGAAGCGATTACATGATTGAAATCTTCTAAAGTACAGACTACCGGATTCAATGAGAACCATATGTTATTTTGCTGAAATTTGGAAGAAAATTTTAAGTAACAAGCATTGCTTAAATCAAAATCAGTCAACAAACAAATCAAAAAATATTTTGAAAAATTAGAGAAGCAATTCAATTTACCTGAAAAGATCCCTAAATGAGGCTGACTTCATTAAACGCTACTTAATTGGTATTTCGGTGCAATGTTAGGGAGATTTTATAGCGGATAAAGTTAATGGAACGTATGCCGTGAAATCGTGAATGATAAATCACCATCTTTCTCTCTCTGTGAAAAGGTAACCAAACATTATATGAAGTGTATATAAAAAATTTTTGAAAATTAAGATAATCCAAATTCACAGCTCATAATAAAATCCCACAACAAATAAACAGTGAATTTACGATCATGGCTTTAGGTACAGGCTTTAGAACAGTTCTAACATATTTCCACCCATGAAATAGATTATACCATTATTCTAGAATATATATTTTAAACATTTGGTTTAGCTGCAAAACGAATCAGTTCTGTCCAATCTTTGAAAAATTATTTCCAATTAGTGTTCAATACAGCATTATTCACATCAAAAAATATCCCCAGTTTAATGATGAACTACAAAAAGCTACGCACAAATTAAAGGGTTCAATTGTAATGATATTTAATCAGGCAAACTGCTGCTATAATCCAAAGAAGATATATAGACATTGTGAACTAACGGTCCAAAAAACTACTTTTTTATTCGTAAGGCAGACGCAAAATTCGAAGAAAATATATAGACATCATGGACTCACTGTTCCAAAACTACTCTATTCTCGAAATTTCAATTGGATCATACATGCCTGTACTGTGTCTATTGAGTTTCAAATCACAACTATTGAAATCAAAACTATATTATTTATCAAATCAGTCTCGAAAGGCACCGTGTCAAAATTCTTTATATCGAATCAATGATATATTCACAGACCAAATATGGGACAGACGAGATGTGGAGTTCAAAAATAACATATAATATATATATGTATATATAAATCCTGCATTATCTGCGTATAACCGTATAATTTTCATGTTGTGTTCTTGTTATTCTGCAGCACACCAGTTAGGTCGACAGCGACTTGTGCAACTATTCTGTCTTTTATACTTCTGTATGCTTAAATTTTATATGGATTATTACGAGGCGAATAAACATACATACATACAAACAAACATACCCGAAGTACTGATACAACCAAAAACGAATGCATGAGATGACAGAAAATTTCTCATCAAATGATATACTATACGGTAGTTCAATTGAGTAGGGCATGTTGAAAATTGGTTTCAAAGACTTGCATGGTGTCATAGATATCAATAATTAACACCTACCACTTCTTTATTTTCCTTTAGTGACTCTTTAGGACACACAGGAAATACATCAGGGCAATTTGGAAAGATATTTAAAGCAATATATCATTGCTAATAAAATTATTTATTTTTATTTGAAAATTCGGCTATTAAATACTAAAACATATTATTCGATATCACAATTGTAGGGTTTTGAATTTGGCTTCTTTTTTATATGTTATTCGACATGCACACATGCTGTCTGAAGAAAGCATACTCCTTTATTGTGAGTTTTTGCAAAGTCTGCAAATCATGCATGATTGGAGCATCATCACTCAAGGCTCTTGTATGATGGACAGTAGAACTGAACATGATACTAATATTTTAAAATATGATCAAACATGGGTACATGATTGACGGACAATACCAGGGTGATCTTGTGATGTATTTAGCACGAATTCATTGTGCAAACAGAATATGAACATGTAAAATCTGCGAAGCATATATTCAGTACAAAATGACATTGGTTCCCCTACAACCCCAAATTTGTCGCACAGCTAATATATAAAAAATTCCTCACAATTCGCCGTGGATTGGGAAAAAACAATACATAGGTCAAAAGTATAAGTCTCAGAGGGGGAAAGTTTTGAAAAGATGTAACAACCTATAGTCCGCGAAAAACGGTGATCAATTTCTTATTCCAGTAGTAAGTGATGAAACATCTAAAAATGTCAGTATCTTAGTAAACAGAACAGCATACCTTCCGCTGTACATTACAATTTCACTTGTGGCTCATTTACAAATATCATAGACTTAGTGTAGGTTCATTGGTTCTCGGGTTATGATTAGCCCCTTCCAAAAAAACGAATATTTTGATGACAATTATAGAGTGTTCGAACTAAGGCACAAAAACTTGGTTGCTATTTCCAAGATTTAAATTGAAATTACCTGTGTGATTCTAACATAATCGAATTCTCCGATCCTTTAATTTCCTCTCGATAACATGATAGTATAATGTTTCAAAAACGATACACAATTACTAGTACACAAGTATTTAGCGCAGCTTTTAAATATACCAAGGCCCAGCGTGTTGCAAAGATAATACTAGAAAATGTGTCAATATCGAGCTACGGTGACACCAAAATTTTTTTTTTTTTGGTGAATAGAAATACATTTTAATTTATTCGGTGACCTTTGACCTTGATATGGATTCTTATAACTTTTTTCTATTCAAGTTTTATTGCCATTTATTGAATTTTCAGGAGATGTTGAAAAACAAGAAATTTGTTCACATAGATTGTTATGGATTCTTATAACTTTGTCTAATCCATTTTTATAGCCATTTATTGAATTTTCAGGACAAGTTCAACAACAAGAAATTGGTCCACAAAGATTTTGAGAAAATTTCTGAAATCCTGGTCAGTCTAATAAACGGATTCAATTTTAAAAACATCGAATTTTGATACCTTCACCTAGGTACTTCATTATGTTACATTGGATCTTTCCAGCAACATTGGACAGAACTTCTACATGAAACAGGAAATACAATTCATTCGCAAATATCAACAGAAAAAAATGTGAGTAGCACGATAATGTGTTTATGTTCTACTTAAGCCAGTCCTCAAATCATAATGATATGATGGTTCAAAGGTTTAGATGCGTACGATTGTGCGAAATCATGGTCTTGGTAGAAAATTTGGATCATATATAAGTTATATATAAGTTATTTCAACAACAGAATTTGGAAAAACAGATAAAACAGAATTTAATTTGGAACAGAATTCTATAATACCTGACTAATCACTTTTCAAGAATATATGACATATGCTCAATTTCAAAGCATAAAATTTAGAACTTAAAAGAGCCAAAAAACATTTGATTTAAAAAGGAATCAGTCAGGAATCAGAATTTAAAGTATCAAGGGAAAACATTCCAGTTATTTCCTATAAACTGATCGAATTTTTCTGAATTAAAATCCAGAAGTGATGAAATACCGTCACTATGTTGGCAATCTACTTATCCTCCATCTGACTATCCTAACACATTTGACAGGTATAAACCGGAACTATGTCTACTAATTCGTCAAACAATATCTAGCAAGTTGTGAACATTTTTAATCAAATATGGATTCACACCATAAAAAATAAATAAAACAACTATGTGTAAAATTACAATATGCCAATAAATCTAGTGGCATTTCTAGACAAAGGGAAAGAGTAAATGTAGCAAAATAGAAACCTTCGTCTCGACAGTCTGTAGCTCAGCGGCACACACTGAAATCTTAACACTTTACTTTCCATGGTAATATGTCCATGTCAAAAATACTTATACAGTGATGTGCAGTTGTGTATATATCATCGTCGAAAACAAGAAATAACGAAACAAGTTCTTGATTGATTGATCTAAATGCGTTTCCAACTGGGAATTGAGTATTGCAACACAAAACTTTGGAAGAAAACCATTGAAAAGGTTTTCTGTAATATTAATATTAAAAATAAGGGAACGGTCATCAGGACCAAGCCTGGGCAAATGCAGTGGTTGAAAAATTTCCTATTGGGAACTGTGTACTGAACACATAATCCTATGCCCTTGTCTCAGTTGGTCACACAGCACCATTCCTGTATGAAATCACTATCCAAGAATAGGCAAGGGGTGACAATTCAACTATGTCCGGGAGGACGTATTTATTATTCATACGCAAAGTTGCACTTCTATTGTAATTCGAATCCGTTAAGTAATAATTTTTTAATTGAACAAGGATTTTGAGCATGTGAAAGTTTTACATAATTTTGGAAACATTTTACCCATATATTGAAAATTCTGGAATTCTAGGAATTCTATTTTGCTGAGCATAGCACTGTCAAGGCACGGTCCATCTGCATCTTTCCAAAAAATACAATGAGCGAAATATTTTTCTAAACCGGATGCTGTCAGGCTGAATTGTTTTATGTATAAATTGGGTTATAATAAATATAATATTTCTTTTTTGACTTCAAATCGTTGAAAAAAATCTAATCGAATATTTTCGAATGGGATGGATGTAAGTACCCTCTAAACATTTTCCTTCTTTCGAATTGATCTGATTTTACACTTTTAATTTCTTTTTTATACCCTATTTAATTTTTTTATCTCTTGTTTTTATTTTTGTTTGTGCATATTTTTATGTTATATTCTCACAATAATATCTGTTTATTTTACTACCGTATATACTGGGCACCCACATTGCAATACCCACCAAAATCATTTCAATAAAAACTATTTCCACAAATTTAATATTAGTAACAGGTATGTTAATCTGCAGTCTACATAGGGTACAGGTAACAATTTAGCTAAAGAAATTTTGATAAAATTTGCTTTGGTTGGACTACCCATGAATGTATCATAACGCAAACAGGAATGCACTCAATTTTCATCAGAGGATTTTCAATCTAAGCAGGGTGGAACATGAGTGGAACTCATGAGTGGAAGGCAAACCAATGAATAATATTTTTCAAGGGATTGATTTGGTCGACACTATGAAGGATGAATTCAGATGAATTGTGGAACATAAAAAGCGTAATAAACAGAGAATTAAAAAATATTATGAAATGCTCCATATTTTTAAATTGATGGAAAAACATCAAGCAAATAGCTGCCTGCGAGAGAGATGTCAGACAGAAATGAGGATGCCGTAACTTTGTATATATCCTGAATTTTGAAGTTTAACTTATCTGACGCAGATTATTTCTGGGCTATATAATTAGAAAGAAGTGGATCAGCATAAAAGTATATTTTCTGAATTTTGAAGTTCAGCTTCAACTTTTCAGTTTATCGCTGGGTGTATTTAACCACAACTGCGTAGTTGGTAAAAATCATTGGAAACCTACTGCAATTTGCATGAGATAAAAAATATAGTGATAATAAAAATTTGATAGACAAGGATGCATTCAGTTTCAATGTTTACTAAATCAAATAAACACTCTCTTGCATGGCCAAATAAATTCTTCTCAAACTAGGTTATTAAACTACGGAACAACTGTCATAATAGTTTTGACAGCTGCTGCGGAGATGAAACTCACCATAAATGAAACTAATAAATGGGTTGGAAAATAAAATTTTCACAACGACAAATGGTATATCTTGTCAGCAATGGCCATCAAAGATCTAGATCTTTCAGACAGGGAAAATATTTCTACAATTTATACTAGTACCATACCGGAATTGCCTTTGAAATGGCCCTAAACCTTTACATAAGAGAATTTTGAAGAATATGGTCGTTTGGTGCGTAAAGAACTTGAGAACAAGGCGAAAAATGTTCAAATTAAATAATGAGTAGGTCACTGGCACTCAAAAGTTCAAATTAGTATAAGTATACATAAATTGACAGTAAAACTTGATAATCAAGAGGAATGGTGAATTAATTTTCATTACTACAAAATAAGTTTGGAAATGTCCTCTACCAATTCTGGCACTGAAGCAATAAAAAAATGAATGCAATAAATTTTGCAATTTTATGAATTTGCTTTAAATCTGACCCCCGCTATCAAAAGTAATTTGAATTAAAACGTTATTTTCATAAATTTATAGCAGTAACAGCAATGTTGAACAATAATAGACTACGTAACATAAAATATTGGCAATTTTCGTAGCATTTGCTCTGTCGAACCAACAGTGATGAATGGACAGTGATACTCAAAAGCAAAGTTTAGATGCATAACAATCGGAAATTTAATGACATATAACACATTCCACATCATCAAAGAAATTTTGTTTTGCAAATGGGGTCATACCAACTGGGCATCAATGAAATTTTCAAAGAATTTATTTGGTCAACCTAGAAGGGATGCAATTGAAAAACTACACATGACAGTGAAATATAAAATAAACAACAAGAAATAAAAATATAGCAGAGTTGGAAATTATTCGCAAGAATTGTCACAATATTAAAAAATTCAAAAAGACAAAATAGAATATATCAACATTGAAAAAGAAGTGACTAAATGAAATAAAAACTTTTCTGCACGGCCAATCAAATTCCCTTGAAATGAACTTCGGAACATCTGTCATACTCGTTATGACTTATGTTGCGTTATATAGAGTAGGCTCCTAAAGCTAACCAGAAATAAAAACGATATTTTTGAGGCAGGAAACATTAATTTAATGTCATGTCTAATGGCAATCAATGTCAATTGTTTTGAAAAAAAATTATTTACACTAATAAAATAAAGAAATGCTGACAAACAGTTCATATCAGTACAAGTACTGGTACTGGTGCAGAGTACAATATTTTCAGGGAATTTGCTTTGCTGGACTAAAAAAGATGAATGAACAGTAATAACCATTGTAAAATTAGAAGTCTATCAAAATGATAGGTGTTCGAAATAATGGGCAGCTCAACTATGCGAGAACGCATGAAGGAAATTTTTCGAGGAATTCATTTGGCCGGGCTTTGAGCGCATTGAGAAACAACACTACTGAGCAAATCATGTAATGAATAATCCGAAATCAAATACAGAATCAGTTGAAAATTATATTTGCATTAAAATTTTGATGATTTGAGGTTAAAATAAACATTTAGTTGATGGTATATAAATCAGAAACATTCATTAAATCACACAAATACTTTTCTGCACAGCCACACAAATTTACTTGAAACAATGTCATCAAACTATGGAACAATAGCCATATTTACTTATGACAATTGTTGCAAAAAGCTCCAATATTAACAAGAAGAATTTCAATACAAAAATCAGTGACTAATTTTAGAATGGCTATCAAAATCCATTTAAGCAAGAATATTCTTCTGACAAATTTATGGCAGTAATAGAATGTCAATCAACATTCCGTAATATAAAGTATTACGTTGACAACATAGCTAGGAGGAAATTTTCATTCAATTACCTTTGTTTATACTAGTGGACAGCAATACCATGATCATTAACACATTCAACATTAGCCCAAGGCTTTTTGTGGTCCCAAAGGGAGGAGGTTTGAATAAATTGGATTTCTTTCATGTGAGAGCACTAAAAAAAATTTCAAGGAATTTATGTGGTCGGGCTATAGATATGCATTTAACAACAATACCAAAGATAAAATACAGTGCAAAATATTAGAATATTTGAAAGTCAATGAAAGACTTGAAAGATAGATATAAAATGAACAATGAAAAATATAGCAAGTAATTGGGAATTACTTGCAAAAACTGTCATAATATTCACAAATTTAATGGACATAATAAAACGTATGAACTTGAAACAAAATGTGACTAAAAGAAATAAAGACTTTTCTGCACGGCCAACCAAATTCTCTTGGAATGAACTTCGGAACACCAGTCATATTAGTAATGACTGATGTTGCATTATATTTTTTTCAGATCTTGAAACTAACCAGATATAAAAATATTTTTACAGTACAAAACAATAATTCAACGTCATATCAAATGGCCCCCAAAAATTGTTCCTAAAACAGAAAATCCTGTTTTAATACTAATGAAAGAAATGTTGAAATGAAATTCATCAGTACAAGTACTGGTACAGAGTATGATATTTTTAGAAAATATGCTTTGTTGATTAGAAGAGATGGATGGAGGACAGCAATAACAACTGGAGGAGGGGATGAACCAAAATGAGGTGTTCAAACTAATGGGCTTCATTATGTGAGAATGAATGAAAAAAGGATTCAAGGAATTCATTTGGTCGGGCTTTAAGCGCATAGAGAAACAACTCCAAACAGATCCAAAAACCAATAATCAGAGATCAAATACAGAATGAGTTACATTATATTTGAATTGAAATTTGATGATTTGAAAAAGTATGAACAAATACAAGAATATATCAATTGGTATAATAAGTGATGGTATATAATTCTGAAACATTCAAAAAATCAAACAAATACTTTTCTGCACAGCCACAAAAATTCACTTGAAACAAAGTTACCAAACCATGGAACAATAGCCATACTTACTCACGGCAATTGTTGCAAAAAGCTCCTATATTGGCAAAATGAATTTCAATGAAAAAAGCAGCGACTAATTTTAAGAAGGCCATCAAAATCCATTTAAACAAAAATATTATTTTGAAAATTTATGGCAGTAACAGAATGTCAATCAACATTCCATAGTATGAAGTATTGAGTTGACAAATGAGCTAGGAGGAAACTTTCATTCATTTTCTTTGTTTGAACTAGTGGGCAGCAATACCAAATGGTAAAGCATGATCATTAATTAACACATTCAAGATCAGCCCAAGGCTTCTTGTGGTCCCGAGGGGAGGAGGTTTGAATAAAAGCACTCTCAAGAAATTTTCAAGGAATTTATGCGGTTGGTCACAGATATGCATTTAACAAAAATACCAAAGATAAATTACAGTGCAAAATATTAGAATATGCAAAAGACAATAAAATACTTTAAGGATGTATATAAAAAGAACAATGATAAATGAAAAATATGGCAACGGCACGGCCAAACAAATTCTCTTGAAATGAACTTCGGAACACCTGTCATATAACTAATGACTGATGTTGCATTATATTCTGTCGGATCTTGAAACTAACCAGGAATAAAAATTATATTCTCACAGGAAGAAACATTTATTAAATTTCCTATCAAATGGCCTCAACAAATTGTATTCAACAATAAAAATGTTTTATAATAATACAAGAAATGTTGACAGAAAGTTCATTTTTGGAAAATTTGCTTTGTTGATTAGAATAGATGGATGGATGGACAGCAATAAGAACTGAAGTAGGGGTCAACAAAAATGAGGTGTTCAACTAATGGGGTCCAATATGTGAGAATGAATAAAAAAATTGTTCAAGGAATTCATTTGGTCGGGCTTTGAGCTCATTAGGAAACAACCCTAAATAGATCCAAAAACCAAGAATCAGAAATCAAATACAGAATAAGTTGCATTATATTTGCATTGAAATTCAAGGGTATGAAAAAGTATGAACAAGTACAAGAATAAATCAATTGGCATAAATATGTGATGGTATATAATTCTGAAACATTCATTAAATCACACAAATACTTTTCTGGACAACCACAAAAATTCACTTGAAACAAAGTTATCAAACCATGGAACAATAGCCATACTTATGACAATTGTTGCACAAAGCTCCTATATTGGCAAAAAAAATTTCAATGCAAAAATCCCTGACTAATTTTAGAATGGCCATCAAAATCCATTTAAACAGGAATATTACCTTGAAAATTTATGGCAGTAAAAGAATGTCTCAATCAACATTTCAAAATATTAAGTATTCATTGACAAATGAGCTAGGAAGAAATTTTCATTCCAATATTTTTTTTGTTTATACTAGTGGGCAGCAATACCAGATGGTAAAGCATGATCATTAATTAACACATTCAACATTAGCCCAAAGTCTTCTTGTGGTCCCGAAAGGGAGGAGGTTTGAATAAATTGGGTTTTTCTTTCATGTGAGGAAGCACTAAAGAAATTTTCAAGGAATTTATGAGGTTGGGCTCAAGATATGTATCTAACAAAAACACCAAAGATAAATTCCAGTGCAAAATATTAGAATATGCAAAAGTCAACGGAATACATTTGAACAATGATAAATAAAAAATATAGCAAACGCACGGCCAAACAAATTCTCTTGAAATAAACTTCGGAACACCTGTCATAAGTAATGACTGATATTGCGTTATATTTGTCGGATCTTGAAACTAACCAGAAATAAAAATGTTATTACAGGAAAAAGCATTAATTCAACGTCATGTCAAATGGCAACAAATTGTTCTTAACAGAAAAAAATCCTGTTTTTATACTAATAAAAAAAATGTTGACAGAAAGTTCATCATTACAATTACTTGTACAGAGTATGATATTTTTAGGGAATTTTCTTTGTTGATTAGAAGATATGAATGCATGGACATCAATAACAACTGAAGTAGGGATCAACCAAAATGAGGTGTTCAAACTAATGGGCTCCATTATGCGAGAATGAATTATAAAGTTGTTCAAAGAATTCATTTGGTCGGGCTTTAAGCGCATTGAAAAACAACTCCAAACAGATCCAAAAACCAATAATCAGAAATCAAATACAGAAATAAGTTGCATAATATTTGCATTGAATTTTGATGATTTGAAAAAGTATGAACTAGTACAAGAATATAACAATCACGAATAAGCGATGGTATATAATTCTGAAACATTCATTAAACCACACAAATACTTTTTCTGCACAACCACGAAAATTCACTTGAAACAAAGTTATCAAACCATGGAACAATAGCCATACTTACATATGACAATTGTTGCAAAAAGCTCCTGTATGGGCAAAAAGAATTTCAATGCAAAAATCAGTTACTAATTTTAGAATGCCCATCAAAATCCATTTAAACGAGAATATTATTTTGAAAATTTATGGCAATAACAGAATGTCAATCAACATTCCATAATATGAAGTATTACGTTGACAACTGAGCCAGGAGGAAATTTCCATTCAATTACTTTGTTTATACTAGTGGGCAGCAATACCAAATGGTAAAGCATGATCATTAATTAACACATTCAACATTAGCCAAAGGCTTCTTGTGGTCCCGAAAGGAGAAGGTTTGAATAAATTGGGTTTTTCTTTCATGTGAGGAAGCACTAAAGAAATTTAAGGAATTTATGTGGTTGGGCTCAAGATGTGTATTTAACAAAAATGCCAAAGTTGAATTACAGTGCAAAATATTACAATATGCAACAGTCAATATATATATATATATATATATATATATATAATGAACAATGATAAATAAAAAATATGACAAAGGCACAGCCAAACAAATTCTCTTGAAATAAACTTCGGAACACCTGTCATATAAGTATGACTGATGTTGCATTATATTTCGTCAGATCTTAAAACTAAACAGAAAAAAAATGTTTTTACAGGAAGAAACATTAATTCATCGTCATGTCAAATGACCCCAATAAATTGTTCTTAACATAAAAAATCCTGTTTTCATACTAATAAAAGAATTGTTGACGAAATGTTCATCAGTACAAGTACTTGTACAGAGTATGATATTTCTGGGAAATTTGCTTTTTTGATTAGAAGAGATGGATGGATGGACAGCAATAACAACTGGAGGAGGGATCAACCAAAATGAGGTGTTCAAACTAATGGACTCTACTATGTGAGAACGCATGAAAAAATTGTTCAAGGAATTCATTTGGTCGTGATTTAAAAGCATTGAGCAAACAACTTTGAACAGATCCAAAACCAATAATCATAAATCAAATACAGAATAAGTTGCATTACAATTTCTATTGAAGTTTGATGATTTAAAAAAGTATGAACTAGTACAAGAATATATCAGTTGGCATAAAAGATTTCACATCGAAGATCAGTATAAACATTTAGTTGATGGTATATAAATCAGAAACATTCATTAAATCACACAAACACTTTTCTGCACAGCCACACAAATTCACTTGAAACAAAGTTATCAAACCATGGAACAATAGCCATACATATGACAATTGTTGCAAAATGCTCCTATATTGGCAAGAAGAATTTCAGCGCAAAAATCAGTGACTACTGCCGGAATAGCCATCAAAATCCATTTAAACGAAAATATTATTTTGACAAATTTAAGCCAGTAACAGAATGTCAATCAACATTCAATAATATGAAGTATTATGTTGACAACTGAGCTAGGAGGAAATTTTCATTCAATTACTTTGTTTATACTGGTTGGCAGCAATACCAAATGGTAAAGCATGATCATTAATTAACACATTCAACATTAGCCCAAGGTTTCTTGTGGTCCAGAAGGGAGGATGTTTGAATAAATTGGGTTTCTCTTTCATGTGAGGAAGCACTAAAGAAATTTCCAGGGAATTTATGCGGTTGGGCTCAAGATATGTATTTAACAAAGATACCAAAGATAAATTACAGTGCAAAATATTAGAATATGCAAAAGTCAATGAAATACTTTGAAGATATATATACATATAAAATGAACAATGATAAATAAAAAATATAGCAAAGGCACGGCCAAACAAATTCTCTTGAAATAAACTTTGGAACACCTGTCATATAAGTATGACTGATGCTGCATTATATTTTGTCGGATCTTGAAACTAACCAGAAATAAAAACGTTTTTACAGGAAGAAACATTAATTCAACGTCATGTCAAATGACCCCAATAAATTGTTCTTAACATAAAAATACTGTTTTTATACTAATAAAAGAAATGTTGACGAAAAGTTCATCAGTACAAGTACTTGTACAGAGTATCATATTTTTGGGAAATTTGCTTTGTTGATTAGAAGAGATGGATGGATGGACAGCAATAACAACTGGAGGAGGGATCAACCAAAATGAGGTGTTCAAACTAATGGACTCTACTATGTGAGAACGCATGAAAAAATTGTTCAAGGAATTCATTTGGTCGGGCTTTAAGAGCATTGAGAAACAACTTTGAACAGATCCAAAAACCAATAATCATAAATCAAATACAGAATAATTTGCACTACATTTTCCATCGAAGTTTGATGATTTAAAAAAATATGAACTAGTACAAGAATATATCAGTTGGCATAAAAGATTTCACATGAAAGATCAAAATAAACATTTAGTTGATGGTATATAAATCAGAAACATTCATTAAATCACGCAAACACTTTTCTGCACAGCCACAAAAATTCACTTGAAACAAAGTTATCAAACCATGGAACAATAGCCATACATATGACAATTGTTGCAAAAAGCTACTATATTGGCAAGAAGAATTTCAGTGCGAAAATCAGTGACTAATTTTAGAATGGCCATCAAAATCCATTTAAACGAGAATATTATTCTGACAAATTTAAGCCAGTAACAGAATGTCAATCAACATTCCATAATATGAAGTATTACGTTGACAACTGAGCTAGGAGGAAATTTTCATTCAATTTTCTTTGTTTATACTAGTGGGCAGCAATACCAAATGGTAAAGCATGATCATTATCACATTCAACACTAACCCAAGGTTTTTTGTGGTCCCAAAGGGAAGAAGTTTGAATAAATTGGGTTTCTCTTTCATGTGAGAAAGCATCAAAGGAATTTTCAAGGAATTAATTTGGTTGGGTTCAAGATATGCGTTCAACAACAATAGCAAAGTTGAAATGCAGTGTAAGATATTAGAATATACAAGTCAATGAACGATAATAAGAAATGAAAAATATGGCAAACACAATATTTATAAATTTAACAGACAGAATAAAACATATCCCCATAAAATAAAAAAGTGACTAAATGAAATAAAGACTTTTCTGCACAGCCAAACAAATTCTTTTGAAATAAACTTGGGAACATCTGTCATATTAATTATGACTGATGTTGTGTTACTTATCGTCGGATCTTTCTAACCAGGAATAAAAATGTTATTTTTACAGGAAGAAATATTAATCTAACGTCCTATCAAATGCCTCCCAACAAATTGTTCAAAACAAAAAAAAATCCTGTTTTTATACTAATAAAAGAAATGTTGACAGAAAGTTCATATCAGTACAAGTACCGGCACAGATTATGGTAATTATAGGAAATTTGCTTTGTTGATTAGAAGAGATGCATGGATGGACAGCAATAAGAATTGGAAGGTTCAACCAAAATGAGGTGTTCGAACAATTGGGCAATTCCATTATTTTAGAACGCATAAAAAATTCTTCAAGGAATTCATTTGGTTGGGCTTGAAGTGCATTAAAAACATCTCTGAACAGATCCAAAAACCAATAATCAGAAATCAAATACGGAATAAATTGCATTATGTTTGCATTGGATTTTGAAAAGTAGGAACTAGTACAAGAATATATCAGTTGGAATAAAAAATATCACATGAAAGATCAGAATAAACATTTAGTTGATGGTATATAAATCAGAAACATTCATTAAATCACACAAATACTTTTCTCCACAGTCACACAAATTTACTTGAAACAAAGTTATCAAACCATGGAACAATGACCATACTTATGTCGATTGTTGCAAAATGTTCCTATATTGATAGGATTCCAATGCAAAAATCACTGACAAATTTTAGAATAAACATCAAAATCCATTTGAACAAAAATATTATTCGCACGAATTTACTGCAGTAACAGAATGTCAATCAACATTCTGTAATATGAAGTATTATGTTGACAACTTGACTAGAAGAAAATTTTCATTCAGTTTACTTTGTTCAACTAGTCGGCAGCAATACCAAATGGTAAAGCATGATCATTAACACATTCAACATTAACCCAAGGCTTTTTGTGGTCCCAAAGGGAAGATGTTTGAATAAATTGGGCTTCTCTTTCATGTGAGGAAGCATTAAAAAAATTTCAGGGAATTTATTTGGTTGGGCTCAAGATTCACTTAACAACAATACCAAAAATAAAATGCAGTACAAAATATTGATATAATAAAGTCAATAAAATTTTTGGATAAGAAAAATAAAGAAAAATAGTGCACACAAATATAAACTGGCAAAAATACAATTCACGAATTAGGTCTGCTATAGGTTTGCTGGGCGATGGGGAATAAATCAATTATTTATAATTGTTCGGCTGCTATTGCACGGAAGTGAAAGGATTGAATGAAATTTTCAGCGCAAAAACATGAGTTCATTATTAGAATGATAGTCAATACACATTTGAACATTTTGATAGAATTCACTTCGGTGAACCATTAAAGATGAGCGGGCAGTAATATTTGGTCAGCATTACAAGAGATGCATTGGGGAACTACACGGAATAGTAGAATGTAAAATGCACAACAAATATATGCATGTATTTTTCACACACATATTGAAACATAAAATTAACATTTGCTTAAACCAATAAAGACTTAACTGTGTGACCAAGCAAATTCTCTTGAAACCAGCATTTGAAAATACGAAACAACAGTCATATTTTTTAATGACTACTGTTGCGAAGAATATAAGTAAGGAGGGAAACTAATCGGCTACAGAAAGATTTTTAAAATGGCCTATCATTACATAAAAAAAAGAGTGAAAATTTTGTTATGAAAAAAATTTCATTACGGTAGAATTTTTCCTATTGGACTAGCAGAGATAAATGGACATTTTTAGTTGAAAGCAAGCATACATATTAATCAGATATTCGATTGCATATAATAAGTTCGATAGTGGGAAAGAAATATATCTGATTGATAGTTAGATAAGGAAGGGAAGTTTAGACCAAAAATGCTCATCTCTCTATTGTGACAACATATTAAACATTTTCTCAAGGATTTGTTTGGACTTCACTACAGAGCATGCATTGGAAAAGAATATTTGAAACTGATGAATGAACTGATTTGACAGAAAGCTGATGCAGTAATTAAAAGAAGCAACTTGCCAACAGTCAAGTGGGACTACTTCAATGTTTTTTTGCTGTATGGAAAGACGAATAACTGAAATCTATGTTTGGGAGTGAAAACTAGATCAGTTTTTGTTTTTAAAGACTTCTAACCTGGAAACAGATCTGATCGAATTTTCTTGGGCATGTGATGCCAGTTTTACTATGCAGATAACCAAGATGGAAATATGCTACAATGCGCACATAACACATTCAATGGGCATTAAAAGAATTTGGGTAATTTACAAAATTTTGTCCTCCGTGGAGGGGGGTTAAAACTGAGTTTGTCAGTTTACCCTACCCTGAGATGCGATATTATATCAAGAACTTTCAGAGAATTTATTTGGTCAGCATTGCAAGAGATGCATTGAAAAATAACCCTGAATAGCAGAATGTAAAATGCACAACAAATATACTGAGGCTGCGTAATTATAATTTGGCAGAAAAATGTCAATTAAAGAGAATATTGTGACATTCAAGATTGGAGGGAGATTGGGAATACTTACTGATTTTGTAATGCATGAACAGTCAAAGACCTTAACCTGATTTTGCAATAAAAACTAGAATCTTCATCATTTTCGCTCTAAATTAAAACTCTTGATAGATTTCAGGAATGTATCTCTGCATATTAGTAGGTAATTCTCCACAATTTTAATTCACTATGTCTCCCAACTGGCAACAGATTGGATCAAGGTTTGAGAGAGGATGCCATTTTTACTGCGCAGAAAGCAAACTAAGACAAAGGGATCACATGTCATTAAATTAAATCAAACTTTTCTGCATTACTGAACAAATTTCCTTGAAACCAAGGTACGAACAGCAGTCATATATGCTTATGACTGCTATAGTGGGGCATTTTTTGAAAGGAAGTTGGGATAACCAATTAATATTAACAGATACGTCAAACAAAATTTAATACAAAGTACCGGTACAAGTGACAATTTTGTTCAATATTAGAAATTTTTGCAAAATCAATTTGTTGGGCTACCAGAGATGAATTGACAGCAATACCTAATAACATTGCATGAAACGCATGACAATCAAAAATTTGAATTCCATTTTAAAACATTCAATTATGAATATTAATTGTGGGCATTTCCCGTATTATGGCACCAGATTAAAGAAATTTACAATTTACAAAGAATTTATTTGGTCACAGTCTGAATGCACAGAAAAGGAGCACAACAGTAGAAGATAAATTACATAAGATTCAAATACGATCAAACTCACTGCAATAATTTTAATGAAGGTTTAGAAAAGTTCGGGAGAAATCGAAGGGAAATTTCAATAACTCTGTACTAAGTAAACAAAAAATGTCAGTTGAAGTTTTGTTCTTAGTTTTGCAGGAAGTTACACCACTGTGTAGTTTTGAATGGATGGAATACAAACTGATCGCAGGATAAATAGACGGGACTGCATGATTAAGAAGCGGCAGGATCATGCACTTTATAAGATAGTGTCAACTAACTATGCCTCAAAAGATTTTTAAGTTATAAAAATTTGTTCATAAAAAGCATCGAAAAGTTTTTTTAATCTGATATAAAAAATATTACATAACAAAAAAGTTTGCAAACACATAAAGAGGAATGCAATCGCAAATATTTTCATTGTTATCTACACCACAAGTGGAATCTGAAATATATTCATGGCAGCTAAATTTTCAGTTGGATGGACCAATTTTGCATATTTTAGGTTTCGGCACCCACCAAGCCAAGTCCCGAAAGGATCTACAAGAGTCTATTTGCCTTTTTTGTACTAATATAATTCAGAAAGGCGCCTTTAACACTGTTTCATTCATATTTTTCTCATGATAAACAACCAATCAATTACACTTTAACCTTAATTGATTTTTTCTTGGCAACACCAATCCTAGAATACTTAATAGGTATGACAAAAAAACATTAGTCTAATATAATGGTTCTCAGTTATGGACTACATGAACTCACACTATTTAAATAAATTATCTGTATAAAACAGTCTTGAACATGATCAAAGCGGTAAAACAGGATAATAATGATGTATATGTATTTATTTACCTCATCAGTAGAGACAAGCATGTCATTCATTCACAAAAAATAGTAATAAATGTAGGGCAGTTTTGATGGTTCCATAACCATATGCACGTTTGTATGTGATTGAAAATCACTTAAAATGTAATTTTAGGCAATTTGAAATAAGAATTACAAATATATTTTATCTGATCAGTGAAGAGAAAACTATTTCAACAATTAATTTCCGACTAGAAACAGATTCGGAAAGATTCAATTCCAAATGGAATGATTCAAGATGTGGCAACTAAAAATGTGGATACAGCTAAATCTAAATCTTGCATTCTAAATACAGGAAAAAATTCTGTCACAGGTAGAGATGGGAGGTATATCGGTAGGCCGGTAAATATTGTTATAAACAATAATTTTTTCAAAAATGCTGCATCGTGTTAATCTTCGCAATGCTGGTTTGTCGTCATGAGGTTATTTTGTGACAAAACGCCCAAAAAAACGGTGACAAGTTGGTGCATTATCACGTTAAGTTATGACGAAAAAAAAACTGTCGTTCCTTCGAATCAGGTTACAAGTTTTTGCACAATAACTTCTCTATTCTATTTGTAACAACTCTTCTAGGCATATGAAAAAGCAAAGATCAATTTTAAGCTATCTAGAATATAACCCATAAATTCACACTTTTCCAAATAACTAAGCTCATAAATATAGATATTCGAGGACTGTGTTAATATTACCTTCTGAAGGAGATTCATGACAGCTTATTCATGGCCATTGGGTGAAATATAAGGAAAATTCCACTGAATTTAAAAATATATATATATATATATATATATTTAATAAGAATATTTGAATTCTGAACTCGTGTTGAAAATTAACAAACTATTTTATTTCTACAGACAATCGAATGTAGCAGAAATAATATAATTTTTGAGAAGTGAAGTTGATAAAAATTCTATTCCATTTTTCAGTTCAAGATTTCCTTGAAAACAACTTCATAGATTCAAATTTCGGTTGAAATAGTTTTGTCCAGCATAATCATTTTGAATATTAATTTTTACATAATTACTGAATATAAGTAGAACATAAACAAATAATTGAAAAGCTTTACCTTGTTCCACACCAATATTACTATTACCATTAAAAGAATCTGATAGATGAAGACTTCAGTTGTCTGAACACGCCAAATCTTATTGTAGTCTGACTGTTTCTCATATGATTGAGTATTCTAAAAGAAAGTATGCAATAGATAATTTCATGTTAGTGTTCATGAATTATGGCTGTGGCTGCGGATTGAGATTTATGGATTCAGTAAAATATTTCCAACTGCTGATTCTTGCAAACAGATTCTATATTTTTTTCCGCACAAGACAATAAAGTTTGCATAATAATCTTCGGTTAATGTGCCACATTAACAAACCTTGTCCACAGCAGAACGTCTTCATAATATTGAATAGACAATAAATATGGTATGATAAGTTGAAGAAAGCAAATGTTCCTTTTTATACAGCATATTGGAGAACATAATAGACGGTCAAAAATAAGGCAAGAATTGAGCGGTTTTTGAGGGGTTTTTATATCTTCACAGACCTCCTCACAACACTTTGACTGTCCAAATATGAAATGAGTAACCTCACCATCAAAAAAAAATCATTAATAGATTTTCAAGAGAGGATTCATTGTGTTTGGATTATTGGTCCAGGAGCGAGATCATTGCACACACTTAACTTGCATTGCTTTGCAATCCAGGCATAGCTATAGCAGAAATGCCAGAGATGGCAAAAACATTTGCTGGTGAATTTAATTGTGATTATTGTGGCCAGTTATTTGGGAATGAGCCATATACTACTTGCTCCCAGGTTGACATTTGGGATGGCATCAGCACTTTATTTTAACACTTCAAATATAACTTGAACAATTTTTTAATCTTGAAAATGTGCAACTCGTACAGATTTATTAAGGTTTATTCACCTATTAACAGTGAAACAAAGATTTGCAAATATCAGTCTTCTCATTCATAAATCAGAACTTTATTTTATTGTATTCTTACCTCTGGAGATACGTGATGGCTGGCTGAACTTTGTGTAAGATTCATACTTCTATGATGGTTCTGCATGGTTGAAGGCAGGTCAGCTTTGCATCACATCTTCCCTCTTTATGGATGTTTTGTCTTTATTGTGCCAATCTAGCCCGAGAAGATTACCTAAGGCCAAAAACGTTACGAAAGTTACGAAAGCTCAAATTCTAAACGAGAACTTTGCGACCACGGTACCTGGGTTTCGACCTATCCCTTTAGATTTTAAAAATATTATATATTATCTTGTTAGCAGAAAGTTTTTCAACCGAATTAGCTACCGGAATATTTCAAAACATTAGCCCAGAAAATATGAATTGTTGCTGGGTTGCGCCCAAGGCAAATAGCAGGTAGTAACAAATCTTTTCCAGCGAATTTAAGCATCACAAATTTGAACTAGTGCATACATGCTTCTTTTTATTTTCGCTCATACAGGATTATCGTGTCGATTAGTTGAAGTTTTATCCACTTTGGCAAGAAAACATATTATATGTTGTGCAATATATCACAGCTGTATACGTAAAATTTTAAAAAATTACCGTATTGCTGCGCTCATCCAACCTTCAACATTTTTATGGACAGTTAATCCAGCATAACACACAAAACAATCCCGCAACCCGAAGCGCTGAACAACGTTTGTTTTCTAGAACAATTCCCGTCCTTATCTCAAATCCCGGGGAAATTTCAGATGGCGAAATAATTGGGAGTACAGCGTGAACAACTCTTTCGTCGGGATAAAGAGAATGAAAAACAGCGAGGAGTATCCAGAGCGGAGTTGCATGTTCGTATCAAACTATTCGTATACCGTGGCGCATGATTCCATGCAACACGAAATGTAGTCAATTTCGTACCCTTCCACTCCTCGACTTTGTCACAGCTCTACCCCCTTTTCGCTCTCACCGTTTCTCCTCTTTCTCTCTCCTTAACTTAACGGAAAAGCGGTAAGAGTGTTCATTCTAATTGGTGACTCAGGGCCATTTGATTGGCGTACCACGCTCCAAATCCAAACCTTCAAAGGCTAAATCCGAATCACCAGACATCTTTGACTTGGTCGTTGTCACTGGAATCCCCCACCACAACAAACACATCATACCCAATGCACAGTACGCACTTACAACTTCTAGGAATCTAGAGGCAACGTACATGTATTCGAAGATTTATAAGTCATCGTACTGATGGTCTTGAAGTTAAACTGCATTACGCCCAAGACAATTTAACCTGCAGTGTATTGCACACACATTTGATTACACCCAGCAGTATGGCAGCAAGTAGGATTTTGTTAAGTGGGATTGCAATCGGTATATTAGCACCCTCTACTGTAATTATAGAATAATATCACCCAGTAGAGTTGTACCCAGGGGAATGCAAGCAGTAGAATTGCACCTTGTAGAATGGATGTACTGAATGTAAGGGAAAATTAGCGCGAATTTTCATTTGAAGCCTAGCAAATTCAAATATTAGTTGACTACTCTGGTATAACACTGTAACAAAAGCAGTAAAATAGCCATCCTTGGATAGTAATGCTAATCGGTAATATTAAATTCCACGTTAGACAATTCAGCATCCACAAGGCGACTACAATTTTGCAATATTATATTGATGCAAATGAACGGCAAATTTACTGCGTTTTTATCAGAGTATAGAATAATTAAATATGATGATCGTTGCATGCACACAATATGGGCGAATTTAATGCATTTTGTTACAATGTAAGTAGTAACGATCCGCCCTTTTTAACTCAAAAGGCTTAGCAAATGTTGCTGCTTCCCTCTCGTCTTCAAAGAAATATTATCAGTAATCCAGTACATCTCTCGTGTCGTTTCCACATGCAATATATAGCATTCGATGCAGCTGGCGCTGCGTGCGATGGAATCCCAAGTTCATTTCAAATACAGATGGGACCGAACACGTTGGTGTCTCGCGGATCATCTGTCAGATTAGAGTTTCTTCGACGACGACTGACGAGTGGCTAAGTACAGGTGCTGGGATTGTAAGCACAACGCTGGAAAATAAGGTGAGGGTCGATTAGAAATAATAGACCACGTGCAAACCCGGAAAAAAACTTTTCCACAGGACCCCTAGACTTACGACTTAATTACTTCCTTAATGTCAAGATATTGGCAATAGATTATATGCATAGCAGATGTGTGAAAAAACGTTGATGATAAATAAATCTACCGCGACTCCACAGAGTTCCAGCTCCGCATGAATGTAAAGGGCATCCCTATAGTCTTGGTACTTGGAATGATGCGCAAACCGACGATGACCGACCATCATGAGTAACCGCAGTGGGCATATAGTTTGGAGATCCATCATGACAGCCAATTTGTTACCAGCTGAACAATAGAACTAACGTGGTTACAGTGACAAGACAGGTAGAGCGTCTTAAAATACAGGATTCCCTGTGAAATAGATAAATATTTAAACTTCAAAAGAGCTTGGAAATCATGGTGGGCGAAGGGTAGCGGGAACATTACGCATATACGTATTAATTTGTTTAAAAAACGATGTATTTTGTATAACTACTGAAGTTGTAGCAAATTGCTACAGGGAGAAACATTATGAACTTCATCTCGCTTTTGTTGTTGGTATTTGACTATGCAAAAAATGTTGATCAGAATAAATTTATGTATATTAAATTGAGGGAAATTTAAGATGAATCTAGAACTGTCCAAAATTGCCAATCAAATGCCAACATTATAACATGACGCCGGAATTTCCATTTGTTTTATCAATTATGAAACATGAAGATTTTACCTGCTTACTGGCATCTGCCTTGATGTTCTGGAGGATCAATTCACCAACAGTGTAAACGGCACCTTGGCTAACGGCAATTTTTTGCTGGCATGCGTTCAGACTGGACGAAGAAATTATTTCCCTTGTCGATGGATCCTTGAACACGAGTCATACCAGTTTCTGAGATCGTAGTTGACTGGTTCAATCTGAAAGCAGAATTTAATGCGGAATTTAGTGACCAGTTCCACACGGAGCCATGGACGGAACGTGGCGAATTCCTTGATAAAACGTAGCTGCGATGTTAGCCTACAGCTTTTTCTGTGTTATAAAGACGTGCGTACCTACGCAAGAAAAGCCACGATAATATATTCTCTGGCCTATGTGCATTTAAATTTGATGACCGGAACTTGCATGTCATACGCAGTATTCGTGATTCTATTGAGCCAAATAATGTTGTTAACCACAGTGCTGTCCTTGGTGGCCATGACGTTTGTTCCACATTTTCCGAAAGGAAGTGGAATAGTGAATGTGTGAGAGTTCCCACTGCTTGATACTGCGAAACATTCGTGCGAGACTGGTCCTCTATTATTATTATTAGAGCTTCCAGCCAAGTGCAATCTGCTGTTACCGATGCCAAGATCGTACTCCCGGACGAAGGCGTCGTCTGCAGTTACTATAGTTTGATTTGCCAGACGTGGAACATTTGGGGGATCTAAAACAACAAAAAGCACGATATGTTTAACATTACCCGATTGACATATTTCGATTAGTTACTGCCTTTCTATGTTCTAGCGGCCTAATAATGTTAAAGGGACCAGCGTACTGCCACAGAAACGCCAAAAGAGGTTACATTGGAGGAATTTATGGCAAATTGAGCACCGGGACACCCCAGAAGAAAAGCACACTGGATAAGGCTTTGAACTAAATAAACTTCCAGAGAAGTTCGATAATAATATTATTTCGAAATAACATGATAAAATTTGGATAAAGTTAGCTAGACTTTTATCGGCCAACCAGACGTTTCTGGCTGGGAAACAAGAAGGAATACTTACGAACAGTGCAATTCTTCCCCGGGTAGCCATTTTGACTGCGACAGTAATATCCAGACGAGTGTACGCACGATTCGACACATTCGCGCATGTTCTTGCAGGGGTTGAATCCTTGATAACAACGGTTATTCCGTTGTGGCAAAACCGGAGGAACAGGAAGAAAGCGTCGAGTTTCACAGTGGGTTCCAGTGTAGTACGTTGCACAGACGCAATAAAACACTCTGTCGAAAAGCAGTTGACAAAACTTACCCGGCTCCAGCAGACTGGCAGCAAGTACCCCATTTTAAACATGGATCTGGATAACAGGGGTGACAAACTTCCGATCATGCCCACAGTGTGTTTTGTGCCAGCACATTGGCAGCGATATCTGAAACGACACGAATTTAATTTGCAATTGAGCCCGATAAAAACTATCAATTACAAAAAGAACGTTTACCTAACAGCGTTCGCATAGAGTGGACGCTTCCAATCGGAACGCATCTCCCATGTGCAAACACCTAACGTGGGCACACGCAGGACTAGACTGGTAGTGCCGAGCAATATACCTTCCACCAAATGTGTCCGGATTTCGAAATCTGCCTCTTCCGGCTCCGAAACGGGCTCTTCTGGTTCGTCACCTGCAGCATAAAAACATTTAAACATTTTTTGCACATAGGCACCACGACTACAGATTCTTATAAATTAGACAATTGAATTTCACTCACCAGTGAGCGAGATTCACTTCAATATTGCTACCAGCAGAAACAATGAAAACATCCTTTAAAAAACGAGCATAAAAGTAATCAGTCGCCCAACGTGGGGGAACTCCAACATAGCAGTCAGTACTCAACTTAAATTTGCCATTTTCAAACGATATTAAATTGCCTTCAACCACTTCCAAAAAGATCAGAATCCAAACGAAGGACGAATTAACTCAGAACAAGAAACAACTCACACTATTCAACCTAATTCAAAATATGAATCCTGCGACGTCGAAAACGAGGTTTTTATAGCGATTAGATTTGGTGCAAAGAAAGATATTTCGTATCCCGTACATTAGAATCGTCGTTCACACGACCCTCATCGTTCGTTCACACTTCTTTTTTGCTCTTTTCTCGACATTTACAATATTTGGTCTTTTTATCGTATCTGCTCTCTATTTTTCACAATATCGTTTATAGTCTGACCATCTGATAATCTATGGTATGCTGATTGTCGATTTATATGTTAGTATGTGATGCTCAATCCGAAATCACGAACCAATTAAATTCGTTACCTCCAATCGATTTGAAGCATGCGTAAATTGGTCATAGTCGCGACATATCCAAAATTAAGTGGAATATTCCGTATTTCAACGGCATATATACAATCAAAATATATTTAAACTTGGTTAATATAGTTCGTCTTTCTTTTGTGGTGAAGTTAATTGAACAGAAGAAAATGTTTATGTCAATAAATTTGTAACGCTCGTATTTCTACTTTATTCATCATGCTAATACTCAACAATCACTGTATTGGTCAAATTGGACATTTGTTATTTGCATAGTACAATTATTTGCATTGCAGTGTAACGTAGTTAAGATGTCATTCAACCCTATGGATACGGGCTTTAGTGTATTACCAATGAATTTCATGCGTGTCGTTAGAGGCGTCTAAGAGTAAACAAGAAGTAGTCATTTTTTTATCCTTGCCCAGGCCGAATACCACTCACTGCACTTTATCATAGAGGTTTAGTTCTGTATGAGATGTTTTTCGATCAGAGTGTAGTTCCTAGAGCTTCACCTTGCAGTCGCTCCCTGCAATTTCAGTGTTCGTGAGTTAGTTCCTTTTAGGAACTGCTTACGGCTTTGCTTGGAGCGAACTTCAATAAAAAAATTCCACAACGTTCCAATTTTATCTGCTGGAATATGGCCAAAAATATCGGCAAAATGTGAGATTGCAAAAATTTCAACATGGCATTCTGAAATCAGGAATTGAAAACGGAATTAATACCTTAATGATACGGTGAATAAGATTACTAGGTTACAAAATTACGGTACGGATTTTATTCGTAAGTACGGAAGCCATGTTATGCTGTGTTGTTACATGTGGAGTATCTGTATTATTTTTCTGCAGTTGATAACCAGGCTTATACAGCTAGTCATATCGGTATGGTATTCTCATAGTTGGTCATAAGATACCGTTGGGCTACCGGCGCCATTTTTGAAACTATATAATCTGTTCGACAGCCGTATCAGGCGACATCGCAAGCAAGCACTTGAGGCACACTTCCAAGGACTGCGTTAGGTATGTTTTGTTAAGTATTGGCCAATGATGGAACACGCCGCCGTGGTTCAACTGTGGTAAATGCTCAACAAAATAAATTTTCTGATTGGGACAGAACTGATTTTCAGCAAACTCCGTCGTTTTCAACTCAGAATGTTGTCTACGAGTGGCGGATCTACAACTTTTCGGTGAAGGGGGATCAATTTAGGCGACAAATTTATGACGACATAATGTGCGCCGCATATGCATCAAAATTTTGCAAATAAAACATACACTTTTAGAGTCTAATACCGAAGAGGAATATTGAAATAGCGCTGAATGCGCCAATTTTTTTAGAGTAAAACAAAGTTTTAGGGTTTGAGAAGCAGAAATTATAGAATTTAGCCAATTTTGAAGCTTTAAAAAGTTACCAGCACAAAATATTTATTTCAAACTTTACTTAAATTTTGGGGGGTCAATAAATTTTGGATATTTTGGACGATGTATCAGCGTCTGTTGTCCACTCAGAGTGTAGTTGTTTGTCCATTGGTGCTGATTTTTAGCTCCTTGTCATTAAGTGGCGACTACTGGGTTGCATTTAAGTGCTGCTTGGACCTGGCTACTTTGAGTAAATACCAATAGCATAAACAGATATTTTGGCCTTGATTTAAAACGAATGTGATACAAGAACGCATTTTTCAGGGTTCCGCTTTCTTCACTGGACGAATTTTTGCCAAATAGGTTTGTATTTAGATTTATTCTATTTTAATTGCCCAGGGTAAGCCGAGAGTATTACAAAACAAACGAAAAAACGAATACTATTACTAGTTTTCAAAGCTTAGTGGAAGTACTCTCTGCTCGCTCCCTGTTCGACCATTAACTTCATAATCATAACTCAAAACAAGCTGCAATTTAAATCCGTTTAATATTTAAATTCGTCGTCCATTAAATATTCCTCTTTTCCATAACTGAGTATATCAAGTATATTCAAAAAACAATTATAGCCTCATATGTATAGAAATTATACATGCTCGTTGGTTCGATATTATTAATCATACTTATATTCAATTTTGTTGAAAGCGTGCCACCGATAGATCGTGCCGGGTCGGCGTGATCTATCGGTGACACGCGTTCGACATTAACAAAAAAAGTCAAGGTAATATCCATGCATCCATTATGGGGTCTGTAAATTCGTCTTCATTTGTCGGGTTCCAACGGAATTAATAGCTCTAACATTCCTTTTTACATACACTGCACCACCGTGCAGCCATCTTTTCTACAAAAAAAAATCAAAGACAAGTTAGATGATGAGAGGAGATATCAATCATTCATGTACCCTACTACAACTGTTCTGTATGGCATATTTTTGTTGATGGTGAATTTCACATACTCTGTTTTATAATTTATTTTATATACAAACAGTCATTGATTACTAGGTGCTGCTTCCAACCTTTTAGAGAGGATTCCAATTTAAAAAACCTGGTTTTACTTACTCCCAACACGAGGAAAAGCAGAACTGTATTTGTAGTCTTTTCCAAACTGGTTGCAATTTTTGATCGTTCCGTTGGCAATTTTTTTGCATATCCTGCGCGTGTTACAGAATACCTTCCTTCTCTGTGAATAAGAAAAGCCGGTGGATTCTATTCTATTTGACACAAAAAAGTATTACATAATTTTAAAAAATGTCATCACACGAAAATATTTTACAAGTATAAGTCACTGATGGATTTATGCAGGGTATTGAAGATTTTCAGACGTTGTCAATATTTTTAGCACAATTATTTCAGTTTAACATCATCAATATTTCATTGGGTCATCAAAAACCGACATAAAAATTAAAACTGAGTAGATTTAATTTTACTTCAAACTTATCACAAATCGCGGGTCTTCACTTCAATTTTCGCCATAGCTCTCACACTGTGACAAAAATATGGTGTGTGTGATGTCACACTGTGACATAAATTTATTATTCCTTTTATGTAAAAAAATATAAAACATCCTTGTCTATGAGGTTTCATGCCGTCTATAGAATGGGCATCAACCTCCCATAATTAGCAAAAAAAAATCGATTTCATAATTTTATTTTAACATCACCAAGAATAATTACTGTTAAAGAGCGGGATTTTGTTAATGTTTTTCACAGTGTACTTATCTAACTGAAAAGGATCAGGAAGTGAAAATAAAAGAATTGGAATCTGTCACCC
The DNA here is from genome assembly GCA_963675895.2 of Styela plicata. Lineage (NCBI taxonomy): Eukaryota > Metazoa > Chordata > Ascidiacea > Stolidobranchia > Styelidae > Styela > Styela plicata. The sequence continues at coordinate 9,486,506 of OZ023149.1, forward strand.
TCTTCATTGATGAGCGCTTAACTCTAGAATCAGCGTAAAGTTCATCATCATAATCGGAGTCAATCTCCGAGTCTAAATGATCCATCAGATTCAACATATCTGTCATTGCTTCTTCAGAGTCAAAGTGTTCTATAAATAATGATTTCAATATATTTCAATTTTGAAAATCTTTCTGATCACATGCTATCAATCACGAGTTACTGACGAATCGCGCCCAATAGGCCGTCTTCGAGGCATGTCCATTTGTCACTCATGCTTGACAAAATAAAGGCGCGGTCTATGTGCTCATGATTGACAGAATATAATTTCTGTTCGAGAATATTATAGAATTTTGTAATCTGACAAATTAGAAAGTCAGGTAATGACAACAGGGCAATGAAATTGAAATAAAATACAAATGCCTACCGGATACCAACGTGCAATACAAGGATATAATATAGCGGGAAGTTCTTCCCAAGCACATCTAGACTATGAAACTCTCTGTCACTGGACTGTTTGCGGGTCGCATTAAATTAAACCGTTACAAGTCTCGAATCAATATATTACTGCGTTTTCCACGTGGTACTTTGAAAATATAACTTTGAGCAAACTTTTTTAATAAAGATAGGGAGTCTTAAGCCGAGTGGTAGATGGCGGGATTTAGAAGAGACTAGTCGTTACGTATTTCCTTCGTGTCGTTAGAGTGAACTAAAAGGAAACAACAAAGTGACAGATGGTTTTACCATCGCCCAGGGTCGACACCACTCGACCTTCCCACAACGCTTCAGTTTCGTTTCGGATAATTTGAGCTTAGAGTGCAGTTGCTGGTTTTACATCTTGTACTGTTGTAGTAGCTCTTTATTATACTATTAAGTGGCCGTCGACGATTGCTTTCTTTTAGAAACTGCTTTTGACCTTTTTGGGCGAATTTCAACAAAAAAATGACCAAATGCAACTTCAGAGAAATATATATATATGAAAATAAGAAAATATTCTTCACTTACCGGCACAGACGTGGTACAAACAGAATAACAACAATAAGAAAATCTTCATATTCGAGTGCCTACCGAGTGCAATGTAACAATTACGACTGAAATGACAATAAAATATATCTTAACCAAAATTACAAAAAAGGCATGATAGTGCGAGGCTCTAATCAACGTAGCCTCGGTTGGTAAGATTCAATTAATAACCTCATAATAATTGGTAAGATTCAACGAATAGCCTCATGTTTACACAGTAGTGGTTAAAGTTTTTGACACAATTTTGACATTTGCATAAAAGCGCAAGATTTCGAGTGAAATTCCAGCTCCATTCAGTCAGAAATTTTTCACCCATTCTAGGGAACCCAGGAGAGACATCGACGTGTGTGCTCGAACTTCCAAAGCACTGATTCTCCGTTAAGCAGTTAGAAGTATATATAAACGTTAGACAATAGCCACTAATTGCACTAGTTTCCTATAGCTAACTTCCAATTCCAATGAAAAGGAGGAAGTTCAATGCAGTTCCGATATAATATGCAACAAATTATAACAATATAAAATAATGTCACTAGATATGCAAGCATCTGCTTTCAACTTCAATGTCACTATGCTACGTTAGACGGAAGCCGCTGAATAATCATGTCGCTTAGAATTCGATTGTCCTTATATTTTAGTTCGAACGTTATTCAAAATTCACCATAATAGTCCGGCCGCCAAACCTACATTTTGGCCTCACCGTTGCAATTTTGAGTTTCTCGGGAATTTCGGTAGTCCTGACCATGCACTTCAACAATCCGAAAACGTTTTTGCCGTAAACCTTGCGCGTATTTAGTTTGAAAATTGAAATGTCTACTAGTGAAAAATGTGTAAATTCAAAAGTATTTTGTTGTATTTCGAAACTTTATTTTTAAAATTGATTGTCTTTCACTAGTACAATCCCCTTTCAGCCCAGTAGGTACGGGCTTTAGAATAGTCCTTATGTATTTCCTGCATGTCGTAAGAGGCGACTAAAAGGAACCAAAGAAGTGGTAGGTGGTTTTACCATTGCCCAGGGCAGATACCACTCACTGCACTTTACAATGGCGGTTCAGTTCCGTTTGGGATGTATTCCGCTTAGAGTGCGGTTGCTAGTAACACATGTTTTAGCAGCTCTCTGCTTTTGTGGCCGTTAGTTGGTTCCTTTTGGGCACTGCTTCAGAACTTGCTCAGAGTGAATTTTAATAAAACAAATCGCTTCATGAACGGCTTAGTTATTACGTATATTTACTATTATTTATGACGGAATCATATTTTGTAATTTTTGCCTCACTTTGGGTGCAACATTCGACGGCTAATTTCAGCGAATATTTCCACAGTGTGGCCAGATTTGCCAGTGTATTTTAAGGTACTTCAAACCACATCCCATGCTCACTATATACGTACGTTTGTCTGCGCATAAAAGATAGTAGATACTGATCATATATTTTCCGGATATGACATCATCATGTGATCATTTGGTCAACCAGAGCATAAATGATATTTAGACTATATTTAGAATATTTGGCAACTTGATCAACGAATGTGGTTCCATCGATGTCCCTATCAGTTTGCATTTTTTTTCGTGTCAATCAAACCATTATATTTGATACAGTACAGTACGGTAATTTTGAATCGACTAGGAAAAATATGTTCCGGAAAATTCGATATCGCGATGTCCTATCTCCATTTTTAGCAATCGATATACTGAAAATGCAGGTTATTTACGGATTTTTTAATATATTACTTGCGACCTAAATATCTAAAAATGCTGATCGGTTACAAACAAACGGTTTCCGGATTGTGAAGATTAGGCCTATCAAAAAACGAGAAAAAAATCGAGAAAAAAAATAGAATGCTGAATTGCAAGGTAGGCACGATCGGCGGCCGGACTATATACAATACGTTTCAACATTTCAGATAAAAAAAATGCTGGTATTTGATCATATATATTGCCAATTGTGCAGCAAAGTCATGATTTCAATCAAATTTTACCATGTACTATTTGGCATATATAACGATTTCATTGCAAAATGGTTCAATATTATGAAATTACTTCAAATCGGAATTCTATAATACCTGGCTATTTAAGTACATTCGGACAACCCCAGATTAGACGCAACTAATGTGGTCGTTCCAAAGAATTCGATCAAGATAAACAGCGACAATCCAAGGGGCCTAATGTGAGATGTTCGAAGCTGTGGGATATGGATAAAGGCAAATATCACTCACTGCACTTAACCATAGCGGTTCAGTTCCGTTTGGGATATTTTCCGCTTATAGTGCAGTTGTTGGTAATATATCTTGTAGTAGCACTTAGTTGGTTGCTTCGGGGCACTGCTCCCATCCTTGCTTAGAGTGAATTTAATATTGAAAAAAGTTTTATCGAAATATTGAAAAAGTGAAATCTCATGTGCACAAAAAATCTCCTGATAAATAACTTAAATTCAATCGTTAATTTATTTCATATCAAAATCATTTATGTCGCTGAACTGAATTCTGTTCCTACCTGTGGCGCATACCTGATAAAGTTCAAATATTTCGGAGCGCCTCCTCTCAGAGGTATTTCGTCCCAGCAAGTGCTTGCATGTGACTCCAATTGGCGGCCCATTTGCACAACACACTTGACAAAAGATATACTTGATGATCGAAAACGTTTCCTCAATAATAGCATATCACTGCACTTCCTTCTATTATTACATTCACCGCGGCATAACTCACAACCGGGTTTCCACACTAAAGTCGATCACTACACCATTCAATATAAATCAGTAAATATCAATTGAATTTTCAATACGACCTGGTTAGAAAGTAATTTCCAGCAAGATGTTTCGTCGAGTATTTGAAAAAAAATAAAAAAAAAATAAAAAATATTGTTATGGCCATCACGAAAAACGACTTCCAATACAGTCGCTGTTTCCTGACAGATTAATAGAAAACGAGCAACATATATAATTTTAAAAACACAACGTGACTTAATAGAGCTTGCAATGATTGTAGAGGTTATCAAGTTGCAGCCAGAATTTTTTATATTTAACATATCCATTCTCAGTCTATGTTGTATATTTTACACCAAAATGAAGGAAAAGACAATGGCGTAATTGCAGCCATATTAATGTTTTTCCTTGAATCTTGGAATATACGTCCCCAGTCTGAAAAAGATTGTTTTGGCACGTTTTGTTAAGTAGGTGTAGCTGATGAAACGCGTCGACGAGATCTCGACAAGAGAAATACTTGATCATCGAAAACGTTTCCACAATAATATCATTTTACTGCACTTCTATTATTACATTCAGCATGGCACAACTCCCACCCGGTTTCCACGCTAAAGTCGATCACCACACCATTCAATATAAATCAGTAAATATCAAATGAATATTCAAAACGGTCTGGTTAGAGGTTAGAAAATAATGCCGCAGCACGATGTTTCGTCAAGTATTTGACAAAATATATGAAAAAAAGAAAGAATATCGTTATGGATATCACGAATACGACTTCCAATACAGTTGCTGTTTCTTGAAAGAGGAATAGAAAACTAGCAACATATATGTAACATATATAATTTTTGAAAACACAACGTGACTTGCAATAATTGCAGAGATTATCGAGTTGCAGCCAGAATTTTTTATATTCAACATATCCATACTCAGTCTATGTTGCATATTTTACACCAAAATGAAGAAAAAGACAATGGCGTAATTGCAGCCATATTAATGTTTTTCCTTGAATCTTGGAGTATATGTCCCCAGTCTGAAAAAGATTGTTTTGGCACGTTTTGTTAAGTAGGTGTAACTGATGAATCGCGTCGGCGAGATCTTGACAAGAGATATACTTGATTATCGAAAACGTTTCCACAATAATATCATTTTACTGCACTTCTATTATTACATTCAGCATGGCACAACTCCCACCCGGTTTCCACACTAAAGTCGATCACCACACCATTCAATATAAATCAGTAAATATCAAATGAACATTCAAAACGGTCTGGTTAGAGGTTAGAAAATAATGTCGCAGCACGATGTTTCGTCAAGTATTTGACAAAATATATGAAAAAAAAGAAAGAATATCGTTATGGATATCACGAATACGACTTCCAATACAGTTGCTGTTTCTTGAAAGAGGAATAGAAAACTAGCAACATATATGTAACATATATAATTTTTGAAAACACAACGTGACTTGCAATAATTGCAGAGATTATCGAGTTGCAGCCAGAATTTTTTATATTCAACATATCCATACTTAGTCTATGTTGCATATTTTACACCAAAATGAAGAAAAAGACAATGGCGTAATTGCAGCCATTTTAATGCTTTTCCTCGAATCTTGGAATATATGCCCCCAGTCTGAAAAAGATTGTTTTGTTTAGTAGGGGTAACTGATGGATCGCGTCGACGAGACGCGAACCATCTGTGACTCATGCTAAACAAAATAAAATGTCTGACTGGGCTATTGTCCCCGTTTGGGTATTTCTAGAAATTAATGACGTAGATGACAATAATTTATATCGTAACCAAACTTACAAACAAGACATGGTTCATCGATAGCGGGCACTTAACAACGGAGCCTCGACGAGCCGTATCTGTGGCTCAGAACTTAGGTTGGCGCTTTAGGATGCATTCGTTTTCAGGACAAATGATAAATCACATAATTACGAATCGATACTATTTTGATAATAATTGGTAACATTCAATAAATAACCTCATTTTGCCATTGTAGTGGTTAAAATTTTTGACATATGCGAAAAATCGCAAGATTTCGAGTGAAATTACAGCTCCATTCAGTCGGAAATCTTTTCACACAATCTAGAGGACCCAGAAGGGGCATCGATGTGCGTGCTTCACTTCCGAAGCATCGGTTCTTCACTTAAGCAGTTGGAAGTACATATAAACGTTAGATAATAGCCGCGCAGGAAATGAAATCCCTAAATGTTTCGACGCATTCATTATCTTTCTCAGTGAGAAAAACAAGTTAAACTAGTTTCCTATAGCCAACTTCCAATTCCAATGTAAAGGAGGAAGTTCAATGCATTTCCGATATAATATGCAACATAATATAACAATATAGAACAATGTAATGAGATATGCAAACATCTGCTTTCAATTTCAATGTCACTACGCTACGTTAGACGGAAGCCGCTGATTATCACGTCGCTTAGACTAAGATTGTCCTTATATTTTAGTTTGAACTTTATTCCAAATTCACTATATTAGTCCGGCCGCTAAACGTAGATTTTGGCCTCAACGTTGCAATTTTGGGGTTTTCGGCAGGTTTGGGTAGTTCTGATCATGCACTTCAACAATCCGAAAACGTCTTTGCCGTAAACCTTAAGCGTATTTAGTTTGAAAATTAAAATGTTTACTACCGAAAAATGTGTGAATTCAAAAGTATTTTTTGTATTTCGAAACTTTATTTTTGAAATTGATTGTCTTTCACTAGTACAATCTTCTTTCAGCCCAGTAGGTACGGGCTTTAGAATAGTCCTAACGTATTTCCTGCGTGTCGTAAGAGGCGACTAAAAGGAAGCAAAGAAGTGGTCGATGGTTTTAACATTACCCAGGGCAGATAACACTTACTGCACTCTACCATGGCGGTTCAGTTCCGTTTGGGATGTTTAGCGTTCAGAGTGCAGTTGCTGGTACCACATGTTTTAGTAGCTCTCTGCTTTTGAGTGGCCGTCAGTTGGTTCCTTTCAGACACTGCGTTTCAACATTCCAGATAAACAAATTGCTGGTATTTGTCCATGTATATTGCCAAATTGTGCAGCAAAGTCGTTAGAAAGAATTCGATCAAGATAAACAGCGACAATCAAAGGGGCCTAATGTGAAATGTTCGAGGCTTTGGGGTATGGATAAGGTAAAATACCACTCACTGCACCTAACTATAGCGATTCAGTTCCGTTTGGGATATTTTCCGCTCATAGTGCAGTTGTTGGTAATATATTTTGTAGTAGCACTTTGCGATTAAGTTTAGTTGGTTGCTTTTGGGCACTGCTCCCACTCTTGCTTAGAGTGAATTTAATATTGAAAAAACGTTTTATCGAAATATTGAAAAAGTGAAATCCTATGTGCACAAAATATCTCTGATAAATAACTTAAATTCAATCGTGAATTCACTTCATATCACAATCCTTTATGTCACTGAACTGAATTTTGTTTCTACCTGTGGCGCATACTTGACAAAGTTCAAATATTTCGGAGCGCTTCCTCTCAGAGGCATTTCATCACAGCAAGTGCTTGCACGTGACTCCAATTGGCGACCCATTTGCACAACACACTTGACAAAAGATATACTTGATGATCGAAAACGTTTCCACAATAATAGCATATCACTGCACTTCCTTCTATTATTACATTCAGCATGGCATAACTCACACCCGGATTTCCACACTAAAGTCGATCACTACACCATTCAATATAAATCAGTAAATATCAATTGAATTTTCAATACGGCCTGGTTAGGAAGTAATTTCGCAGCAAGATGTTTCGTCGAGTATTGGAAAAAAAATAAAAAATATTGTTATGGATATCACGAATACGACTTCCAATACAGTCGCTGTATTCTGACAGATGAATACAAAACGAGCAACCTATATAATTTTAAAATCACAACGTGATTTAATAGAGCTTGCAATGATTGTAGAGGTTATCGAGTTGCAGCCAGAATTTTTTATATTTAACATATCCATTCTCAGTCTATGTTGTATATTTTACACCAAAATGAAGGAAAAGACAATGGCGTAATTGCAGCCATATTAATGTTTTTCCTTGAATCTTGGAATATATGTCCCCAGTCTGAAAAAGATTGTTTTGGCACGTTTTGTTAAGTAGGTGTAACTGATGAATCGCGTCGACGAGATCTTGACAAGAGATATACTTGATTATCGAAAACGTTTCCACAATAATAGCATTTTACTGCACTTCTATTATTACATTCAGCATGGCACAACTCCCAGCCGTTTTCCACACTAAAGTCGATCACCACACCATTCAATATAAATCAGTAAATATCAAATGAATATTCAAAACGGTCTGGTTAGAGGTTAGAAAATAATGTCGCAGCACGATGTTTCGTCAAGTATTTGACAAAATATATGAAAAAAAAGAAAGAATATCGTTATGGATATCACGAATACGACTTCCAATACAGTTGCTGTTTCTTGAAAGAGGAATAGAAAACTAGCAACATATATGTAACATATATAATTTTTGAAAACACAACGGGACTTGCAATAATTGCAGAGATTATCGAGTTGCAGCCAGAATTTTTTATATTCAACATATCCATACTCAGTCTATGTTGCATATTTTACACCAAAATGAAGAAAAAGACAATGGCGTAATTGCAGCCATTTTAATGCTTTTCCTCGAATCTTGGAATGTATGCCCCCAGTCTGAAAAAGATTGTTTTGTTTAGTAGGGGTAACTGATGGATCGCGTCGACGAGACGCGATCCATCTGTGACTCATGCTTAACAAAATAAAATGTCTGACTGGGCTATTGTCCCCGTTTGGATATTTCTAGAAATTAATGACATAGATGACAATAATTTATATCGTAACCAAACTTACAAACAAGACGGCGAGCCATATCTGTGGCTCAAAGCTTAGGTCGGCGCTTTAAGATGCATTCGTTTTCAGAACAAATGATAAATCACATAATTGGGAATCGATACTATTTTGATAATTCTTAAGATTCAATAAATAACTTCATTTTTCCATTGTAGTGGTTAAAATTTTTGACATATGCGAAAAATCGCAAGATTTCGAGTGAAATTTCAGCTCCATTCAGTCGGAAATCTTTTTTACGCAATCTATAGGACCCAGGAGGGGCATCGATGTGCGTGCTTCCACTTCCAAAGCATTGGTTCTTCACTTCAGTTTTCCATAGCCAACTTCTAATTCCAATGTAAAGGAGGAAGTTCAATGCATTTCCGATATAATAGGCAACATAATATAACAATATAGAATAATGTAACGAGATATGCAAACATTTGCTTTCGATGATACGCTACGTTAGACGGAAGCCGCTGATTATCATGTCGCTTAGACTAAGATTGTCCTATTATTTTAGTTTGAACATTATTCCAAATTCACTATATTAGTCCGGTCGCTAAACCTAGATTTTGGCCTCAACGTCGCAATTTTGGGTTTTTCGGCAGATTTGGGTAGTTCTGATCATACACTTCAACAATCCGAAAACATTTTTGCCGTAAACCTTAAGCGTATTTAGTTTGAAAATTAAAATGTTTACTACCGAAAAATGTGTAAATATAAGAGTATTTTGTTGTATTTCGAAACTTTATTTTTGGAATCGATTGTCTTTCACTAGTACAATCGATCCATGAAAGGCTTAGTAATCGCGTATCTTTACTACTTATTAAGACGAAATCATAATTTGTAATTTTTGCCTCACTTCGGGGACAACACTCGACGACTAATTTCTGAAAATATTTTCACAGTGTGGCCAGATTTTCCAGTAAATTTTAGAGATACGACGAACCAGGAACATTCTGGAAGTCGTATTCTTGATATCCATAACGATTTTCTTTTTTTTCAAATACTTGACGAAAGACCGTGCGGCGATATCACTTTCTAACTAGACCGTATTGATCATTCATTCAATATTTACTGATTTATATTGAATGGTGTAGTGATTGTGTTTTAGCGTGAAAATACGGGTGTGAGTTATGCTATGCTGAAGTAATTTGGTCATTTTCAAACGATATTGAAGTAACATCAACAACATTCTACAATACCAAAATACAAACTAAAGACGAAATAATTCACAATACGAAACAACTCACACCCCCAACGATATCAAAAAAGGGAAATAAAAAAAGGATCCAGCAACGTCGTAAACGAAGTTTTTATAGCGATTTGTTTTGATGCAATGATAATTAAAGCAGTAGCACGTGTATGTGTTTATTTCATCACCAAGGTTAAATAGCACTCATTGCACTTTAACATGGGAGTTAAGTTTTGTATGAGATGTTGCCGATTATAGTGCAGGTGACTTTATCTTGAAGTCGTTCCTTGCAGTCTGAGTTTCCGTTAATTATTTCTTTTTGGGCACTGCTCACGGCTTTGCTAGGGGCGAATTTCAGCAGAAAAAATTCCCACAACTTTCATATGTTATCTAAGGTAATACGGCAAGAAGTTGCATATTATCCGGTGAAATCAGGCAGCCTTTTTTGTGTGAGCCTCGTTTAATACAATTAAAAACGTTTACTACATAAGGGAACTTTAATCCTCCGCAGTTTAAGATGAAAAAGTTTAACTTGTTTGAGTAAAGATTAATTATGTCACCGGAAGTTTTTTTGATAAATGTAAACGACGTTTGAAGAACATTTTTATGGAATTAATACCTTAACGATACGGTAAATACGATTGCATAATTACGGTACGGATATTTTTAGAAGAACGGAAGCCATATTACGCTGTGCAGTTACATGTGAAGCATCTGTTTTTTTGTTCTGCAGCTGATACGCTGGTACAGCTAGTAATATCGGTAGGTTATTCTCAAAGTTGATTATAAGATACTGCTAGGCTACCCACACTATGTAACAGTAGCATCATATTGTTATCATATCTATCGGCAACACCGCTAGCAAGCAGATTGCAGATTCTATTGATTTCCGATAACATTTGTAAAAATTTTGGGGCTGAAGGAACACTTCCCACGACTGCGTTACGTCACTAGGTTTCCCGCAACACGTAAAATCTTTTTCTGGGGGTCGATAATAACCTCCATAACAGAAAACTACAAAACCAGTTTTCTTAATTTCTATACCAAAATGTTTTGTCAGTTTTAATTTATTACCGAGAAAAACATTTTTATGAGATGACGAAGTATCTTTAAAAGCTCTTATTCTTCGCAAGCTCTGCAGTAAAATGGATGAAACGGATTTTCCACTTGCTGAATAGTCGAAATTCGTATGCTATAAATTAAACAACGAATAAATAAGGTCTTTGAAAATATAATTTATTTTTAGGATTTATAATTTATGACGTTGTGTAGCACCATGCATGCTCAAGTAGATTTTTGGTTTGAAAATATCGCAAAACGGTTGACTATTGCCCTCAATTAGCAGAAACTTCAAAATTGCCCTAACGTACCCACGACTGAAAGGAGGAAGAGAAGTGATGGAGTGTTTTCTATCACCCTCGAAAGATACCCCCTTGGCAGAATTAACGTACCCCACAATTATCAATTCAGTTGAGAAATTTGTGTACCAGTGGCAAATCCAGACATTTTTGGCGAACGGGAATCATTTTAGTAATTTTGGATATCTTCCAATTGAAATATACCTTTTTATAGCTTAATAAAGAAAATTATATAGAAATGGTGACAAATTTATTAGTTAAACAAAATTTCGAGTTTTAAACCAATTTTAAAGTATTAAAAAGTTTCCACTATGAACTATTTCAAAAAATACGGTATATATATTGTCTACTCAGAGTGTGTAGTTGTTGGCCGCCAGTCGGCTCAGGTTCTGCTTCCGGATTTATCTTTAAAGTAGCAATCGATAAAGAAGACTGAGAAATTTTGTATATCGACTTAAAAGGACACATATATTCTAGATGCCCGATTCTATTCACAAAATATGCAATGGCATCTATAATATGTTTATTTTAAAAGTATTTATGGTAGTATTTTGAAATACTAACATTATTAAAAGTTTTTACAAGTTGGTGGAAGTACTCTCTTTTTGGATGTTGAACTTATTATAACAAACTGGAATTTAAGCTCATCTGTTTAATATTCAACTTCTTCTCCAAAAAACAAACAAAACCTCATGTGTATATAACTTATATCTGCTCGTTGATTTGACATCATTAAACATAATTAAATGCAATTTCGTTGAAAGCGTGTTAGGGATAGACCGCGCCTGCTCGGCGTGATTTATCGGCCGCACGCGATCGAAATTTACAATAAAATTAACGTCAAACCAATATTCGTGCAAGTACGAGAGGGAGCGGGGGCGGAAACTTTAGAAAAAGCATTCTTACCCCTTGTTACGTCCGCCGCCTCTAGTACACGGCACTGGTCGTCGCTCTTTTTACACGTTGGTCGGGCAGCCTTCCTTCGAGGCTTAGGCCGCCGTCCGACTTAGTTTTTTCCCTTCTTATCCTACGGCCGCCGCCTTTAGTAGACGGCACTGGTCTGGTTGTCGAACTTTTTTCCCGTCTCCTTCATTTGCTCGTCAACTCTAAACCAATCTTTGTCCCTTGCTCTCTGCATTTCTCGTCTCTGCACTTCATGCACCACTTTGTAGCTCCTTTTTCAAGGAAAAAGGATTCGTAAGGGGCTGGTACCAATAAGCAAGTAATCAATCACCAATCATCTCACACTACTGTTATATTCTGTATACAATATTTTAGATTTTGTGTGAAATTTATATACACAAAATTTATTTTATATATTATAAAAAGTCACTGATTAGACCCGTCCATACGCTGCTTCCGATCTTTTTCAGTGAGAATTTAAATTTAAAAACCTTGTTTCCTGTGGGGGGAGGGGGTTAAAAATTCCCGAGGTCATACCTCTCTCGTAAATAAGCTATTGCTGGTTCGACTTACTCCAAATATTAGGGAAACTGTTATTGTATCCTTTCCCAAACTTTGTGCATCCTTCAATCTTTCCCTATTTTTGCATATCTCGTGCTTTTTACAGAATAACCTCCTTCTCTGCATGAATAATAAAGCAAGTGTTAATATAGGATTTCATGGGTGATTCTTATTTAAAACAAAAATATTCGACTTGAAAATATTCCACATGAGGAAGCCGGGCATTTATGTCAATCTTGCAAATTTTGTTTGACAAATATCATTATTGTTTCAATATGTTTAATCATCAGAGATCTATAGATTTCATTTTGCATTAAACGTGAAATGCACCACAAATCGCGGTCTTAAGTTCGATTTTCTCCATAGCGCTCGCTGTGTGGCAAAAGTACAGTATAAGTTTAATATTCGTTTGCGGTAATTGCATGTTTGTAAAATTCAAACCATCCTTGTGTATGAGATTTCATGCGGTCTATAAAACTAGCCGAATGGAGCGCAGTCCATCCAGGAGCCCATAAATAGCCAAAAAAGTAGATTTCATGATTTTATTCTAATATCACCCAGAAAATTATTGTCAAGGAACAACGATTTTGTTGCATTTTTGCCAAAGAGTGCTTATATGACTGAATGACTGATCACCATGAAAATAAATACATAAAAAAACTACGCTTTGTTACCATCTTTATTCTTTTAAGGCTTTCAACATCCGAATCTGCGTAAATTGCAAGCCAAAAGCAGTACCTAAAAAACCAACCAACGGCCACTTAATCGCAAAGAGCTGCTACAAGTTATAGTACCAGCAACTACGCGCTAGGCAGAAAACATTCGCTATGATAAAAAGCAGTGAGTGGTATCTGCCCTAGGCGATGGTAAAACTACCTACCACCTATTTGTTATCTTTTCTTACGACACGCGGGAAATACGTTAGGACTCACGATAAATTACAATAAAATTAGAATCAATTAATAATATTTTTAACGCCATCAAAGCTCGTCGCTTGCGAGAAATTTTTTTGAATGAAGACCTAGACCAGGACTATTCAATGAGATTGAGCAAAGTTCCAGAAAACCAATTCAAAAGATTAGAGAGTGCGAACTGCGGATATTCCAATTTACCATCAACCATAAAATGTAAACATAATCATAAACATATTCACTAAAATAACCACCGCCCACTGCACTCTATCATAATGTTTCAGTCATCTTGAATATATTTTATTATGCCTAGATTGCAATGGCTGTTTCTATATTTTGAAGTAGTTCTTCGCAATTTGTAAGCAGCAGTTAGTTGGCTCCTTTTAGTCGCTGGTTCCGGCCTTGCTTGAGATGAATTCCGCAAGCATTTTTCGTTGATGTTACGTTATATTTTTTGAAAAAAAAAGTCAAGCTGATTTTGAATTTACAATTTTACGCGTTTATTATTTTCCCCGATGTCAAATACATATTGCACTCATTTCGTGTTACCAACTTCCACTTTCAATAAAAATGGAAAAGTTGAAAACAATACCATGTAATATATTATGCAACATAAAACAAAAATTGATATATTGTAACTAGATCTTCAACCATCTGCTTTAAAACTTCAGATTCATGCTACGTTTTACGGGAGGCACTGATGATTCATGTATCTTGAAATAAGGTTGTTCTTGCACTTTATTTTAAACAATATCCACAATTTACTGTACCAAAAGAACGTTTCGAAATTTCAGGTAAATCAATTCGCTTATATTTGACGATATATATTGCCAATGTGCTGCTATGATTTGTGTAAAATTTTACTACGTAAAATTTGGCATATATCATGATTTCGCTTCAAAATAAATCATTTTGTAATAAAATAATCAAAAATTCAAGTTACTGAAAATCAGAATCCTAGAGTAACTGACTATTCGAAAAAGGACCTCCCTAGCATAATCACAGTCTTTATATAGTCGTTCCAAACGACTCGTTCGGGAAATGTAAGTCCACAGTACACATACCTCAGCTGTCGCCAATGGCCGATTCTCAAAAATTTTACGGCGTAGTTAGTTGCTCGTTCTTCATCCTATAATGTAGCACAGAGTGTGTCATCGTATCTGGCATGCAGTAGCTTATCCTGAAATAATCTGTGAGAATGAGTGAATTTTGGCGTCAGACAAAATGACATCCTAAAAATCGCACGATTTTATTGCAGAACCAAGATTATGTGAATCAATGTTCAATATGGAGAATAATTTTGAGGTTTGGTCTGATTTGGAGCATTAAAAATTTGATATAAACAATTTTTATCTTTTTTTTCTTTTTATCAATAGGTAAAAGTGACTTTTTTCTTCGATTCTAATTCTTATATGGGTTCAAGATCATATAGGCCGTTGCGGTGCACCCCGCAATCCCCGTCGTTTAGCGTTTTTATCATTTTTGTCAGCCGACAAAATTCTCATATTCTACTTCCAGAGAATTTTGAAATCGGAAAAATTCAGATCTTGTCATGAGCATCTTGCGCGTATTACTCATCAACGTCTTCCTATTTTTCATTATGTTTGCACAGCGGCTACAGCTATAGTCATTTTGTTTTGCATATTACAACAAACATATATTTTTTTATTTCGACTGCATAACCAGGGCGGCATTTTCTATTTTTCCTAGAAATCGTTGGTTGCGGAGACGTAGATTGTCCCCCAACAAACGGCTCTGCAAATTTCCGTACAGGCGAACCACAAAGAATTTCACTCGAGTCGAATCCAACTCGTACGCCCTACGAAATATAATCTCTCGAAATATGACGCATTTGGCTTCGTATTATTTCGAATGCTAAGATCCCGTTCAAAAGGAACACTTGTCGCGTGATGTCAGATTCGAGGCCGGTGCAAGTCGAATGATATCTTTGTCTCCTCAAGTAGCATGAAAACACAAATCATAGTGCAACCCGTTAAATCAAGAAATAACAACATCCAAAATGCGGTTTAACATACAAAACTATCTTATTCAACCCACGCAAACAGCGCTACAAATAACATCTGAAACAAAAAAATCAAGATGGCACAAATGTAAGGTTTGCCTCATAAGCATGGGCTATAAATGCAAAGCGCCGCAGAGGCTCGACGCGTCGGCGGCTTCATCTCAATCAGAAATATGTTGTGCACATGTGTTTTTGTTAAGCTTGAGTCACTGATGGATGGGTGGATCTTGCACTTCACCTGTGTCGTATTTTTGACAAAAAAATCAAGATGGCACAAATGTAAGGTTTGCCTCATAAGCATGGGCTATAAATGCAAAGCGCCGCAGAGGCTCGACGCGTCGGCGGCTTCATCTCAATCAGAAATATGTTGTGCACATGTGTTTTTGTTAAGCTTGAGTCACTGATGGATGGGTGGATCTTGCACTTCCCCTGTGTCGTATTTTTGACAAAATAAAATTTCTGATTGGGATATTCCTTGCAAAACATGTATGATTGAAACTCAGTTGTCGGAGTATTACATAACAAAAGTAAATATCAAACCATGCATTGAAATTAAACGAAACAATTTTCAAGTTGATTCACAATCACAGAGTGGTCGTAAGATGGGTCCTCTTTAGAGAGAACGATTTTCAGTGACATTAAATGCTGTTTGATCAGGTTTCCCTTCCTTCTGCATTCATCCGTTTAGCTATCCAATATGGCGATACTACCAACATTCATGTTTTCTGACTAACGAAGCCAATTTTGTCCAAGTCCTTTCACGTGTGCCCTACCCAGTCGCCAAAGGTTCAGGAATACGGATTTTCCACAAGCGGCAGAAGAAAAGGGCAATTTATGATTTTCGGCCAGACACTCGTTGTTTACGAAATTAATTTCACTCGAATTGTCTGCAAAGGATAGCGAATCGCGTTAAGGTTTTTACGAAAGAATCAACACGTAGACGTTTACCAAACGCCTACGAAGAATAAAAAAAAGTCCCTCTTTCAGGTTTGGAAAAAATGGAATGACTGGTTCGGGACAATTACAGGGGCCTCATTGTAAGATGCTCTAAGGCTAAGCTACTGTTGTACGGTATGGGTAAATTTATCGAAATATTAAAAAATCGCAATTTTAAGTACACGAAAACCGACAAAGTTCATAACTTGAAATCTATTGTGAATTCATGTCATATAATAATCATTTTTTTTCATTGGACTGAATTTTGTTTTCCCTGGCGGCGTATCCTCGACAAAGTTCAAAAATTTCGAAACGCTTCCCTCTCAGGGGCATTGCTTCACCGTGCCATGCGGAGAGAGGGCTGGCAGTAGACTGTGCTCATCAGAACACACTTTTGACAAAATATATTTGGTTGTTGAAAACGTTCCCCTAATAATAGCATTCGCTTTAATATTTCTGTTATTACTTCCATCATGACATAACCCACACCAAAGCACAATCACGAACGACTCCATTTAATTTAATCACTAAATATTAAATGAATTTGAAAATAGTTAAAGCAACGCCGAATCACTTGCTTTTCGGCGCAAACCATTACTTGAAAAAATCGTTATGGTGCTCACGAATAAAATATTCCAACTCGGTTGCTGTTTCCTGATAAGAGGAATACAATGTATTATTCGAGTTACCAATGCGCCCTATTATCGACGTTGAAAAGTTATGACGCTATAGCAACTGTTTCAACGTTTTTTTTACTACCTGGTAAAGCGGTGGGTATGGATTGCAGGTAGAATCGGACTAAGCTCTCAGGAATTTTAGAAAAGGAGCTGCGCTGGCGTCCGGACCAAGCCCCATAAAATAACCCCACATACGAAATACACGGTATTGTTTGCAAAAAAACAACGATGTTTTTATTCAACTTAAAAAAAGCAATTACAAGACAAATTATGCCATCAATTATTTAACTTGTCGAATCTGCTCCGGTAGAAGACCAATGATGAGATACAGAGCACGACAAGGAAGCAGAACATTGAGAGTCCGGCAATCAGAAGTACCGACGAAGTATCTAAAATACATAAAGCAGAAAATTAAACACAACGACTAACGAGGTTTTCCCTCCGACAGAAAACGCGTTTAATAACGCATTAAAGAGTGTATCGTTTGGTTTATCGTTTGGGTAAACTTTTATAATACTGTTATTAAATACAACCCAACGGACCTGCCGAAGTTATGGAAAGCATTCCACCGCTTGCTCTTCCTGGTGTTTGATCTATTTCGATAATTCTTGCTGAAGACGAGACAATGCTGTTGTTCGGAAACAGTGTTTCGAATGGAACTCCGCGTTGTCCGTGTAAAATGTAGATGGGACCGAACACGTTGGTGCTAAGATGGTCTGTCAAATTAGCGACTTCTCGACGACGACGACGACCAACGAGTGGCTGAGTACAAGTGCTGGGATTGTATGCACAGCGCTGGAAAAGTGGTAACGTGCAATTAAATACGAAAATACCATACCCAGAAACAGAGTGGAACAGCACCCGAAAAAAGTCTTGGGAGGGTGTTGTGGGACAGGCAGATTCCACACTACATTTTACATAGCAACGTTTTTGTTAAGCCAAGATATGGCGATTAGGATATAATATTAAAAAATATTATAATAATTATAAGAGATGGGATCAATACGGCGGAAGATAAGGGAACTTACCGCAACCCCACAGGGTTCCAATTCCGCATGTATGTAGAAGGCAGGACATCCCTGTAGTCTTGGTACTTGGAAAGAGGCGCAAACCGATGAAGATCGACCACTATGAGTAACTTTAGTCGGCATATAGTTTCGAGATCCACCAGGGCAACTATTAGTTACGAGCTGGACAACAGAGCTACCGGGGTTACTGCTACATGATAGGTAGAGAGTCTTCAAATACAGGATTCCCTGTAAATTGCAAGTTATATAGTTCCCAATAGTATTTAGAAAATTTGTGGTGGACGAAGGAAGGTGGAACACCGGTGTACAGATTGCATTATTTGAAATACTGCGTTATGTTATGATGAAGTATTGCACACACAGTCAAAAACTCCTTGTGTTGAATGTGTATATTAAAATTAACGATAAAAAACCATCCCAGAACCCGCTGAAATCAGTTTTAAACGTAAATTACTACTTTCGCTTACAATTAAAAACGCCTTCTCCGTGGTGAAATCTTACCTGCATACTGGCATCTGCTTTAATGTGCAGGTGGATCATTTCACCAACCGTGTAAATAGCACCTTCATCAACGGCAAATTTCTGAGGGCATTGGTTCGGACAAGACGAAGACACTTTACACAGCTCGATGGATCCTTGAACGCGCGTCATGCCAGTTTCTGATACTGTAGCTGGCTGGTTTAATCTGAAAGTGAAACAGAAGGTATCAGAATGCGTGACGAGCCAGCCACACACGAAACTTGACAAGATATCAATTTACTGATAAACGAAACCCAGCTGCGACGGGTTAAAGACCTATCTATCTATCTATCCATCTATGGATTTAAGGCATATCTATCTACATATGCATACTCAACTTACGCAGGTTGGAGAGATGTCACGATAACATATTCTCTGGTGTATGTGCATTGAAATTTGATGACCGGAACTGGCATATCATACGCAGCATTGGTGAATCTATTAAGCCAAATTATGTTGTTAACCACAGTGCTGTCCATGGTGGCCATAACGTTAGTTCCACATTTTCCGAAAGGAAGTGGAATAGTGAATGTGTGAGAGATCCCACTGCTTGATACTGCGAAACATTCTTGCGAGACTGGTGCTGCATTATTATTAGAGTTTCCAGCCAGGTATAATCTGCTGTTACCGATGCCAAGATCGTACTCCCGGACAAAGGCGTCGTCAACAGACACTATAATTTGATTTGTCAGACATTGTACGTTGGGTGGAGCTGAAAAAGCAAGAGATATATTGACTGGATCGTAACGCGGATAGTTAAAATCGCCAGTGTTGTTGTATATGGAACATGGTCGTTTTAAAATCATGAAATAGATGGTATATGCGGACGTTAAAGCAGGGCAAGTTCGGCTGCCTTTTTTAAGGTACGATCTATACGACATAGGCCCCTTTTCCACACGAATTAGAAAAATGCCTATAAGTAAAGATCTAAACGAAAACTTGTTGCAAAATCAATGACCCAAAACATTTCTAGTTAATTAAGATGATATACTTACGAACTGTGCAATTCTTCCCCAAGTAGCCATTTTGACTGCGACAGTAGTAACCAGACGAATGCCTGCACGATTCAACGCATTCGCACATGTTCCTGCACGGATTGAATCCTTGATTGCAAGGGTCCTTGATCTGTGGCGAAACCGGACTTTCACAGTGAGTTCCAGAGTAGTACGATGTACAGACGCAGTCATATCTAGAATTTGCGAAAATATTGACGAAGTAGAAAACTAGGCGAAAAGTGGATGAGAATTTGCGAAAATATTGACCAAGTAGAAAACTAGGCGAAAAGTGGATGATGGAACATTATAACCCATACCTGGCGTCCGTCGACTGGTAGCAAGTACCTCCATTCAAACATGGATCTGGATAACACGGGTTCCTGACTGCAGCGACAATCCTCTGGCCATGCTCGCAGTGTGTTCCGTGGTAGGATCCAGCACACTGACAGCGATATCTAAAACGACAAACATCTGCAATGAAGTCCAAAAAAATGAATTACTAATTGAAAAACCTTTACCTCAAAGCGCTCGCATGGACGCTTCCAGTCGGAACGCATGTCCCCCCGTGCAAACATATAACGTGAGTACACGCAGAACCAGTCAGGTAGTGGCGTCCAACAGATCTACCACCAGGCGCGTCCGCATCTTTCTTCTCGGGCTCCGCCACGGGCTCATCATCTTCAGCTTTAAAACAACGGAATATTGTTAACACTATAGAAACGAGTCTTAAGAAAGTCTTTTAAAAGATAATCTCCCTTACCAGCGCTCGAATATCTCAGCACTGCTACCAGCAGAAGCAACGAAAACATCCTAAAAAATATAAGCATAGAATTAACACTTCTTTAAAACAGTGGAGCTCCCAAAGCGAAGTACTTACCAACTTAAACTCGCCATTTCCAAACTACACCGTTAATATAACAACAACGCCTAAAAATATGAAAATTCGAACGAAGGACGAAGTAACTTAGAACGACGAAACACACCCGCCAACGAATTTCAAAATAAGAATCCGACGATGCTCGAAAACAAGGTTTTTATAACAATTTGTTTTGGTGCAAGAGTAATTATTTCTTATCCCGCAGTATCACGATCATTGAGCAAATAACCAATTTAGTAAAAAGTATCATGTGCCAATCAGAAACTATATTTTGTTGTGCATGCGAAGCATTGCTTTGGTGGTATGTGCGTTTCGGGCATAGACCAATATTCGACTCTGAAATAAATAATAATAAATCTTGATATATCATTTTGCACATTTGTAAAAAATTGTAAATATATCTCCAACAGGTACTTCTTTAATTGTATACAAACCAATCTCCGGGTGCAAAAAAGTTGATGTTTTCACTCAGAATAATTTCATGTCCTTATGTATTTTTAAGCGCGAGTCACTGATGGATCGCGCGGTGGATTGGATTGGAATAAAATTTCTGATTGGGAAAGAACCGTTTTCTCTCCCATGCATGTGGAGGGAGGTATGGCTAGGGTTGCAAAATATCGGGAATTTACGTGGAAGGTAATTTACCATCGGCTACTTTAGCAAAAAATGGTAATTAACAGGATATTTCGCAAACTTTGGAAACTTTCAATAAATTGCTAAGTTGCTATAGACCAAAAGGGATTATGTTTCTGCATTGTCGCTGATACCTGACTTTCAATATTATAAAAAAAATAGTATACATATTATGACCTTATAATATTTTGTTTCCTGTACAGTAGTTTCGGAAATGAAAATACAGTAATCACTGATGAACGATAAATGCAGCACAAAGTTAAGAATTAGAACGAAAGTCTTCTGGAAGAAATTTACTATTTCTATTGGGTTAGCATTAACTCCAATGAGCTGATGACGACCTGTATGTATGTATACATCAATCAACTTGATATCAATCAACTTGAGTTGATTTATATATGTTCGTATGTTTAATAGAAAAAATGGTGCTTATCAACAACTAGGGTCATTTGCCTGTTAACTTGTTGTTAGGGCTGGAAAAACGAATCATTTGGGATTCAAATCGAATTTCATAATGTTATCGAATCGAATCTCCAATTCCTTATAAATAACAGATATGCCATTCTTACCATTACAAATTGACTATATTACGATAAATGCATAGTTGTTCGTTACTAATATTAACATAAAGAGACGTGAAGGGAATGTTTTTCAATTCACACTCATGTAAAAGAGGAAAAGTTCTATATTTGAACGATAGAATGCCATCAATTTTGGTCAACTTGGACCGAAATCGATTGGATTTTATTGTTGAAAATTAAAATTCACTCCATTTAGCAAAGTTTTTGTTCCCATGAACGATTCATAATTGATTGGAATAAATTGTGCTTTGGATCGATACGAATCACCGAATCGAATTGCCCAGCCCCACTTGCGATAAAATTATCGGGGACCAGTTCAAGGTTGACTAACTATTCATAGTTTGAAATCTACCATTGCTGTCTAATTATGAGATAAAATTATATAAGGGGGTAACAAATATAGATGGTTTAAAATATCTTTTAGGGTGATTCAAATCTAAAAAAGCAACCATACGAAAATTCACGAGCGAGCTTTGGTCGCGCATACACTGGCTTGCGTATTTTTAATTATATCCGGCTGCGAAACAAGTTGAATGTCTTCGAACACTTGGAAATATGAGTTCAATTCTAAATAATTTCGCCCCCAAGAAAATATTCTATATCGCAACTCCCCAGTTGTTGTTACACTCATTTAGCCGATAATATGCTCTGAAATCTCCTTTTTTAAATTACGTTTTTCGGATTGTGCTCTCATTATGACCTATTAGTTCGTTCACGCCGTTCGCTCATTTGAGTTGATCAACCAGACAGTGGAGGCGGAGGGTCTCAAATGTTGTAGGGTACATAAAGAATTGAAATCTGTCTTTTACTTTCCATAATAATTTACTTTTGTTATTAATTGGAAATTTGTTATGCCTCTTGCGAAAAATCGTCATTTTGCCAGTAAAAGAACAGAAAACAGCTTCGTATATTTCGCGAAAATTTTGCCATTTCTATAGAAATTTTAAATGAACATTCAAAATCTTGGATGGGACTGATTCCTCCGTTTCATTACTTACGAGGTTTATGCACCCACCCGGTTGCGCCACCATAGCACCCAGAGAAACCTATAGCCTACCACGTACCAAGTCGGTTTTTGGTCGTCGTTATCCTGCTACTTTGCATAGATTACGTTTTATCTAGCTATGGAAATTAATGAAAAACAATGCAGACTTCTATTGCCGTTTTTGTTTTGTTACCTGAAACAACAAATAGAATTTCACGTGTGTAGTACCTTCAAACACAATTCTAATATGTATTAAACGTCGTCGACGTCAGGTGCGTAATTCAATGAGCCAAAACAATCTTGGGGCAATTGCAACAAGTCAAAGATGTGTGCGTTTGCGGCCAAACGGAGATAGCACATGTTATGAGAATTATGTTTGGCCAAGCAAGACATTGTGTTACACCTCATTATTATTTATCATCATTGTGATGTTATTGTTCTAAGTGATCACTGATTATAGTCAAGCTTATTATGGTCTGTTGCTTTGTCGATACGAAGGCATTTAGTCTTGAGTAGTGTGGTCATAGCATCAGGTTTTCTAGCTTGTCTGTACTCTGAGTGTAATATTATCTTTATTGTATTGTGTTTAGTTTAGGCCTTGTTTTGTAGTTTCTTAAAGCCGTATATTCGGTTAATATAAATTGACATTAATACATGTTCGGGACTTGATGTTTCATGACAATTTAAGAAACTACAAATTATGGATACTTCAATGAAGCCATCAAGACTAGATCTGGATTTGAATTCACCCAGTGCTGCCAAGGAGTGGAAACACTGGCGTAGAACCTTCGAGAATTACATTGAAGATTTGCAAGCAAAACTCACAGAAGGTCAAGTTGATAAGCTGAAGAGATTGATTAATTCTGTGTCTCATAATGTTTATGAGTACATAGAGGAGGCTGATACGTACGATGCAGCTATGAATGTTTTACAAAATCCCGTGAAGAGGAAAATGTGTCTATGGCAGTACAGCATCTGCAAGGCACAACTATCGGCCATTGTGTTGGCGAAATAACGATTGGCGAGAGAACTTATCCAAACGTTTCACTGAAAGTTTTCAAAGGTTTATGTTGTGAACTGTTATTGGGGCAAGACTTCCAAAAGAAGCACGAGCGGATGATATTTCACTTTGATGGAAAACTTCAGGAACTCGAAGTGCGAGCTAATTTAGATATGTGTGGTTTGATGGCAGCCAACTACACAGCACCTTCGTTGTTTTCAAATTTGAAGCGCGATTGTCGTCCAATAGCAGTGAAATCTCGTCGTTATGGTGCCGTAGATAAGGAATTCGTTGCCAAAGAAAAATATCTCGCATGCACGAAGAGGGGATTATCAGACCAAGTTCATCCCCCTGGAGGGCGCAACCGCTAGTTGTGAAAGACCCATTCATTCTCTGCAAAAACGTCGTATGTGCATTGACTATTCTCAAACGATAAACATCTATACTGAACTCGACGCTTATCCGTTACCACGGATAGATGACATGATCAACGATCTCGCAGCATATTCTTGGTTCTCAACTTACGATCTTAAGTCGGCATATCATCAAATCAAAATCCGTGAAGAGGACAAATTGTATACAGCATTTGAAGGTGATGGAAAACTCTGGGAGTTCAACAGAAATTCCATTTGGGGTGACGAACGGAGTTCCTGCGTTCCAGCGAGTAATGGATGAAATCGTAGATGATTGCAAATTGAAGGATACTTTTCCATACCTCGACAATGTGACAGTTGCAGGTCGCACGAAGGAGGAACACGACTTCAATGTGAAGAAATTCCTTGAGGTCGTAAAGTTGAAAAACTTGACTCTAAACGAGACCAAAACTGTTTCTGCTGTTCAGAAGATTAATGTCCTGGGATACACTGTAGGAAATGGCTGTGTAGCTCCAGATCCTGATCGACTTGCTCCTCTGCGGAACCTCTTGCCTCCGTCTAATAGTCGCTCTTTACAGCGTGTTATTGGACTATTTGCCTATTACTCAAAATGGATTGGAAATTTCGCCGATAAGATGAGACGTCTTCGTAAAGCCAAAACTTTTCCTTTGGACAGTGCTACGGTGCGAGATTTTGAAGCACTGAAATTAGAGATTGAAAATGCAACGCTAAGTTCGATTGATGAACATGTACCCTTTGTTGTGGAGTGTGACGCCTCCGATATTGCAATATCAGCAACACTCAATCAGGGTGGTCGCCCAGTGGCATTCTGGTCTCGTGTTTTACAGAAAAGTGAAAGATTCTATCCTGCTGTGGAAAAAGAAGCGACAGCGATAATAGAGGCTGTTCGTAAATGGAGTCATCTTCTGGCAAGACGCCCTTTCACTATTGTTACCGATCAACGATCAGTATCGTTCATGTTGGACAATCGAAGACGGACAAAAATAAAGAATAACAAGATCCAGTGTTGGAGGTTAGAACTTGCATCGTTGAGCTACGAAATCAAGTATCGACCCGGTAAACAAAATGTTGGTCCCGACACATTCACCCGTGCTACATGCGCAACTATTTTTCCTGCATCACTTATGGAAATACATGAAGGATTGTGCCATCCAGGCGTGACCAGACTTTTGCATTTCGTCAAATCGAAAAATTTACCTTTTTCAACAGATGATGTTAAACGAACTTGTAAGTCATGTCGTATTTGTGCAGAATTGAAGCCGAAGTTTTTCACGCCACCATTTGGAACATTGATCAAAGCAACACAGCCGTTCGAAAGAATAAGCATTGATTTTAAAGGACCATTACCATCACGAACAAAGAAACATATACATTCTGACAGTAGTTGATGAATATTCCAGGTTTCCTTTTGCATTTCCGTGTTCTAATCTTTCTTCGGCAACTGTTATAAATTGTCTCGAAAATTTATTTTCGTTGTGTGGTCAAGTGAATTTTGTTCACTCTGACAGAGGAAAATCGTTCATTTCATCGGAATTGAAAAATTTTTTGCACAGTCGAGGTGTAGCTACCAGTCAATCGTCCCCTTATCATCCCATCGGGAACTCCCAGGTGGAGCGGTTCAATGGGATCATATGGAAAGCAGTACGACTCTGTTTACGTTCTCATAATTTACCAGTGACTCATTGGGAAATTGTTCTGCCAAAAGCTCTGCAATCTATACGGTCTCTGCTTTGTACTACTACTAATACAACGCCACACGAACTGTTTTTTAAGTTTCAAAGGCGTTCTCCAACTGGACCATCGTTACCTACCTGGCTGTGTGAATCAAAGCATGCATTTCTACGAAAATTCGTTCGTTCCCATAAAAACGACGATCTGGTGGAAGAAGTTGAATTGATGGATGTAAACCCGGCATATGCTCGAGTGCGTTTTGCTGATGGGAGGGAGAGTACAGTATCATGCAGAGACTTGTCGCCGTGTCCGAATACAGAATCTAATCTTGATCGTGTCGTTCAAAAGGACAATAATACTCCAGAAATTGGAAGTGGAGTAAATCAGCTCAATTTAGATAAACAACCAGTTCTAGAAGAAACACGTAATGGTGTGGTTTAAACACGAAAAACCCTGTTGAAATGGACTCTGATATAACAGACTCACTTGCCCTCGCCGCTCTACTCGATCCAATATCGGAATTCCACCCGATAGATATGGTATTGATATGTAGGTGGGGAGAATGTTATGAGAATTATGTTTGGCCAAGCAAGACATTGTGTTACACCTCATTATTATTATCATCATTGTGATGTTATTGTTCTAAGTGATCACTGATTATAGTCAAGCTTATTATGGTCTGTTGCTTTGTCGATACGAAGGCATTTAGTCTTGAGTAGTGTGGTCATAGCATCAGGTTTTCTAGCTTGTCTGTACTCTGAGTGTAATATTATCTTTATTGTATTGTGTTTAGTTTAGGCCTTGTTTTGTAGTTTCTTAAAGCCGTATATTCGGTTAATATAAATTGACATTAATACATGTTCGGGACTTGATGTTTCATGACAGCACATGTTTTCTTGATTAACATATCGCATACTATTGGAAATGTAAAATCCCGCCCGAGGTGTAGGTTTAAAAAGTTCAAAAATTCGTGAATGTACGAAGTTACCAGGAAGGTAGTTTATCCTTCATAGATACTTAAGTTGTAATATTCCATATGAATCATGATAATGCCGTACAACGGACAAATACTCTTATAAATAAACCTTAAATAACCGTACAGTAACGTGACAGCACGAATTTTCGTGATGCTCGCCACTCACAAAGTATTGATTATTTTTCCTAGTGAAATGTTTGGTTTCATATGTCAGGATTTGAAACTGCGACAAACCGACAACTGAAATAATAACATTGTTATGACGAATTTATGCTTGAATGACGCATGTTTTACGCGCATTTTTTTTTTTTAAAAACCTCAAACGTGTTGTATTATTAGAAAGCTTTGTGCCCTCCTCTTTCTTCTGCTAATCAAATATTTCACTCGTCACTGCCTAATTTTCACTTATTTCTCTGATTTGTGTTGCGGTTTTATATATATTTATTATTAGGGTAACTATACTTTCTGGTAGTATACCAAATCTTTACCGAAGGATGGTAGATAAAACAATTACGATACGAAATTATGCTGCGGGGAAATCAAATTGAGACGTCAAATCATTCGATCGATTTTGACATAATTAACAAATATCACGGAACGACATATCAATTCCTCGACTGGCATGTGATTTACACGCGATCGAAATTTACAATAAAATAACGTCAACCTAATATTAGTGCAAGGTCAGGAATTTTCACTTCATTTGCTTGTCAACTTTAAAAAATCTTTATTCCTTTGCTTTCTGCATTCGCCTTCTTTGCACTTCATGCTCCTCTTTGCAGCTCCTTTTTCTATAAAAAATGTATGGCAAGCGACTGGTAAGCAAGCAAGCGGACAGGCGAGTGAGTGAGTAAGCAAGCGGACAGGGGAGTGAGTGAGTGAGTGAGTAAGTAAGGGCACCAGTCATTTCACACTACTATTACTGTTCTGTATGCGATATTTTAAATTTAGTGTGGAATTAATATACTCTGTTTCATAATTTATTTTGTGGGGGGGGGGGGGGGGTGAATATTCCCAAGCTCCTCCCTTCCTCGTAAATAAGCTAGTGCTGGTTCCGGCCACCTAATCGCAAAGAGCTGCTACAAGATATAGCACAAGCAACTACGCTCTAAGCAACATACAAAGCTGAACTGAACCGCTAGGATAAAACGCAGTAAGTGCTATCTGCCCTAGGCGATGGTAAAATCACCGACAACGTCTTTGTTTCCTTTCCTTACGACACGGGGGAAACACGTTAGAACTCACGATATAACAATAAAATTAGAATCAATTAATAATGTGGTTTACGCCAACAAAGCTCATCGCATCCGAGACATTTTTTCAACGAAGATCTAGACCAGAACTATTCTATTAGTTTAGGCAAAGTTCCAGATATGCAATTCAAAAGATTAGAGAGTGCGAACTCCGGATATTCGAATTTCATCAACCATAAAATGTAAACATAATCACTAAAATAACCACCGCCCACTGCACTCTATCATAATGTTTCAGTCATCTGGAATATATTTTATTATAACTAGATTGCAGTGGCTATTTCTACATTTTGAAGTAGTTTTTTGCAATTTGTAAGCAGCCGTTAGTTTGTTTCGTTGAAAAAAGTCAGTTGATTTTGTAGTATTGCTGCAGTATTCAATTTCAACGATGTTTTTGTTTTCAGTATTTTTTTTTTTTTTATTGAAATTCGCTCAGAGCAAGGCCACAGGAGAAGAATCAAACTTGAAAATTCTCCTGTAGCCACCAAAGTGCAAAGAGCTACAAAAAAAATTTAACAATTGTGCGGCTACTACCTTTCTACATAGTACATTAAATTATAAAAACATATATATATATATATATATATATATATATATATAAAAATATTGCCAATGTGCAGCAAAACCATGATTTATGTAAAATTGTAAAAGGGTGAAGTTGTTGGTCTTATGAAGTAATCAAGCTAGCTGTTTCTGTCTGTCATTTTAGTGGTTGTAAGCAGGGTCCTCATTAGAGAGAATAATTTTCAGTGACATAAAATGCTGTTCGATCATGTCCTTCACTCTGCGTTCATCCGTTTAGTTATCCAACTAACGGAGCCAATTTTGTCAGAGGTATTTTATGTATGCCCTATTCAGTCGCCACATGTCCGCGAACACGGATTTTATACAAACGACAAAAGAAAAAAAAGATTCATGATTTTCGGCCAGACGCTCGTTTTTTACGAAATTAACTTCACTCGAATTTGCTACAAATAGTGAATCCTGTTTTTGGTTTACGAAAAAATCAACGCGTAGATGCTGACCGAACGCTTACGGTATTCTAACCCAATCGCCGTTTCCTGATGGAGGGATAGAATCTATTATCCATATTTCAAAAACACATGGAGACTCGAGACGTGCACCATGACGTACGTTATCGCGATGTAGCGAAAATTTTCCTTTCCCAGTACGAAAACCGATATAGTAACAACTATCATGTCCAAAAGGGCGTTGTTTGCAAAATCCAAACCGCGGGTGTAAGGTCACCAATATATTGGATACGAAATTAATTTAGCTTTCTTGTTGAATATTACCCTTCGAATCTGGCCAATCTATTTTTGCGACAGGCATGGACTGTATGGAAGACCGGACAGACCATCCCTAACACTCTTTCCGGATACGAAGTACACTGTATTGTTTTGCAAAAAACGACGATGTTTTTATTAACTTAAAATGCAATTCAAGACAAAATCATACGATTAATTATTTAACTTGAGGAAACTGCTCCGGTAGAAGACCAACAATGAGATACAGAGCAAGACGAGGAAGCAGAACAGGGAAAGACCGGCAATCAGAAGTACCGATGAAGAATCTAAAATACATAAAGCAGAAATTTACTAACGAGCTATTACCTTTGCACAAACCCTTGTTCGCGTTAAAGTGTGACCAAACTGACCTGTCGAGGTTATGGAAAGCGTTCTGCTATTTGTTTTTCCTGGTGTTTGATCAATTTCGATAATTCTTGCCGAAGATGAGACAATGCTGGTGTTCGGAAACAGTGTTTCGGATGGAACTCCAAGTCTTCCATGTAAAATGTAGATGGGACCGAACATGTTGGTGTTCTCAAGACGATCCGTCAAATTAGCGGCTTTTCGACGTCGACGACCAACGAGTGGCTGAGTACAGGTGCTGGGATTGTATGCACAGCGCTGGAAAATATTGAAATCCTCTGATGAACCGTGGGTAATGTGCAATCAAATACGTAAATACAAAGGCCGATTGAACCAGTACGCCAAAAAATCTGGCGGGAGTCGTGTGACCTTTCGTTAAAAGCCAGGACATTCGCGATAATAAAGGTATTATTTCATAACGATAGTTACATTAACATAGGAAAATATATTAATACAGAGGAAAATAACCTACCGCGACCCCACAGGGTGCTAACTCTGCATGTATGTAGAAGGCAGGACATCCCTGTAGTCTTGGTACTTGGAAAGAGGCGCAAACCGACGAAGATCGGCCACTATGAGTGATCCTAGTCGGCATATAATTTCCGGATCTATCAGGGCAGCTATCTGTCACTAGCTGGACAATAGAGCTACCGGGGTTACTGCTACACGACAGGTAGAGAGTCTTCAAATACAAGATTCCCTGAAAAAAAAATAGTATCGTTTTTCGACAGTATGGAGAAAGTTGGTGGTAGACGAAAGAAAAAAAAAGTGGGAAATCTCATGTACAGATTGCATTATATACCTCGGGTCTTGTGACGAGGTGCTGCAGATAATCGCTAAGAGAAACCCGATTGATTTTATATTATTAAATTGAACGACGAGAAAAGCATCCGGAAAAGCTACTCATGTGATGAGGTGCTGCAGATAATAGCTAAGAGAAACCCGATTGAATTTGTATATTAAATTTAACGACGAGAAAAGCATCCGGAACAGCTACTGCTAACAAACCAAGAACACCTTTTACTGGATGAAATCTTACCTGCATACTGGCATCTGCTTTAATGTTCAGATGAATCATTTCACCAACAGTGTAAACAGCACCTTGATTAACGGCAAATTTTTGCGGGCATGCGTTAGGACAAGACGAAGACACTTTACACAGCTCGATGGATCCTTGAACACGCGCCATACCAGTTGCTGATACTGTAGTTGGCTGGTTCAACCTGAAAATACGGAATTTAGAACGCTTGGCGAGCTCCATACGAAACGTAAGAGCATGCTGTTACTATTACTTCACACTGATAAGCTAAATCTTGCTGCGATGTTGAGAATGATGGGTTTATTATGGGTTTAAAAGACTATTTACCTATATATGGGTCCAAAACACACAACTTACGCAGGTTGGAGAGATGTCACTATAACGTATTCTCTGGTGTATGTGCACTGAAATTTGATGACCGGAACTGGCATATCATACGCAGCATTGGTGAATCTATTGAGCCAAATAATGTTGTTAACCACAGTGTTGTCCATGGTGGCCATGACGTTCGTTCCGCATTTTCCGAAAGGTAGCGGAATAGTGAATGTGTGAGAGATCCCACTGCTTGATACTGCGAAACATTCTTGCGAGACTGGTGCTCCATTATTATTATTATTATTAGAGCTCCCAGCCAGGTACAATCGGATGTTATCAATTCCAAGCTCGTACTCCCGGACAAAGGCGTCGTCAACAGACACTATAATTTGATTTGTCAGACATTGTACGTTGGGTGGAGCTGAAAAAGTAAGAGGTATATTGGAGATCGTTCTTCTGTAGATCGTAACAGGCAATGGCGACGCGGATGGCGACTGTATTGTATTAGCAATTACGTCGTGTACAATGAAACAAGATTCCGTATAAACCGACTCTGTAGCCGCAAGGCGCGATCCATACGACATAAGAACCTTTTCTATATGAATTAAGATTATGCCAATAGCATGAAAGCCAATAGCATGAAACTATCTCAACGAGAATCTGACCAACACATTTTTAGAGTTTGGGAGTTGAGAACGATACTTACGAACTGTGCAATTTTTCCCCAAGTAGCCATTTTGACTGCGACAGTAGTAACCAGATGAATGCCTGCACGACTCCACGCATTCGCACATGTTCCTGCACGGATTGAATCCTTGATTGCAAGGGTCATTGCGCTGTGGCGAAACCGGACTTTCACAGTGAGTTCCAGAGTAGTAAGATGTACAGACGCAGTTATATCTAGAAAAACGAAACAGTAAACCAGGCGAAAAGCGTAATAGAAAACTGGCGAAGAGCAGCCAATGAAACTTAATAACCCATACCTGACTCCCGCCGACTGGTAGCAAGTACCCCCATTCAAACATGGATCTGGATAACACGGGTTCCTGACTGCAGCGACAATCTTCTGACCATGCTCGCAATGTGTTCCGTGGTAAGATCCAGCACATTGGCAGCGATATCTAAAACGATAAACATGTACTTAACGCAATGAAGTCCAAAAAAAGAACTATTAATTGCAAAACATTTACCTCAAAGCGTTTGCATGGACGCTTCCAGTCGGAACGCATGTCCCCCCGTGCAAACATACAACGTGGGTACAGGCAGAACCACTCTGGTAGTGGCGTGCTACAGATCTACCACCAGGTGCGTCCGCAATTTTCTCGGGCTCCGCCACGGGCTCGTCATCTTCAGCTTTAAAACGATGGAATATTATTAACACCAAGGAAGCGAGTCTATAAGGAGCCATTAAAAGATAATCTCCCTTACCAGCGCTCGAATTTCTCAGTAGCCCTGCTACCAGCAAAAGCAACGAAAGCAACCTAAAAAACAGGCACAGAATTAACACTTCACTTCAATTAAAAACTTTAAAACAGGGGAGTTCCCAAAGCGCAGTACTTACCAACTCAAACTAGCCATTTTCAAACTACACTGTTAAAGTAACCTCAACAGCGCCCAAAAATATCAAAATTTAAACGAAGGACGAAGTAACTTAGAACGACGAAACACACCCGCCAACGAATTTCAAAATAAGAATCCAACGATGCCCGAAAACAAGGTTTTTATAACAATTTGTTTTGGTGCGAGAGTAATTATTTCTTATCCCGCATCATCGATCATCGAACAATTTAATAAAAAAAAGTGCTATGTGCCAATCAGAGACTTTATTTTGTTAAGCATGAGCCACAGTTGGGCTGTGTTTCGGCGGCGCAATTTATCCATGACGCATACTCTCCAAAGGATATTGAGACAATATTTTTCTAACAGTGTTCTGCATGTGAAACACTGTTTGGTGGTATTAGCGTTCCAGGCATTGTATACAAACCAATTTCTGGGTGCAAAAAAAAGGAGTTGCTGTATTCAGTCAGAACAATTTCATGGCCGTATAAGTTTTAAGGCGTGAGTCACTGAGGGATCGCGCGCGGTCCATCAGTAGTGGCTCATGCTGGAAATTATTTTTAAGGGATTTTGGGAAGAACCGTTTCGTCATACATACGTTCATGAGTTTGATTTGGAGGTGGCGTGACCACGATAGCGTTTTGAAATACCGCCGCTAAATTAAAAATAATATTTTTGTGTGGATATCCTTTTCCGATTCTTCCGGCGTCCCAGGTTGTTACCATATTAATTTGCATCATTTTTTCATATGTTACTCTCAAGCATCATTCAGGAAGAAGCCATACTTATTTAGGCGGCTGTGGTTAGGGTTGCAAAATTCCAGAAATTTTTAGTGAAGGTAATTTACGAATGGTCTTTTTGACCAAAAATGGTAATTAACGGGATATTTCAGAAAATCTGGGAAATTTCAGGAACTTTCAATAAATTTCATGTTACTATAGACCAATAAGGCTTCTTTTTCTGTATTGTCGCTGAAGCTTTCTATATTATAAAAAATAGTATACATAGTATGACCTTATAATATTTTGTTTCATGAACAGTATTTCGGAAAATGAATATACAGTAATCACGGATGAACGATAAATGCAGCACAAAGTTAAAAATTAGAACGAAAGTCTCCTGAAAAAATTCAAAATTTCTATTGGGTTAGCGTCAACCACAATAAGCTGATGACGACCTGTATGTATGTATAAATGTATCGTTTGTTTCGTTAATATAAATCAACTTGAGTTGATTTATGCATGTTTGTATGTAAAATGATGCTCATCAACACCTAGGGTCATTTGCCTGTTAACTTGTCATTAGGGCTAGGAAAAACTGAATCATTTGGAACTAGAATTTCTTACTATTACAAATTGACTATATAACGACAATCTACGAATGCATATTGACATAAAGAGACATGCAAAGAATGTATTTTCAACTCACACTAATTCTATATTTGAACGACAGAATATGCAATCAATTTTGGTCAACTTAGACCGAAATCGATTGCATTATATCGTTTAAAATGAAAATTCACTTCATTTAGCAAGTTTTTTTCTTATGAACGATTCATAATTGATTGGAATAATTTGTGCTTTGGATCGATTGGAATCAACGAATCGAATTACCCAGCCCTACTTTTGGTAAAGTTATCGGGGACTAGTTCAAGATTGACCAATTATTCATAGTCTGGAACCCACCATCGCTGTCTAATTGTGAAATTAAATAAGAGGGTAACAAATAAAGATGGTTTAAAATATCTTTTAGGGTGATTGAAATCCAAGTGCTAAAAACGAATGAAATTCCAAGGTTGTCGCGAGCTTTTGCCGCACAGTTTTGGTACACTTATTTAGCCGATAACATGCTCCAAAAATCTCATTTAAAAAAAAATTACGTTATTCCGGTTGTGCACTCATTATGACCTCTTTATTCGCACACAAACGTTTTTTAAAATCTCCATCTCAATATTATTATTATAGCACTCGGTCGTATTATCAAAATACCGTATTTTTCTCATCCACTCATTTGAGGCGGAAGTTCTCAAATGTTGTAGGGTACATAAAAATTGAAATTGTCTTTCACTTTCTATATTAATTTTTTTTATGCTTTTCGCGAAAAAGTCGTCATTTTGCCACTAAACGAATAAAAAAACAACTTCATATAGCCTACTACGTACAAAGTGTATGTTGATGTAAAGCCATAAAGAGATTTCTGGTTCGATCGAGATTGTCCAAGTTCTCAAACCTGGGTTGTGGTGGGCAAGATTGATGGATCTTTATCCTGCTATTTTGCATAGACTGCGTTTTCTCTAGCTATGAACAATAACGGAAAATGCCCGTTTTCGTTGCATAAGTTTGCGATTCGTAGGCATATTACTACTATTAATGAAAAACAATGAAAACTCTTATCGCCTTTTTTTCAAAAACCTCACACTTGTTATATTATTAGAAACCTTTGTGCTCTCCTCTTTCACTTGCTAATCAAATATTTATACTTATTTCTCTGATTTGTGTTGTGGTTTCATATATATATATATATATACACATTGGTAGGGTAACTATAATTTTCGGTAGTGTACGAAATCTTTACCGAAGGATGGTAGATGAAACAGCTGCGGTACAAAAATATACTGTGGATATCTTTAGATAATATCGAGAAACGATATTTTCAAGTTTCAAAAAAGCGCTCTAGACGACATTTCAATGTCGTAATCTTCGAGGCACCCAAACGACGCAAGAATGATTTTAAACGACCCAACTAAACTAAAAAGATGAATTTCCACTGCTTTTGTGTTGTGAATTTTTCTTCATTCAGCAAAAAAATGAGATGTCAAATCATCCGATCGATTTTGGCATAATCAACAATATTAATTATATATTCGGTATTGCTCAGTTCTTTCTTAAGATGTCTTTGATCCAATTATTTGGTCAATGGGACACTTTTGAATCGAAATATTAATTTCTCGACTGACATGTGATTTACTGCAGAACGACATCACAGTGGATAAGTTTCATACAACAATACTGAAATGCCCAAATGTTTATATCCAAAAAATGAACAAAGTAATAGTTTTCATAGCATATGTATTCCAACAAACAAATAATTCACGAAATTCAATCATTCGTTATTTATCTTTACGACTCCTCATTGCCATACTTCTTTCTTAGCTGGAAATAGACGACAAAAAAGGGCAGACCGAACCCAGTGCCCAGGTATGTGCCTATCTTGGCCAACATAACCCATCTGAGAATGGAAAAAAATAACTCTTACATTCACTTTCAGCAGATAATTAGTGAAGTCAAAGCATAATCATCTTGAGTTAAGAAGTGATTTTGAGTACCGTAGATGGCCATTTTCTTCTAATAAGTCATCGTGTCCATTTTGCACAATCCGCTTAGATGGCCCAATTTTGTAGCTGGCGACGTAACAGGCTAGAGCTATGGCCACTCAGGAATGTCCTTAACGGAATTGGCGGGAATTCTAGAATTCCGAATAAAAGTTATTTGTTTGTTTTTTCATCAGGTTATATATACCCAAATTAATACATTACGCGGTGAAATCGTAATATAAGTTGAGTTTTACAACAATTCTATGTTTTCAACGTTGCAAATAGGGCGGCATTTATGAAGTGCAGTGAGTGGCATCTGCCCTGAGCTACACTAAAACCTTCTACACTTCACATTTCCTTTTAGTTGTCTGTTATCGTACGTCTCAAGCACGTATAGTCGAATCTAGAAGTACGTGCAGGGCTGAGTAAAAATTAGTGTAAACTTCACACCCAAACTTTCCGGGGTAAATTACACTTTATAACAATAAAGTGTTTAAAGCTCAACCCTCACAAATGTTTTCAATGGCAAAAAAACAATATAAAGACATGAGCCTCCCTACTTGTTTTGAAATGGATTGAATGGAAGCATGTCTTGTGCGGTTGGCTTTCCATGTCCTCCGTTATTTCTTGCACTTGAGGCGAAGCTTCTTCGAAATATCGTCGACAGTTGTCTGGGCAGCATGGTGAAGTTTAGAATATGCTGAAAGTTAATAAATTTTTATGATTTGAACATGTATTGGAATCTGGAGTTCAGTACAATATTACCAAATCTGCTATCATCCAATGTCTCCATTGTCTGAAGACACCCATGCTAAACTAAAAAACAGCACCAGAAACATCCATAATATCTGGTGAGCGTTGAAATGTTATTTTTACGCTAGCATTTTCGGTGATGGGATAGCATAATTTAACTCTTTATAGTAATATCCTATAGACTACAGTATAGGTTCGTCAACGACACGGACACACAGATTGACCCCCCCCCCCCCCCCCCCCCCCCTAAGTTAAACCCCCCATCGTCTAAGATACAGTTACCACAGAGCCTAAGCGGCTCAGCTAAACGTCAGACAAGCAGAAAGAAACCATGTGTAGGTAAAAATCATTTTCCTATAAAAGCTTCCGTCGGATGCCCATAGATGCGGAGCGGAGTTTGACTGCAATAAGAAGTTGGTGACCCATGGCTATGCCTGTCTTATTCCCGGCTTCCACATCCTATATAAAAACCTACTTGCCCCCCTCCCCCCCCCAGTAAGGAAAATAACTAAGTTAACGTTACACACAGCCTAAGCGACTCAGCACGGCGACAAGCAGAAAAGAAACCATCGTCTAAGATACTATCATGTGTTACGTCACAGAGCTTAGACCGACGTCTGCAGCAAGTCGGCTGCCGGGGCTAAGCGGTCGGTAGTGCTAGGATGGGTCTCATGAAGTTTAGTACCATATATCCGATTATCATAAAAATTTCCCATGTTGCAAGCGACTCATCCTAACCCGGGAGACAATGACAGATGCTTGCAGCATTGGCGCCCCCTAGCTAGGATGAGAATATTCTGCCAGTTTTTATTTCGATGACATCCCGGAATATGGTACTAAACTTCACTAGACCCGTTTAGTTATTGGTAGCAAACTTACATCTCTATTGATTGATCGCAAGTTGAAGAACCACAAACAAGACGTACATCCTTTTTATGATATATTTATTGGTAGGTAGGTACATACATGCATCAAAGCAAATGCTATAAAATCAAGATCAATAAAAAACATTGCCATGAGAACACGCAAAAAAACGCAAAGTAGGATGGGGGAGGAGGGGGGGTTAATGTTGAGCACAAAGTGATGATCAGATCAGCAGGTGTTGACTAATCTGATCGACGATTGATTATCAGAGATCGGATCAGCGGAAATCGAACTGATAGGTGATCCATCACTCACCAAAAAATGATGAAACGCAAAAGAAAAAGTCTTTGAATACGGTAATCCATCGAATGTCAGCAACCAGTAAAACATACTTACACCAATTCGAATATTTAGTACCAGTACTTCACTGAATATTTTCAAAGTGCCGAAAACACATTGTCAAATGTACTTTTTAAAACAACGAAAAATAAATTAGGAGAAGGTTAACAACATAAAGCAAAACAGGAAAGACGTGTACAAAATCGTATTATAAGCAAGCAAGGAACGATTATACGACTTAAGGTGATTTTTGTTATTCTTTCATTTTTGCATCAGAAGACGAAAATGATTTGCCAAGTCTAGGAATGTCCTCAGGTATTTTAGTTTAGTGATATTAGAACATGTTTAAACGAAACAATAATGGCAACCAGAGTGGAGACAAACTATTTAAATGACCCTAGCACCCTAGTGTATCTACTACGCCACCTATGCCCACAAAAAAAGCCAAGCGATCTAGACAGCGTTATCTACATCAAAACTTGAAGACGAATATTTTTATTACGGTAGTTAATATAATATAAAAAC
This sequence comes from Styela plicata, assembly GCA_963675895.2. Lineage (NCBI taxonomy): Eukaryota > Metazoa > Chordata > Ascidiacea > Stolidobranchia > Styelidae > Styela > Styela plicata. Next base: position 9,524,872 of record OZ023149.1, read on the forward strand.
AAAATATTAGTGAAAAGCCTCGTAATCTTCCTTTAGCCAGAAAAAAGTGGGATAGTGAGTGTAGTAATTTAAATGCATGAACAAGGTAGCGTAGTTTATTCCTAAATAACCAAATATAATGTATATGAAATCAGTTAGAGGTAAACATGTATTTAACACTCGTTTTTGAATACTTCTGGAATAATTTTCCTTTCCTAATTACTGGTTCAAATGATTCAGACAGGAATACTGAAACATATTAAACACCACAAAGGATTGTTTTTGAACTGAAAAAAGTATGCTAATAAATATTAAGGCACATATAACTTAAGAAATAAAATTTTAAACTTTGAACAAGTGATTTCTTAAAAAAACTTCATTTTCATGGTGAATTTTTCTATAGTATTTTATTAATACCCGACACTGTAAAAGAAATATTTTCATCATCTAGCAAGAAAAGATCATAAATTTCTTCTGACGGAACCTATTTTCTTTTGGTGTGTAAATAGCTGGAATTCTGCTAGTTTGGACTCAGTAAGCAGAGTTTTCCATTATCTGAAAATCTTTTGGCAAGTTTTGGTGGCTGGTGGATTTTGAGACCATAGCACGTCCAGCTGTTGAAGTACATAGCTTAAGTAAAATTTTCAAATGGATTGGGTGACAAATTAATTGAACTCTTTATTCACAATTTAAATAAAATTTGTAGGATACGTTTGGCAAAATTGATTCAAGATTATTTTCGCTTTCAATATTTCAAAAATATGCACAATAAATCATTATCATCACCTTGAAATATAAAATATTTGATTATTAATATATATATATATTACAAAAAATCATAATTTATTAAAACCTGATTAGATTACAATTAGATTAAAATGGGCAAATATTAGGTGATTTGGCCAAAATATAACACTAAAAACAAAATATAAAAACATAAAAAGAATTGAACACGCAAAAAGCTAAGGAAAAAAATTAAAATATTTCTATATTCACATGATTTTGGAAGTTCAAAATCTTGTATAAGTAAATTTATGATTCCAGCAAGACTTTTTTCAAACAAAATACACTCTGAGCAAGACCTGAAGCAGCACCTGAAGGAAACAAAAGACCACTTTAATAGCAAAGAGATGCTACAAAAATATGTCCCAGCAACTGCACTATGCCTGCGCCATCTACAGTATTTGAGTAAAAGTTCCTGGATATTTCCCAATGGGAAATTGAAATTTGTTAAGCATGAGCCTTTGCAAATTCCCTGTCTTATTTGAGTAACATTAGGACAATATATAATCAAAATTTGTTTATTAGGACTGTAGAGTTAGGGACGGAATAGCAAGTAATAATGAATGTTAGGATTATTCTTTAGGCATGCGATTCATCCTAAAACTCGCTGATGGATCGTGCCACAAAACTCTCTGTCTTCCTATGATTTATGTTTGATAAATAGAGATAGAGAGACATAGTGACTTTCGCAAAGAGCACGAAAGGGTTCACAAATTGTAACTAAAGGATCTCCATCCACCTACAAGAATTTGAACTTCCACCCTCAATAGATTTAACAATTGTTAGAATATCAGTTGACATGCCTGAGAGAATTGAAGATATTATGATTAATAAAGGAATGATACATAACAATCTTTGTTTTTGAAATATACAGCATCATAAGCAACTATCATCCTTACCCGCACCTAGAAACATTCATCACATTATTTCAGGATATTCAAGAAATTGATTCAAAACTGATTCCGCCTTGAATTTTTTTTTATAGCTGCCAATTTGATTGGGTGAAAATGAGTCCTTTGGTAAGGGGCAACTTGGAGGAACAGATGGAAGGTTGTCAGAAGGAAATTAGATTTCTGGTTCAGCCAAACAATCAGTGAGCAGCAGGCATCAAAAAGATTTGTGAGTACTTTTAGCCGACTTTTAGATAAAGTAATTTTCAAATTAAAACATATAATTTTAAATCGAATCTTCAAGAAATAAAGAATAAAATTTCAGGATATGGGTGCGATTCAAGGTACTGCCTAAAAAGGGTTCGGATGAATCACATCGATGAATGATTGCAAAAGTGGGTATTCAAATCGACATGTATCAGGATCATCTCGAATTCCTTGTCGGGTATCACAGGTGGATCACACCTCTGCGTCAGCATCAATCAGTGACTAATAAATGACAAAATTTATTTTGATCAAGTGAGAACCCCAGAGGTCCAGTTCTACATAGAGGAGTCGATCTCCCCAGAAGAGCATGATCACTCTTATTAGGTAACATAAATATTGCATTTGAACTGTCATGAAATTTGTGACATCAAACCCATTCTCGTTACTTTCGCAGATAAAAAATTATGTAAAACGAATACAATCGGCTTCGGACAGGATCCAAGATCAAATTCCTGAAAAAAGATAAGGTTGAAGTGCACGACAAAGTACTATACTACTATATTATGATCAAATATTTTTAGCGTACTTCAGTCTCAACACTGAAAAATGTACTGTAAATTTGGTTATTAAAACTTTGTTAAATGTATGTATCAACTCAAGTCTTGACTAGAAAACAGTGACTGAAAGTTTCCAGTCCACATGCTTGTAAAACGAGTTTGTTGTAAATTTCTGTTTTATTTGTGATATTTCATTAATAAAGGATGAGAGGTGGGGGTCAATTACATTGCTTTCTTGAAGATTTTTTGGGTGGGACAAAAGACAAAAGCAGCGGACTAACAGCATATTTTAAAACTTTCACTTAAAAAAGTTTTTTTCCTATAAAAAAATTTGAAAATGTAATGTGAGGTGTAAAAATATACCTCAGGTCCCTTTCCAAAATCTAATGTTAGAATCCTTTTTCCATCATCAGAAGAATGTCTGAGATCCTTGAACGGATGCTCCCAAACTATTGGTGCTGATTCAACATCCAATAAACCCTGTGGCAATGCTCGTAATGTGAATCCATTCTCCCAATGTATTGTTAATCTTGCCTCTCGTTCTTTCCACTGAATTTCTGAAATAAAGCGCAATCGACAGTGAATAGATGGCATTATATATTGCTCAATGGTATGTAATTTAGAACAGGGTATTCGAAAAGTAAATACAAAATTAACATATTTACATGAAAGCACAAGTATATTTGTAAGCTACCATTGGATCATTGCTTCAAGCAAGATAAAAAAAAAACATAAACACGAGCTATAAGTTCAAAACAGAAAATCATTAATTGCTTAGTGGATAGAGTTTGAAAAATAGTTAACTTCCAGTTTGTAATGTCTATGTTGGTTTATCAAAGATTTCCAGCAGAAAAGCATTTAGAAATAAGTTGCAATTTTCATATATATATTCATTGAATCGCTTCGAATCCGATTTTATTTGGGGGGCTTCGAGAAAAAATAAATGACTAAAAATTTTAGAATATCCAGTAAAATTTAACTCAAAACTTTTGTTGAATGATACAGAAGCATAGAAACCAGTATTCAAATCACACATTCAGTCGAATAACTTTAATCTTGAATCAATATGAGACAATAGTTAAAATCATAAATTAAAATAAGAAATTTATTTATTTACTTATAGTTATTTCTTTCATAATTTCAACAGCTCGATGACAACTCCTCATAATTGCTTGTTTCCATCGCTTGAAATGTTCTTGCGTACCGCATCTGTAATAATGTATGTATGAAGTCAAAGATGACACTTCACACTTCCTCTTCTAGATCCATTTGGGATTATTGGGGTGTATTAAAAATTTTAAATTCCCTACTTTTAGGTCCTAAAACCAATTAAAACTGCTAGGTAATAGCAACGAATTTTGATTTAGCTAGTGACAATAAAGCGTCAAGCACATAAAAAAGAAAATGAGATTCTGTCATCCTACTCCTAAATTCGTTAACAATTATTATAAAATCACTTTGATATGCTATTTCTAATCAAGAATCTATTATAACGAAAAGTAAAAGATTTGCATTTTGCAACACAGACACAATAAATACCCAGCTATCCACAGCAAACATTCTTAGCATGTTTAGAATATTTGATGACAGCAAAACATGCCATTCAGTAAATCTTTGGAATGAAATGCAAGATAGAATCATGTCTTATCTACACCTGAGTAAATAAAGCTTACAAGAGTTATAACTAATTTTGAGAATGGCAGAATGCGCTCCCTACTCTGCTACCCGAACAATTAAAGAATACGAGTTCCATCAGGTTCTATGAAATAGCAGTGCTGATGATTTTTTAAGGCTTTTTGTTCATTCAGGGAAAACGGCAGAAATGTTTTAGAAAGAAACTCAGATTCCCAGTATTAAAATTTATTTTATGGAACATTTAACTTTATTTCGAAAATTTCCACCATAATATATATATATTAGAAAATACTGCCAATCTATCGAATCTTGATGTGCATACTTTAAAGAGAACAAGATTCTGTAATTCAACAATGAGAAAAAATATATATATGTATATGAAAGTGGCAAGTTTTGAATGTGTTATGATCAGAGTTCATTTCCTGGGTCTACATTTTGTAGGTTCTCTCTGCTATACAAGTAACAGCCGTTCATCTATTCCATTATGACACTGCTGACGATGTTGCTTGCAATAAATTTCAATAAAAAAATATATGATTAACTACTGTACAAAAATATGGATCTATTTAACATTGCAGCTAATTAACATCATTAATATTAACTTTAAAAAAAAAAAACTAAATAAAGAGATGTGGCAAAAATTCTCTTACTTAAATGTATGCATTTCTATTCCCTCCCTTGAACCAGTTCTAACAGAAAACATAACATTATCATATGAATGTGATATTCCACCGTTCTCTGCATGTTGTTTATGGACTAGCCTGTATAAGGAACAAAAAGGTATAACATATAATAATTCTATCTTCCAACTGGGGATAAAGGCTTGAAGGAGGTTTTGAAGAAATCTCCCATTTAAAACTGGGAAAGTCTTATGGGAATTGAGATACTTAGTTATTATTATATTATTTTCATCAGCCACAATTCTGTTATTTATATCTAAAATCAAAATATTATAAACTTGAAATGTTCATTTTCTCTCGGACAACCTGCCTATATTCCTTTTCAAACAATCTTATCAAACCAGTGGCAATGCCACGCCATTGAAACAAATCACTGCCCAGAAGCTCAATATGAAACATATTCCTCTTGCAAGAAAAGCATTAAAAGCACGTGTCAATGTATGTATTAAAATAATTCAAGTGTTCTGCCTTTGTGAAATACTCATTCTGATTACGTTATTCATTAGAATACCTAAGTGAAAAAAAATCAAACTGACTGAATTTACTCAGACATATTATGTTCTTTAGCTCAGTATACAATAGATGCAATCCATCTCCCAAGAAAATTTGACAGGGTTTATTGTAAATGAGGAAAATTAATAGTTGTTAAAGTGGGTAAAATTGTTGTTCAACAATTAGTATAATCATCCATCATCCCGTCATATATAAAGGGATACTGACCAACCATGATTGCTATAAAATCTGATGTTTTTCCGCAGTATTCAAAAAACCACAAAAATCTCAACACATCCATCAATCCCCCCCTTAAAATATATTCCACTTTTTAATTTATATTTTATATACACTCGAGAATGACAAAAAAGACAAAGACAAATTTTATACGAAATCCAATGAAGGCATAATATTGGAACAAAAAATTAAGTTTCCTCATGTTAGAAATCTTACACAAAGAAACTAATTCCAATGGTTGTCTTATATCAGCGTAGAACAGTTTTAACCAGACTTTGCTATTATACCAAATAAAAGTTGTCAAGTATCCTTCCGAATGTATATGTCTATTTGATAGATATGTCTATTTGAACAGAATAAGTAGGCTAGGCCCATCACTATGGTTGCCGCTATTAAATTCAAGATTCGAATTATTTTGGTCAGATGTCAGATTTGGGTGACTCAAATACTCATTTCCTCCATTCAACACGATGCCTCTTCCCAGTAAAATATTTTATCAATGTCACAGATAGACGGTAACTTAATTGGACCTTAATTGGAGCTTAAAAAAGTATATCAATTGAAAATTTATTAAGCCAAGCATAAGCCACAGATGGGCCACATCTTGACAGCGTTCATACCTTGGATTCAATAAAATATTCTGAAGCGGCAATTCTAACCATTACACTGTCAAATGACCGATGGCTATGAGCAAAGCAGTACCTTGTAGCAAGCAATGGTAAACTGAGAAATGGAATTGACCAATCTTCACTCGTCCACGGTACATAATCATAAATTAATATTTCTTTATCAGTTACAGCTACAAATACTGGTTTGTACATTATCTGTGTGTCAGTTGAGATCTGAAAAACAACAAAACTGTGATTAACCAAGAATCGGGTAAAAAAAAACAAGAATTGAGGTATCCTAAATTATAACTTTGTATAAGTGCTTTCGATCGTAAAAAGTTCAGTAACCAGAAGACAACAACATTATTATTAAATGAGGAAAATAATCCAAAAATATTTGCCAAACAATAGATTATGATGGTTTTATACATAGCAATATGCACTTAAAACTAGGGATCGACAAATATCACTTTTTTTTAAGCCGATAGCCATACCTACAACATTTGGCACCAATAAGGTGATATTCAAAAATCTAATTTCCATGTTTTAAAATAATAAATTGGATTTCAATCAATTAATTGCCAGATGTTATGATAATTTTAGTAGTGTTCTTGACACTCATATAAATAAATTCACAAAGACGACAAAATGAAGGTTTCTTCACAAAAACATACACCCTTTCTTACAATGCAGTTTCTTTCCTGCATAAAATGTATTAACCGATATATCATCTGAAAGCCATCGATATATAATATCAGTCAAAAGCAATCAGCCGGTAAGAATCGGCCGGTATATCTGTCTCTACTTAGAATACTATAATTCTGAGTAGGAGGAATTCCTTGAAAAAAAGTTTTCAATTTCATGGGCAAATTCAAACTTATTCAAACTAATATTTTTTTTAAATAGTAAAACGATTTTTATTGACAATGAACATATCGCTGTATAAACCTATTACATTCATCTGTATATATTGCAAATTTGCAAACTATTCTGTCATGGTAACACGAGTCTATAGTGAACGATATTTGCAAACTATTCTGTCATGGTAACACGAGTCTATAGTGAACGATATTGGTGATTTTTGACAGCAATAAAGGAAGTAATTGGCCATGTTAACAATCAATGAGTTTTAACAACAGGGGAATTTATTATTCAAGAATAGATTTTAGAGCATAGTAGAAGCAAATTATATTTGAGAAATTTAACAATCCTAGATCGGATATTATTTCGTTGCGCAGCATGAGCCACAGATGGACCGCGCCTCAACTGCACGATCCATCTGTGACCCATACTCGAACATTATATTCAAAATTTTTGGCATGTTTGAGAAATATTACAAAAAAACGATGAACGCAATATTAAAATTAGTAATTAGTAAAATTAGGAAAAATCTACTTAATATAAAATCAAATTTTCATGGCGTCTCACAGTTTGTTCACAGCAAATCACAACCATATTTTTCAAAATCCTGAATAAATTGAACCGAATAATAGGATATTATTGTGATATGAACACCGTTGCCAACGACTGTCGCATATATTTATCAATACTGTGTGAAAATGGATGTCACATTGAATGTTTATTCAACAAATCTGCTATGTAAACATTGTTTCTCTGCCAAAAACAACTAAACCTATTCATGAACTAAACACCTTCACAAAACCAAAACGTTAAAAGGTTGAACAAAAATATAATCTCGCGAGCCTTGGGCCGTGAATGGAACGAAATATCTGATAAACCATAGTGCTACAAAACTTATCAGGAGACACGATTTGAGAGTGATCAAAGATAATAGATAAACTCATCCTAAACCAATCAGAAATTCATTTTTATCGCCATGGCTCACAGATGGGACTCACAAAAAAAATCTAACTGGAAAAGGTGAGAAAAGCATGGGGTGATAGTGTGCAAACCTACTATAAAAGATCGAGAAGGCGAGACAATGCACATTATCACCTTCGAACACTCATTAATGAACTGTGAAATGATCATCACTACATTATATTTACTCATGTTTTCCTTCAAGTATCCAGAACTTGAGAGTCAATTTCTTTTGATAAAAAAAAAACTTTAAATTCATAGTGTCGTTGATGATATCAAAGCCTTTTTGTTGATTGTATTTACCACACGACTCATTAGGGGACATTTCGAACTTTTTTAATGCTTTATTATAAAAACATTTTCTACTTTGTTAATTTTCTTCCGAAATGAATGGAATATTTTTTGCATGTCTAAGTAGCAGTGTTGTTTCAAATCACATGAACATGATTCACATGAAAATATCATACCTCTTCCGATAACCATCCCATGAACCTGATTTGTTTCAACAACATTTGCTTGACTTTTTCTGTATCGTTCCTGTCATCACTTGAATTTAATACTGAATTTGCCTGCAAGACATCATGAAGATAGAGATAGGAGAGGAATTATTCAAATTGTTAATGCTGGTATGGTAATAGGAAGTGAGATACCCTTTAATAAAACATGTTATACAGGAAGATTTATTTTTTGAATTGCTTTCTCTCCTAAAGACGTCAAAAAAAATATAATATTTACTAGTAATTATAATAATAGTCACTAAAAAGCAACCAAAAGTGGTCAAAATCTTTTAGTTTCAGAATCGACTAATTTTCTGTATCCATATCGAAAATTCAAACCAGTCAAATTTAAAACAAAAGACATACTTATCAGAGTATAATTCACGCTCTTTTTAAAAAAAATTAAAAATTATCATGCTGTTGATTTCGAATTGTTGCAGGCATCAAAACGAATAAATTATGAATCAAATATTTTGAACAAGCCCGACCCATCTCACAGAGGCAAAAATAGTTAATAATGAACGACAGTAATTGTGGGAAAAGTAAAAATTGCAAAATGCTATTTTTACAAACCGATTTGACTCTATGCCTTCTTTCTCATCCAAAATCATGTGAAAGACACATAATGAAACTGAAAACAGGTTCATGAAAAATTTTTCTTTAAATGCAACAGTAAAAGCAATGAAATATTTTATTTCATAAAGCATAAGTCACTGACGGACCGCGCCTCGGTGGTGCATTCCATCGATGACTCATACTTGGTTGGGCAAAATATATTGGACTGGAAGAGTATGGCTTCATATAAAACCACCTCGAGTTAATTGAAAAACTCAATTTACACAAGTGAAATACAACACCCAATAATTTTCCGATCACTTCCCACTTATATTCTCAACAATTTACAGAGCATTAATAATTGAAAATTGACCTAACAAACCTGCATAACAGCCTGTTGTGTTGCTTGGAATGATAATTTATGCAAATGTTCAAACCACGTCATTGCAGTTTTTCTTTCGGTGAATCGAAATATACATGAATTTCTTCCGTCAGGTGAATGTATTTCGATAACTCTATTACCCTAAAAAAACGAAAGAATACAAAATACAAAAAAATACAAAAAAAAGAATACTCCATAATAAATTACACTTAGTTTGAAGATCATCAAAAATTGACAAGGAATGTGCAACCGACGTGTAACCGAAGGGTTGCACAGAATAGATGTGGTCCATCTGTGGCCCATGCTTAACAGAATAATATCTTTAAATCAATGAAAAATCACCCAAATCCGTTACGAGTGGATGAAGACAAGTACAAAACAAAAACACTAAAATACAGACAACACACCTGGTCTGTGACTGTTAAATCTCTTGTAACATAACTCAACTTTAAAGGAATTTGCTTTTCTGACATTGATTGATCCAAACCATTCTGAAAATAAATAAAGATAATTATAAAATGTTGTAAATGTAAAATATATATTAGGCTTTGGGAAAATATATATGCCTTCATTTGTCCACTTTCTTACTTTTGACTTGAACAATCGATTCGATTCAGAGAAATATTCGATTTGAGTGTGAAAATAAATTCAGTACAGACACATAAAAAGCTGACATGAATTATTCGTCTGTGTTTGACAGAATAATGAAAAGACTTGCAGAAAGTAGCTTCAATCAGAATAAAATTTAATAAAAAGCAACACCGGTATTCGGGAATGTCTCTCCTTAGAGGATTTAAAAAGCTTGTTTAGGTGCTTTACAATTGAAAAATAAAACAAAATGAATATAAATAAAAAAAAACCAGAATCATCAATACAAATCAAGTCTTATGATCCATCCAGGGAAATCATACATCAGTTTCAGACACCCAATGAAACCAATACAGATTAAGTTAGCTCACATTGAACAGGACACTATGTATTTTTTTTTTTTTTTCAAATAAATCAAAATGCCTTCGGCAGTGATTTGAATATGAAGTATAATTTTATAAGTACCGGTATACTGAATTTCGAATATAAAAATGAAACTAAAAAAACTGAAAATAAATAATAAAACCAGCAAATGCCATATATATTTTTCTAACTATATTAATAGGGAAGATTTGTCGGATACCAAACCATGAAACAGATTGGCAAAATAATAGAGCTGCTCTGCTACTCAGACACTCTGAAGAAAATGGATTCCAAAGAAAATTAGGCACATAGACAATATTTCATTTATATCTCTGGTTATTAAATTTAAATGTCCCTTTTTGAACGTTAGAAACGACAGAAAAAGCTTCAAAATTATCAATACAGCTATGAAATAGCAGTGTTGATGGTTTTGAAGCTTTTTTGTCCATTAGTAGAAAATGACAAACATTCCTGACACCCGAAGAAAACCAAGATTCTGCCACTCCACCATGAACCATAAAATGTCTACTATTTGAAATAATTTTTCCAAACAATACCTGAAGATCGGCGTAAGGTGGCTGTAAATCCCAGCCAATATCCATCAGAACACGTCCTTTTCGAAAGAATGGCGTTACTTCTTTCATAAATTGCACTTCCAAGATCACAGTGTTACCACTGTTTTTAAGAATAGTGACAGCTTGATCATGGGTGACGTTTCGCAAGCTTTCACCATTCACTGACATTATACAATCTCCAACGAAAAGCTCTTTCGTGTTGTCTGCAGCTAGACCTCTGTAATCGATATGGTATTTGAAATGTGTACAAAAAAAACCAAAACCAAATTTTATCAATAACATTATATTACCGGACGTATAAAGAGTGGTCCATATAATTTACATTATTTGCATACCGTACCCTGCTGTCCGTGACCATGTGACTGCTCTACAGGGTATTATTAGGCATAGCAGATTCAAAACAACATTGCCATTGAATAAGGATTGTTGGTAAAATTTTCTTTTCTCAAACAAATGGGAGGTTGGAACGTTATATATTTCATGCAAGTGATTTTGTATTATGAACAACTTGCATGAAAGGGAGACAAATTTTTTCCGGGACAATCCAATTGATGACTGGCTAAGGCACATTTACCCACACGATGTATCAGAGTGGCCAAATATTGTTTCTCTACGAATGTCTTCGGGTCATTCACGTCATTTTTTCAAGTGACCAAAAAGCTTTAAAACAATCAACACTATTATTTCACATCAGTATTGGCGATTTAGGGACTTTCTGAGTGAGAGACATACCATAAAAATTTCTCATTTTCCTAATTTTCTTATCATGGAACCCATTTTGTTGAGATGTCTAAGTAGCCGAGTAGCTGATATTCCGCCAGCCTTGGTTGTATATATCGTATAAATTTTCTTCACAAATTCACAATCCTGATGAGTATTATTAACCTGAAAACTTTGCTTATCAATATAGGCATTCCATTTTCACTTCCACCCTTTATACTGATCCCAAGTCCGCCAGAATCTTGTTTGACAACAGTTACTTCTCGAGGTTGATCAGAAACTTCCTCAGGACTTGGAATGTAATCAACAGTTTCTGGAACTGTTATGGGAGAAAATGAACCATCTGTTGGAATTTGTGACGTCGCCTGTAAAAGATATGAATATCATATCAAATTCAAAGTCTCGCTTGTTAATCCATATCCACAACTAGACTTGCCTTAGAACTTGGATAATATCAATCAAATTCACGATTGCAAATGAGAATCAAACATGTTTACTGAGGTACGGAATCAGTTATAGGTTTTGTCTGCTCTGTAATATGATATATTTATTTGTATCGGCCTTTGCGCCAACCGAGGTGTTGAAATAAACTATCTCTATGTCCCTTTTCTGCAAACTATGTCCTATGCCCCACAACTTGGCTTACTAGGTTCAGGTGAAGCGAAAATCTCACAAATTTTCAAAATAAAAAATTTTTTTTCACTTGAAATGTGCATGACTAACCAACCATTGGCATATAGGACCTTGCTCCGAGTGATCCACTCAATACGGAATATAAGATTGTAAATAACTAAAATCATGTGGTCTAGTTTGGGATTCTCAAAAACTCTCTTGAAAACCCTCATTCAACGAATGTCATAAAAATGTATTAGGACTAGAACTTGTTGCAGGCTTGTAGTACAGTGTATGAGGCAACCCAAATGAAGTAAAGATAAGTTAGAAGGTGGACAGCTTACTTGCCCAGGACAAACACCACCCGCTTCGCTCAACTACACAGCTCAGAGCTATGGTGAATACAGAATAGGTTCTGCATGAAATAGTAATTTAAAATGTTCTTTTACATAGAAATTTTCAAGGTTCTACATACGCCACTGCGCAGCTACACAGAACAAATTCTCACCGTTGAAGAGCTTTGATTGGAGTCAGAATCTTTTCTAGTTTCATTGCTTAATTTAATCCAGACATGTAGTGCTTTAACCTCAATAATAACAGGACACCACTGTCCTTGTGTCAGAATTTCAGCTTCTGTAACCCCTGGCATTGCATCATAACACGCACCGGTCGCCATTTTACGACAACATGTGATGCACGAAAACCCGAGCTGCGATATGGGTCGCAACAAGATCTTCCCACCTGGAACAAGATCGGAGATGATTTGCACGTTCGAAATTGCCCCATACCGCTATCTTGCGGTGATTTAGCGATGCAGTCATTCACAACACAAAATCGTGTTTTGAATTATCTAAATCGCATAACAAAAGAATCAGAGCACTTCTCAAAGGCCAGTGTGCTTTTTTTTTGCCTAGACTGCTCACCTCACCGACCGAAAAAATTCTAAAATGAACTTGTGAGTGATTCAAAAAGTAAAAAATCTCAATTTTTGAAGATCACTAACACGCATAAAATGTTACATCTACTTAGTCATACAATGCCTGCTACGCCCGTCAAGATATCACAATTGGACAGCGAAAGTATTTCAAATAATGCCCACTGTTCTTTTGTATTTTACGGAAAAGGTTGAGGGTAATAAACATAGGTCATTTTGCGGGTGTTCAAAAATGGACAGATGGTGGAGTGATGTGTATATATGCACAGAACTGACTACTTCGGTATCCCGGTGTTGGGATCGAGTCATATCACTTCGAATCTCAAGACAGGTTGACTCAAAGAATAGTTACTTTCAAGTTGCGAGCCAAGTGAAGTCATACACATTTTCGAGTCACAAGTAGAGGTAAAGTTGAGGATGATGAATATTGGATATTTTGCGGGGGGATTGAAAATGGTCGAGTTTTATGTATATATGTACAGAAATGGCTATTTCGGGATCCCAGTGTTGGGATCGAGTCACATCACTTCGAATCCCAAGACAAGTTGATTCGGAGAACTTGCAAGCCAAGTCGATTCTGAAGTCGATTTTTAAATTTTTTTTTTTTTTTTATTAAAATTTGCTCAGAGCAAAGTTGCAAGGAGACATCTATTAATCGAAAACTCATCCAAAAGTCACCAATGTATAAAAAGAGCTACATGAAATACAGGAAAGAGAAGCGTCACAGAACTCATAACAGATTTCTATTGAAATGAGTTTTGAAGCCATGCAGACCAACATTCAGGAAAGCATGAATGCTGTTTTGTGACACAATCGATCATGGTGTATGATAGCGGCATTACATGACTATATTAAGTAATAGAAGAGGAAAGAGTCGGGTAGAGTAAAGAGAAGGAGACAGACAGAGCAGGATAGACTCTAAACATGGAGAAGTACGGTATTGGCTATCGAGTACCTAGACCGAAGAAAAAAAGAGGGCAGAAGAAATATTCCTTCTACGCAGGGTAAAGCGACACCACATCAATGAAACAACACTGGCAACGGGAGCAGAACCCCTCCAATGGCAAAATTGGGGGAGATGGACGACCCCCTAAATCCGCAAATATATATTAGAATATTGCGAAAACCGTGAACTTTTTGAGCGCCAGCTCAATTTTTCCTTTTTCGGCCTTACAGAACCAAATGCTATCATTAAAAAGTGTTTTTCAGTTTTGCAGTGTTTTAAAAAAAATACTAAAATATTTCTCGCGCGCCTTGGGTGTGCATTTCCCTCAGTATGAAACTATCAATTTACCATTTTCATCGGTGAGTCGATCCTGCACCCCCCCCCCCCCTCTTCCCCCACATGTCAGAGAATTTCTGTCGCCACTGTGAGGGAAGCTTTTGATATCAGAAGCCAGTTTTGGACCAATCAGCTCCACTATTCGTCTTTCAATACATAGACATAGTTTATTTCGACACAAAAGGCGATACAAATAAAAATATCAAATTACAGAGTTATCAGGAAAGCAAAATAAAGTCTAAAAACGTGTCAGAGAGTCGTTTTAAAGAATGATTCAATCAGAATAATTCGTTGAAGTAAGCAGGCCAGCACGGCATTGCGTGAATCAGATGTTCCAATTATTTCGGTAATTTTTGCGTATTTAATGGAGTTGGGTCCAAATTTTTGCGCTCCCCAGTCTCCATATTTCTGGACTATAGATGTACTAATATACACCGAATCGTTATTCTAAAGATCTTTGACCGAGATTACCTTTGAGGGCTAAGCTTACCAACTAACATAGTCAAAGCCATAACTAACATAACTTATATAAGCTTACGCAAAGCTATCGAAGCGTACCGACGATAACAATTGCCCCAGTCTATCGATGTTTACAGTTTGTCTACATTGTGGAAAAACCCCTGAAATTGATACACATCACAAGACGGAGACGGAACTGAGTCGTGAATTTTTTTGGTATGAACACATCACAAGACGGAGACAGAACTGAGTCGTGAAATTTCTGGTATGAACAGTTGAGTCATCGGTCGAGCAGGTATCGTTTTTTTTTTTGTCTGATATTGAGCGGATATATATGACATATTCTTAACAAAAAGTGAGTCAAAGTGAAACGTCGGTGTAGTGTTAGCCATCCTTCGTTCATTTCCGGTACTTGGCCTTGTTTAGAATTTCATTTAAAAAAGACGGTGTATATGTAAAAAGACGAATTTGTGATAATTAAGAATTTTCCAACTTGATTGGAAAAATGTATCCATAAATATCAAATTTATATAAATATATATTTTTTTATTATTATTATTATAATAAAATTTCAAATACCATTTCAACGAATTTCTCGTAAAAAGCCGTGTTTGTGGTTAAATACATAGTTCAGGGATATCGTAAATATACATAAGCAATGTAGAATAAATACGAATGGAACGTATTGTCCAGATGCCTCCTGTGTCAAATATCATCCAAGTTTCAAAATATATTTCACTTATTTTTTATCCGCTTTGATCGATATATTTCGCCAAACACTGGAATATTTTGATTTACGGGTGAAATATTGTAATATTGATTATCATTTGATTTTGTCAAGCATAAAACACATATAGACGGCGCTGAGGCACGATCTATTTGCGAAACGTAAATAATCGAGATACATCTCTCGCTACTATTTTTTTATTGAAGCAAGAGGTCATTTATGTGGCAAAGACCTAGTACAAAATGAAGTACCAGTAACGACGGTAGCTTGACTTACCGTGAGAAATACGAATGCTATTTGGAAATATATTGTAAAAGAATATCTTGTGATGTGTTAGGCATGTGTAACTGATGGAAGGAACCCACAACACACGTCATTTAATATTCTTCCTATTCTTACTC
Organism: Styela plicata; assembly: GCA_963675895.2. Taxonomy (NCBI): domain Eukaryota; kingdom Metazoa; phylum Chordata; class Ascidiacea; order Stolidobranchia; family Styelidae; genus Styela; species Styela plicata. Next base: position 9,540,856 of record OZ023149.1, read on the forward strand.
AGTAATAAATAGCAATGTCAGCTGATTTCCCCCAAGTTCATAAGGACAAGGTGCGTCAGTAATATGTAACGTTACCTGAATTCGTTCCAGTACTTACGACAGTTAGTAGCATGCAACAAAAATGTATTTTATCCCGTTTTCTGCGAATTGCGTCCCATCTTCAAAGCTCGTTTCGACGCTCCTCAGTCATGTAGACCAAGTAGCAACAGAGCAAAACCCCGTGGTCTGCGGAAAATTGAATTTTCGCACTGACAGAATTGCGCGTAGTCCCTACGCATTTTCATTAGTGTTCCCGGCGTATTGTTGAAATTAATATTATATTATGATGTTGTATTGTTGCACGCATGCCCGAGTTGGCAAAAGAGTTATTTTATTAGGAATATAAAAGAAAAATTGAAATGATCGCAATACTTCCCAAAACACTAAACTAGTAATTTGAAGAGTTTTGGTGTTGTTGGTATTTATTTATGGTTCACCACCAACCGTGCAATCTTCGGTTAACCTCCGCTACGCAAATTTATTTGTAACATTGAATTCGCAAAGTATACCGTCTGTGGCACTAGCAACCCCGATCAGAAATTTTCTTTTGTCAAGCATGAGCCAAAGATGGATCACGCCATGGCGGCGTGATCTATCAGTGACTCGTGTTTATCAAAACATGTTTGTCCGAAAATTTTCTAGCTGAGAACATCGAAATATTATTACCAAACAACGATCCTGATTTTATTTCGTCTGCAAAGCATACATTACTGATAAGACGTTTTTTGTCAAATATTAGCCAGCGTTTTTGCCGTATCAAATCATATGTGATACTGTACGATTTCAGAATAGTCCTTGCGTATTTCCCGTGTGTCGGCGACTAAAAGGAACTTGTGGTAGATGATTTTTATCATAGCCCGGGGCAGATGCCACCCACTGCACTTTATAGCGGTGATTTTGTTCTGTATGGGTATTATTCCGCTTAGAGTGCATGCAGTTGTTGACACTTTACCTTGTAACAGTAGGCCTTTGACGTTTGAGTGACTGTTAGTTAGCACCTCCGAAAAGCCCTAAACACATTTATATAAAGTAGGCCTACTTTTAGAATGCCATCGCACCGACAAAAAGAGATAGCGATATTCAGACTTGTAGCTAGGAAGGCAGAGGTCACGTCCTCAAACAAATAAGTAATCGATCGAATGGTACGAGTAATATAGAAAAATGGGTTCCCATACATATCACTTGAACATTGCTAAATGCCGTTGAATGACAATTCCTGTTAGCAGTAATTCGGAGAACACGGCATTGTGTAAATATAGGGTCATGTGTATTTTATGGTCTAGTTTCACTTCGTTTTAATGGCAGAATAGGCTGCGTATATAGTCATGCGCAAATTGAGCCACGGAGATTGACGTTTGACGTAAAGAGCTATAAGTGTTTGAAAAAACTGCATCATATTTGATATGCCTTGAATTTGAATCAAACTTGATAGATTCATATACGTGAAATTATATACGTTAAAACCCGGTTAGTTTTGCACATTTTACTACCAGTATCACACAGGAGTCGCTGCTACGGGTTTGAAAGATACGACATTTGTTACTCGGTGTAGCGTGAGATGTCAAGGTGTGGTTGGTGGTTAGTACTACTTCGTTGTCGTTAGTATTCAGTTTGTTAGTCGAAATACTTAGTAGCCTTGTCTTGTAGTTTGGGCTGAACTAACCAGAAATTTCATTTTGTCAAGGTTGAGTCACTGGTGAATCGCGCCGCCAAAGCGCGGTTCATCTGTGGTACATGCTTGTCATAATGAAATTTCAGACTGGGCCATGCAACATGGCGCGATCCATCTGTGCTTCCTACTTAACAAAATATTTCATTCATTCAAGAAGACTTGCATGTTTCCGGCAGCTTATCAAACTATCTTTCAACGTAGATAGGGTTAGGCATTTAATCTTTACCCTTTTATGTTTCTTTTTACTCAGAATTTAGAGCATTTTATCTTTTATTTACTAGCTTATTTCAGAACTTCCTCCTTTACAGTATATAGTATTGTCGATGACTTACCATTCCATTGCCCTAATGAAGAACGTCTGTATAGACATTCGAAACGTTGGCAAAATATAACAATATCGTTTGCACATCACCGGTTGAGCAATTAGATTCACTATGAATTTCCCTGGTGGCAATCACTCAATCTCTGGAAAAGACAAATCTTGGTATTGCAGTGATTCTCGGCAATGACGGCGACATTGTATGACGTGTCAGTATCATCCGCTAAAAATTATACCTAGCATCACCAGCGCAAAGAGAGGGGAAGTTTTGTCTCGTCGAACGAAAATAATAGGAGAATGGCCTTTTAGGTGATTGAAATTTTATCTCCTAACTGAATCTAAAACCGCAAACAAATAACAATGAACTATCCAGCTGTTTCCAATGTATTTTGTATTAATTAAATATACCGCTTGTAGAATCAGGATTCGATATTATTCGATTCAGATGCTTATAATCTTCCTTTCTGTGATTCTATTTGACTCGTTAAATGTTTCAAGCAAACCTTTTTTGGATATGCCAATCTGATTGAAACTTCAACTTTCAACTTTCAACAACTTTTTCTGTAAATTTTTTGAAAAGAATCAGATTCTGGACAATTTGATTAAAAAAAAAAACATGATTCAAGATTTTATTAAAAAATATAAAATCTTAACATGACAAATTGCAACTTTAATCGATGACACGAATTCGCACGAAAAGAGTATAGCACATCGTTCAAATGTAATGTCATTATGATTTACGTTTGAAATTACTATGTACACAGAAGTTCAGACTTTTGAGTTTATCCTTTTAAACAGAGATTGAACTTGGCTTTACAATATACCGTTGAACTTCTCAGTTCACATTGTCACCCAATTGAATCGGTTATGTCTTTAAGCGTCGGTGGCGCGATCCATCGTTGACTTATGCTTAACAAAACGTTTTTTGCATTATTCGAATATTTCTGATTTAGTGGACTGGATCAGAACAAAACCTGCGATAAATAATTCTGTCAGAAATTGCAATGTTCACTGTGATAAAAATGCAGTAAAATTTGCCGCTATTTGAAAAAATTCGCCGCTATTTGAAAAAATTCGCCGCTATTTGAGAGTAAATATACTTGGCTAATATTGAAAATAAAACTATAAAATCGAATTTTTCAGTGTATAACTGGCACAAATCTTATAACGAGGTATTTCGATTTTTATAAATATACAATTACTGTGAATGAGCGGTAAATGTACTTCACTTTTCACAGTGTAGGACATCACGTACGTGAAGCTTATCATGAGGGATACCTACCCAATTAAGGCAAAGGATAGTGTGGTAAAAGTGTCTCTATTATATGTGCCAGTTGCTCACGAAGTTCCTCGCGGTGCCTGCTCGGTGGTGTAGCATCAAACATACTTACTATCCGTACAAATAGGATCACGCTTTGACCGACGAGTCTTTGTTGAGTATTATTTGCAGATGGATTGCAACGTTCATCGGGGGTCTGTCTAGCTGTGATTTATAATTAACAAAAATATGCAAACAACAAAAGAGATAATTGATATTTTTCTCAAACAAAACAGAGCAAGTCTGAACTAGTTCTTATATGTATTATTGTGCAATCAGATCAAGAGTTTAATAATCAATTCTGGGACCACTGCATTCTGCTGTAACCATATAATCATGAAATGCTTCGCGATCAGGGTGCAGTTGGTGGTTGTTTTTGTTTTTATGTCGTTTCTACCCTTATGGAAATATTTGATACATAGATGTTTTGTTGAGCTTGAGTCACTGATGGATCGCGCCGACGAGGCGCGGTCCGTCTGTGTCTCATGCTTTACGAATGACAAATTCTAATTTGTGATGTTGGAGCCATATCCATCAGTGATTACCATAGGTGTTTCCCTCAAATATGTTTTCTCAACCTTGTTCAATTTCAATCGAATTTTATATTAGAAATTGTCCGGTCCTTACCATAATCCACCATGGATAAAAATCATACAATTCTTGTAAATTTGAAAAGTAGTTATAAACTCACTTGCTCAGAATACGCATTTCAACAAAGCTATATTAATATATTTATTACAGTTTACAGTTTGAACTTAGTGAATACAATTTTGTTTTATTTTTTGATACTTGAACTTCAAGAGATCATGCAAAAATGAATACTCATGGAAGAAAATCGAGTGTTAGATCTTATTACCAAGGATGGATGAACGTTAAACAAGAAGATGTGAGTTCATTTCTATTTTTCTAAAAAAAAGGACTTTTGATACATATTGTTTTCACATGACAACCTGTGAAACCTGTTTTGGTAAGAATGAACTACCTAATAATGGGTTGGCAAGGCCCATCTGTAACACATGCCTGATAAATTAAATGTGCAGTGAGGCATGAATTGCGATCTACACTGGGCGATGGTGAAACCATCTAACACTCTTTCCTTTCTCTTACGACACTTAACAAACGATATTTGGGAATATCAGAATCTCGCTCCTATAGAGGGGAGTCGGATATGTTATAGTTTCTTTTTTCTATTTGTTACACGGGGTTAGAAAAGTAGAGGCTTGTACGCTACCACCCTTACTTTATTAAACAAGTCGTATACGTACCCTGACGCATCAGTACATCCCTATAGTTTATCCGCCGCCGACAATATTTCACGTTTGTGTGTTAGGGAAACTTGTAGTTTGAGTTGTTTATTCGGCCAATGGCTTTCGGTGAGCTATCGTAATTTGGTTTTCACGCACTTCCAATGAATGTTTTATATGAATACCATCTTTATAATCGACAAATTATCGTTTTTTATTTCGAAATAGCGCATATTAATTGACATACTAACGACTTTCCAGGATATTTGGATGATATACCCTGAATGCATGTGAGAAAGCCCTGATACGTTAAGTACAAAGATACCTCATAATGTGCGAATACCCAACAAGTTTAAGAAGACATGCACACACACATATATATATATATACCTTTGTTCATCGAACATGAGCCACTGATGTATCGCGCCGTCGAGGCGTGATACATCAGTGGCTAAAGCATGGTATAACAATATTGAGCTATGATTATGTTATTAATACTCTGAATACATGTAAAATAGCTTATTTTAAGCGTTAACGAAAGCGTGACATCTGGTTCGTTCCGTATGATTTCTTGCCTATCCCAATAACAAGGAACCGATGTGATAGTAAATGTGGTTAACTTAAGTTTAGCCTTAATAGATCTGCGTAGAGAAGCGAATGTTTAATGCTTCAGAGTGTGTCCCCAAAAGCAATGCGCTTAGTTGGCAACTTAAAAATAACAGACAAATACACAAAAAACTATACAAAAGTTGTAGTTTCAACTGCTCGACGGTGGATAATACGTCAAACAACTACAAAAACATGAAACGAGCAATTGTACATTAAGAAGCAGAAAATAACATCTCATTCAGCTCTGAGCCACTGTAGTAGAGTGCAGTGGACGATGTAGTGCAGTGCTTTGGACGATGATCAATTATCTAATACGCTGTTGCTATCTTTTAGTCAGTCACTCATAACCACAGGCATAAAATACGCAAGGACAATTCTAAAGCTCACTTCTACAACGGATGAAGGACTTCTACCCAGCGCTCGTGGTAATCTTTGTGGGATATTTTGTATCTTTCCCATCCTTGTTTCCTTGCGTACAATTCCGTCTTTTTGTCTTACCCACATCATGAATAAAAAAGAATAAACTCTTTAGAACATGAATTAGAATAAAAAATGTGAAGAATATCTTCACTCCGAGATGTGATTTTTTTTTCTTAGCCATTATCTCCAAACGCCACACTCGAAATAAATATTTGTATTTTGCATTTTCAAAAACAATGATAAGATGTGTACATTGTCTATCAAGTCTGTAAATGATTCACCACAATAGCACTATTTTAACGTGGAATGTGTTTGACAACCTTGGGTAGAAATATCAAGTATAAGCTACAGATGGACCGCGCCTTATCAACGCGCTACATCTCTCGCTCATGCTTGAACACCTGACAAAAGCAAGTCTTGATAATTTTGTGTACTGGGAAGACTATCAACTGTTTACGGTGCTTTTGAGAAGCTTCCAAATTTAAATGGATTGACTAGATTGTGTAAATATATTCGATTTGGAAAGAATAAAAAATTTCAATTCAATATTAGACCTTATGCTTCACTTTTTCATTATTCTAAAAGAATCGATTTCAATTCGATATTCGCAAACATCCGAGACTATACCAAAGAGGGGGATACAATTCCAGAATAGACAAACGCAAGTTGTTAGGGATTTGTTGTCGTCGGGGATTATTCAAATATATATTTTGAAAAACGAGGAAAATCCTCCATCAAAAAAATATCCAGGCATGTAATGGAGCTTTAAAGTTCATCTGAACGAATTAGCCTTTTGTATGGAATGGCACGGGATTTAATACTGTTTGATTGTGGTAGCGTTTCGCATTCCTTTTGTCACGTAACATTGCGATGATGGAGATTCGAGAGTCGGAAATCCTTTGTTGAGTATGTGTCACTGATGGATCGCGTCGATGAGACGCGGTCTATCTGTGGCACATGTTTGGCAAATAAAATTTCTGATTGGGTGCAGCTAAATTGTAACGACGACGGGATATACACAGGACTGAACAATGTGATTTTGTCATATAAAATTGACATTGAATCGAACATTTTGGTATAAAACATCAAAACACATAGAGAAGCGCATGTTGTCTGTATTGGAAGGTCTGAAATAATGGGTGCGGCATAAAAAAAACTATAAAAAATCTATTCAGCGTGCAATAATGTTTTGGTTTTTTGTTGACAAAAATCTCAATATCTTACTACTATATACGCCTTGGAATTATCTATGACAGATTATGGCCCTTTGTTTTTCAGACATATCGTAAATTGTATGCTCAGCTTGTTTCTGGGAGAAAAATTCGGTTTTATCAAAATGAATCGAGGACTCCTACAGCATCAAACGTGAGTATAGTTACATTCACGGTACACCATTCTAGGGCGTTGTTCTATTGTATTCCATATCTGACTGCTTTATTTAACCGGTATTTACATATATGCATGGATGTGTTGAGTGAAGGAAGTCGTACACAGCTGTTTTTCGACCACCTTTATGTGTCCGTCAATACATTTGCAAAGTGCGTGATTCAAACCTGTTTTTTCCGTACACTTGAAATCGTGCAAGTTACGTTTCAAATCCATGTAAACATGTGAACGTATCGGGATAAAATATTTTTATGCTTTATTGCACATAAGCCATAGAGTTTTTATGCTTAAATTAGTAATTTTAAGCTAAAAATTGATTTTCAGTGTTTACTTGAAGTTGATCTCAGGGACCTAAAGGACGTTGAATTACAAAGCGATAGAAGACCTTCAAATCGCCAGCCCGAAAATCTTTTGATATTGAAGTTCAGGTAAAATTAGGGTTGTATAAACACTATAATGTTGAATAGACAGCGGTCTTGCTACAAATCTTAGCCAACGGCCTGTAGATTTTGGGAAACTTACTCGAAATAAATAATTTTAGAAAATGTCTTAAATAGAGGACAATCGAGATTGAAACATGGCTTTCAGAAAGTTTTCAGCCGCTTTTATTTGGCATTTCCTTACCGTTAACCTACAAAGATGTTACAGTAACAGTTAGGCACGAGTAACTTTATATTGAACGTGTATAAAATCTGTCTTACACTAACCGCGTGACTTGCTAAAAGACACTCATATTAGTGACGCAGTGACACAATGCCCATCGTATCCCATATATTTTACTTCCAGGCGACAGCCAGATCTGAAAATGAGATTCCAAAATGTCGATGACAGGAGCTCGTGGGAGAGATATATTGATGCTGCAGGCAGGGTGAGTATCGGTCGCAGATTAATTTCTGATCTATTAAAAATCTTAAGTGAAGCATTTTCATTTTTATGTTCACTTGGACACGTTCCATGGTTTAGTTGGGCAAAAAAAAATTTTTATGAGTTTTGAGGCTTTCGTTCTTGACAATTGTTCAACACATGTGGTAATCTAATGGTAAGAACTATACGAAAACTAACATGCACATTCCGATGTAATACCTCCCACAATTACGATAAACAATGGAATCTGGAAACAGATAATATTCAACTAAAGAAAAGTTTTAGCAACGAACAGTAGCCTAGTAAATGATTTATAATGTTTTTTTTTTTCAGAGTAAACTTCCACAAAATACCAGCTGCTTACTTCCAGGACAGATTCATGAGATAAAAGATATCATAGAAAACGTAAGCCAGTGAAATTTTAAAAAAGTATTTTTTATTAATGTGTATTAACGAAATACTTGGGTCTGACCCAATCCCAAAAATTTTATCAAAGCATCATTTGTTAAGTATGGGCCGTAAATTAAGTTGGCTGAAAATCGTCTCGGACATTCATGTTTATTAATGTTGATGATTCCATTATTCCTTTGACAAGAAATATCTTCATGGCGTGTATCGACTGTCTTCAAATTGTTCTCTAGGAAACTAACGAAGACAGACGGAGACTTGAGCAAGAGAAACAAGAAAACGAGAGGCGACAAATCAGCAGGCAACTGAACTCAACGCCGGATTACACACCTATGGATCCATTAAATGGGGTGTGTTAAAATGATAGATTTGTTGGACAACACTCTGCCAATAGTATAGCGTTGATACAGTTTCTTGATCTGAGTTTTTATCTAATACTCAGCACATAGGTAGGCGGTCTGTATACAGATATAACCACATCGTCAACCTAATAAAGAAAATTTTCCATATTGAAATTGATTCGAGAAAAGAACAAAAAACTGCTTCCATTACAATAGCTCGGCACCAACAATGTCCTGCTTTCATTTTTGTGCATCAAATATATTAGGCGAAATAATATCTTTCATCTTTCATTTCAGCGCATTGGAGAAGAGACATATCCGTGAGTGAATATTATTTGCTTGATTTGTTCGTTATAGGTTCAAGTATGGTTGCAAATGGGCGGAAAGTTTCAGGCAATTTTGGAAGTGACCCGGAAAATTTCTGGGAATTTTCAAGGGCCCGGGAATATTGAAAATATTGGGAAATTTTGTATAGTTGCTTTTTTATATTTCAATCACTCTAAACGATATTTTTACCCATGTTTATACGTTATCCGTTTATATAATTAAATCTCATATTAAGGTAGCTTGTAGGTTCCAAAGTATGAATAGATCAATCAACCTTGACGATTCCCCGATAATTTTATCACAAGTAGGGCTGGGCAATTTAATTCGATGATTCAGATCGATTCGAAGCAAAAATTATTCGAACTGATCATCGTTCACTGGAACAATAACTTGCTAAATAAAGTTTTTAAGTTAAAATTTTCATCTTTAATGACAAAATGCTATGATCGATTGCCTGTCGTTCTAATATGGCACTTTTTCCGCTTTGACATGGAGTGTGAATGAAAAATACATTCCCTTCATGTCTCTTTATGTTAATATTAGTAATTCATGAGTATAAATTTCTGTATTTCCATTATAGAAATCATTTGTAATAGTAAAAATGGCATAGTTGTTGATTATATGAAATTGAAGATTCGATCAGAATCGAAAAAATTATCCGAATCCAATTCGAATTCCAAATGATTCGGCTTCGCCCAGCCCTAATCACACGTCAGCATGTATATGACTGATTAACTCAATCCATCCCCACCACTCAACCCATGTAATAACCTGGGTTGACTAAGCACAACAGTAAAAGACCACTTCTTTCCAGCAATTCTAACCCAGTCCGTCTATAAGTGGCCGCTAATACAGGGCCTTGGGCGCAGTCATTTACTCCAAGAAGTGGCCATAAAAAAATGTTGATATCAATAAAGCAAGCGATGAAATGGTCTCATAGCAGTAGATGTAAACCAAACAAATATTTTCTCCAAAAATGCTTGAACTTTGTGTTGCATTTATCGTTTCTTAGTGATTACTGTATTTCATTTTCGGAACTACTGTCCACGAAACAAAATATCATAAAAGGTCATGTTGCGTATTTGTTTTATAATATTAAACGCCAGGCTACAGCGACAACACAGAAAATGTAGCGCTATTCGTCTTTATCAACATAATATTAAAAATATATTGAAAGTTTCTGAAAATTTTTAAAGTTCGCAAAAATTCCTGTTAATTCCCGGTGTTTGCCGATGATAAATCACATCCTCTAAAAATTCCCTAAATTTTGCAAACCTATTCTCGAGAAACAATACTTGCAAGAAGAAAATGTCTTTTCCGATTAAAATTTATGACTACACTGTAACAAAAAAATGCAACAAAACACTGGTCTTTGACAGTAATTTTACTTACGTCATTGAAACGCGAAGGTTCGGTTTAACAACAGCACATAATTGGCTTGAATCTCATTTACATGGCATTTTAACTTTAACTTTGGAAATATGCAGAATGTTCTTCAAATATTGCTTTTTAAATGCTATAATAGTGGCGCCGTAAAAAGCAATGCAGTAATACTATCTCGGTGCCTGCTGTCTATTTAGCATTTTACCAAAGCTTGACATTAAAATTACTCTCACAGATGGTACTATCCACACATATATTCACGACATGACGCGGAACAGATATTGAATGAGAACTCGGGATCAGGAAATATGCTGGTTAGAAGAAGACAACTCGATAACTCATCTGATGAATACGATTTTGCCATCTCAACTAAAACTCTAGCCGATTCCAACCCGTAAGTAGTAGTAATGAGTCTGGGGGTGGGCAAAACCGGATCATTTAGGATTCGAATCTGATTCGAATAATTTTTTGAATCCGATCTAATCACTAATTCCATGTAAATAAAAATATTTTTTCCTCTCCTAGTATTACAAATTGTCTCCATTGTGAAAATGAAGAAACTTTTAGTTTTTTGCGTATTTTCAATTAACGCTCCACTCGTACACTCTGAGATCAAGAAATTTCATATTTTAACGACAAAATAATATCGATTTTGGTCAAATTTTACCAAAATCGATTGCATTTTTTCGTTAAAAATGAAACTTGTAGAACATTTAGCAAGTTTTGACTATTGATTCGTATAAATTGTGCTTCGAATCGATTCTAATCTCGGAATCGAATTGTCCAGCCGTAGTAATGACACAGTGTTAACCTTGGGAATATACCAACGATTTTCTAACAAGAACTTCTATTTCCGAAAATGCTGATTTGAATCTATTCAAATCTTCGATTATTCGTTATCTGCAGTTGCCATCTTCGTGAGTAAAAAGTTTTTACACATATAGCTCATATCCTTTCAGTAAGTTTGAAGAATTCTGTATACCAAAGAGCTTCCTTAACTCAATATTTGATTTAAAGTGTAGATTGCTTTGCCTAGAACCGTTACCACTCACTGCACTTTATTATTAAGAGCTTTTCTGTTAGAGAAGTTTTTTTTTAGGTTGCAGTTGCAGCATGGTACTAAATTTTTATTAGCTCATTTCTCGATGGTTCCTTTTTGGACGCTTGTTCTGGCGTTGCTAGGAACTAACTTCAGTGAAAACCCAGTCAAAAATTTAATTTCCAAAGATGTTTTGTTAAGTATGAGTCACCGATGGATCGCACCGCGCAAGGTGTGGTCTATCTCTGGTTCATTCTGAACAAAATAAAAAAAAAACTGATATGAAAAAATATCCATCATCGTTATTGGGGTCATTTTAGTAACCAATGTATGCTCATACAAGGTTTTAAACATTCAACGTTTTGCAGGTACAAACATTTTCAAGGTAAAATATAGACGACAGCAAGGAGATTATCAGATATATCTTGCTCAAGAACAACATCCAAGACTAGAATCATTGGAATCCATGATGGCGTACTTTGAAAATCGTAGTAATAATAAATATCGCCGCTTGTCTGTTGCTGTAGAAACTCCTTCACATCCATATGAACAACATTTATTTCCAGGTAAGATTTACGTGCTTTTCTATATCAAGGGCCATTTCGTGTTTGTGTAGTAGGGGCTTCATCTTATATTTCAATATGAAGGACAAGCGCCGTATGGATGGATGACCTACCAGAATTACGTGAACTTTTTTAGAAGCATATGTCAAAGTTTCAACTTGACGATTAATCGTGACCGATATTTTGTTGGGCTTTCTCTATATCTTCATGATCTTCTGCGAACAGTGGTTTCGCTCCCATTGTTTTCGATCAGAATATTAGACCAAAAAAAATAATCTCACACCTAACATCTTACTTTTATTTTTACCAGGGCGGGGACCAATATACGAAAACGAAATTCGGCCGACTAATTTTGGACCAAACGACAGAAGATACTGATTACTATTCATAATATTTTAATTTGGTTTTATAATGTTGAAATTCCGTGCGTTGGGCTTTTCAATCTAATGTATTGAATGTGAATGAGAATACCGTTTAAATGAGGAAGACATTCCAAGACGATTGGTGCCTTCCCAAAATACTTGAAAATAAGTCGAACCATTTCTGTAAACGGTATTATCGAGATTTTTTTATATTAAAATGAAATGAGCACCGAGAAGGCACAAGTTTCAAAGTGTCAACGAGATTGTATATTGCTTGTCACAAAAAAGTTTGTAGTGGTATGTTTTGTTAAGTATAAGTCACGGATGGATTGAGGCGCGGTCCAGCCGTGGCTTATGCTTGACAAAATAAAATCCATGATTTTGTTAGACGTGAAAAGAAATTTCTGTGAATTATTATTATGGAACTTTGTCTAAAACGGCTTTGATTTGAGAAATTTTCACGACATTAAGGAGGCATTCGTGAATTAAATTTTTGGTGTAATCTCAATATTTTTAAGTCACATTCGTAGCTAAACGTTCCGTTTTATCCCGAACGTACTTCCTCGTCTTTTTGTGTTCTGTCATGGCTGCGTGGCAAAAAAGACGGTAGAAAAACGCGCACGTTCAAATTATTTAGGTCTCATGTTTGAACCCCAACAATATTGACACGCAATTTTTCTAGTTGAGTTTATCTCTCGTATATTAGGCAAATCGATTTTTTTTAATATAATTGAAAATCTTTCCATTCGACGCGTAATGATATCAACTGAATTTCCTATTTAAAAGTAATTCGTCGACATTGAGATTTTTGTTCTTAATATTACCATTTCTTATTATTACTTCCTATTTTTGTTAAAATTTTTCATGTGTCCATAGAATGTACCCTATCAAAAATTTCATTTTGTCAAGCATGAGCCACAGATGGATTGCGAATGCTTGACAAAGTGTGTTTGGTCCGAATACTTTTTATTGGAATAATGTTGGTGTACAGTATACTGTATGTATTTTATACACTGTATACCGCTTGTCCGGTCTGAACTTCTTTTGTGCATCATGAGCGCTCATATTCGGCGTGTCGAGTTGAAATTGCGTATATTATTTTCTTACCCATATTCTTCAATATGTATTAATTTTTGATTATTATCATTTTTTAAATTTTACCGTTTTTTCACGTGTCAACTGTTCAGAAAAAATATCCTCCCAGCAACCCTAACCCTGCCCTTCTATAGGTGGCTTGGCAGGGTGACCCACTCCAAGAAATATCTATAAAAAGTACTCACTACCAGGGAATGTGCTAAAGTTCATTCAGATTTCGCACATTCAATTGGGCGTACTTTATTTGTGACCACCGAATCTAAACGATCACAATGTTCGAAGAGGTTCAATTTAAAATTTTGGAACGTTCTGGAAATACTTGGAGCCACTGGTGGATCGCACCCTTTTTTTGTTTTCTTAGGATGTTTGTTTACTAATATAACGGCCGAAAATCCAATCCTTGTGTCGTTATTAAAAATATATATTCCACAATGGTCAAATGTTTTGTTACGTAAACATCGGTAAATGGGGGTATAAAACAATAGTGGTACAATCTATAGGTATATTAACGGGCATAGCAGGCAAGAGAATTCCTAAAAATTACACGAGAAAGTAGCACAAAAGTTGCCCAGCGACCGCAGGTACGGGCTTTACAACATTCCTAAAGTATTTCCTGAGAGTCGAAAAAGCAGACTAGAAAAATAAAGTGTTAGACGATTTAAACCATCGTCCACGGCAGATACCACTCCGTGCACTTCACAACAGTGGTTTGTTCAATTGCGTTTGGGATGATTTCCGCTTAGAGCCCTCTCCCGCCTTGCTCGAAGTTCAACAAAAAAAGAATTCCACTCGCTGGATTACATTACGTATTCGTGGAATTCACAAGAGACGAGAAATTCATATTCAGGCATTGGTCGCTAGCGATTTGCGCCGGGTATTGGCGGCCCGTCGTTGGCAGATGCCAAGGCCAATATATTTTAAGCGATTGCGACGAAATATTGAACTGCATCGTAAGCGGCTTACAGCACAGGATACTAACTACCCTATTTAGACTATTTGCGTTGAACGATGAATACTGCAGTCACCTCCCCTAAAAAGAAATGGAAAAGTACCAACTAAAGGCTTTTTGAAACTTTTAAACAATAACATAGCAATATGTAAGTGACAGACAATACTAGCGATAGTATATTAGCAAATTTATTGACAGCAGTTGTTACCTACAAACTTAAAGCAGACGTCGAAAGCATTCTATTCCGTGGAACCGCTTATATAAGATCGGATATATTAATCGGATATATTAAAGATCGCAATCATCAAGCAGAAACACTAATTCAATCCATTGAGTATTCCGTCACAACCCTTTCTTTTTGGATTCTTTTTGCATTTCTTGAGCATCTTCGACTTGTTCTTGTTTCTCTTCTTTTTTGGCGAAGGAGGTTCGCGAAAAGCTAGCATTCCAGCATATTTCAAACATCGCTTGGACTCCGGCTTTTTCATGCATTTTCGCACCAATTTTTCCTTCAACTTCATTGCCAACACAGACCAGTAAGCTTTGCATTTAGTGAGGAATGGCTTTTTGGCGCACTTTTTCGGAATTTTTAAAATTGGTTTCGCGGTCGCTGGAGCAGTTGGCTCAGGGTCGATGTCTAGAAAAATAAGGAAACTATAAACTTGGCTTTGGACATTTTAGCTGTTTCAAATCATACTCGCATGACATAAATTAACTCAGCCATGTGGAAGACGTTTTGCTTTGATTTTCAAAACTACTTCGCAAAACTAATGTGCTTAACATGTTTCTGACGATGCTGTAACACCCTATTATACGCAACAGACATTTGATTCAGGGGCGAGTAGTGTTGGCAAATTTAGGTAAAAGTACCTAGAATACATAGTTTATATGAAGAGTTTATTTTCAAAATGACTTTACCTGGTTCATTGATAACCGCGATTCATCTATTTTTAACTTTTACCGAGTTTTTTATTTTAAATTTAACCAAGTAGATAATTGGGTGAAATCCGGTCAATTTGTATTTTCGTCAAAAAAAAACTTCAAAATAGACTCCTTGGAAATTCGGAAATGCAGCTAAACAACGATTACCTAGATCGCCTGCTTTCAGTCAGGGTAGTACTCATTTCGTACGTAAAAGTAGTTTACCAAGTGATACTTCACCCTAGTTTTGTGATAAATTACTTTACCTAGTTGAAGAATAAACTAGGTTGCCATCACTACTGCTGAGATAGAGTATCTGCAAAACTCACCGATTTCCGTATTGTCGCAGTCTTGTTCATCTGAACCGTCCTTGCATTCTTCACTACCATCGCATACATATCGTTTGCTCAAACACCTCGACCCATCCAAACATTGAAACTCAGCAGATGGACAAATTCCGTAGTCGGGTGACTCGGTAGGTTCGATCTATAATAAGATAAGAAATTGTATCCTTATTTAACCGATCTTTAATATTTCGTTCAATAATCTAATGAAATCCTATATTTTGTCTCCCAGTACGTTTGTTTCAAAACCAGCAAGGCAACACCATGTATCGGTATGACAACAATTCAGATCCCAACCAGAACATTTTTTTCCGGGCATGCATCAAACGGTTGTGTCTGGCATGTTGGATTTTTCCCGACTGGGCCCCAACCAAGAACCAAGCAAGCCTCACCACAGACTGGCCGCGCATAGACTGCGCGATCCATCAAACACCACCCAACCATCACCCATCTTAAGCAATGCATGCAGCATACAAAAAGTCTATGCTTAGATTGATCGGAAATATATACTCACATCGCACAGTTCACTATCTTCATCTTCTCCGTCAGTACAATCAGGAAAACCATCACAAACATATTCATCATCAATGCATCTACTTTTGTCACAACTAAACTGTTCCGGTGAGCATTTGGTACCACCTAATATTTCACAAACAAGGGAAAAAATTGATTGCAAGCATGGGTGGCGTCAGAAGTGAGGTTAAAATATTTTTCGTACCCACGCTTACGATTGATGGATTTTTCAGTGTGGTGCACACAGATATTTATAACTGAAATTGGCTTAGAGCAAGGTCAGAGTCAAAATACACTAATTCATATTTATCAAGTGGAAAACGATTAGTTTAAAATGTTGTATACTAGCAACTAAACTGAGTAAAGAACATCTGGAGATGACAGAGTCGCTTCAATAAAATGAAGTGAGGGGTATTCTACTATAGTCTAGATGGATAGTAATACCATGTATCATTTGTGTTTCCTTTTCGGTGCCTCTTACAACATGCAGGAATACGTTACGGAAATTTGTTATACGTATGTATATGCTCAGTTCCATTTACTAACTAGCTCAAATTATGATCCAAAAAAAAAATATTTTGTTAAGTAGGGTACCATCAGTGATCCATACCGTATCACAGCGTTGACCTATACAGCAGATTGATACAGTCCAAATATATTGGACATTCACTCCAAAATCTAAATATATAGAATTCCAGACGAAATTACTGATATTTGACAATATTCTGCCAATCGTGTAGTGGAGACTTTTGCAGCGCTAATATTATTTTATTAAAAAATGAATGCCATTTAAAAATAATCGTAAATACTGAACTTTTCATTAGTACTCTAGAATACCAGACTATCCAGATAAGATAACGTCAAAAGCCGCTATGTCCTTTCGAGCGGCCTCGACAACAATTGATTTGGCGAGGCTCAAACCAGGTATAATTGCGCTGCTTATGTTTGCCAGTCGTAATCGCTTATTTGACAGTTCCGTCATGATTCATCACAGTCGATTAAAATAATTGCCGAAACATACTACCACCAGAAAATAATGCTGCTGCACAGGGTTTAAATAAAGTGTCAGTTTAACAAGATTCCCGCGAAAACATACTAAATGGTGTTTAATTCCTATTTCACTTACATTCTTCTCTCCATTCATCTGAGCCATCTTTACAATCGAACGCCCCATCACATCTGTAGATGGCTTGAATCAATAAGCCATTCCTGCATCTCCAAAACTGCGAGTCTTCCGACGCCAGAGCTGTAGAATATAAAAATAAATTGTTTGATAACTTCCAAACGTAAATCCAACAAAATTATTCTGGTTCTACTCTGAATACCTTTTACGATTACACTTCACCTAACATCGAATGATAAAACTATAACGATATACAGAGGATTCAAACTTTCAAAGCAATTTTAATTCGGGAGAACGAACATAAGTATCCATGGCAATTTTTTATTATTTTATCAATAACATACATCAAAACCAAAGCAAAGCGCCACAGGTATATATTTTGCGATAAGGGCGACTCGGATGGATCGCGTCGATGTGACGCATTCGATCCGTGACGCGTGCTTGACAAAATAAAATTCTATAATATGCGTGATAAGTCAGAAATCGGCTACTTTCTAAAATATATAGAACTTTAGTACAAACCTTGCATGAAGCAAACGCTGACCAACAGTACTGCTGCAGTAAACCTAGCCATCGCGTTACTAAACTAAGATCAACAAAACAAACGGAGAAACGAAATTAGGAATGAATGCATGGAACTGAATGAAGACCGAAACACTTTTTTTGGTTCACCGCACCTCGCTCTGACGTAGCAAATTACCCGTTACGCGAGCAAATGTAATAATGAGGCAATCTCTCGTCGAAAATTGTCAAGTCGGTTTGTTGGGTATGTGCCACTGAAGGATCGCGCCGCAGAGGCGCGGTCCATCTGTGGTTCATACTCTGAGGCTCACGAAATTCCTGTTTGGATTTGGTGTATTTATACATCTTACAAGCCTGTGCGATAAAAAGAATCCCTTTCTTTGGGCTTTCCATCAGTCAACCAGAATCGAAAAATTGTTATAGCGTAGAAAAGTAGCACTATGACACGAACCAAAAAACAAAGCTGTAAAGCGAAGTCAATTTAAATCATATTTTCATGTTATTCGATTCCCCCGTTCTACATAATATACGACACCCATTCGTCTTCAAACGAAGGGAGCTCAGACGCTATTTTTTGTAATCATAATATTCAAATTGAACATAAACATAACTGACCCTTTCGGTTAGTCCACAATAACGGGAGAAATCGAACGAATGCCGGAATATTTCTGAACAATATAATCACAGGGTAAAGCTGGTGATATATGCTCAAGACGAGAGAGTATCTCTCTATCACTCCATATAACGTCTATTGCAAAATGAACATTAAACGTATATTGGCATTTACTCTGTCGAAGCAAGACCCTGGGATCTGTCGAAGCAAGACCCTGGGATCTGTCAAAGAAGAACTAACTAACGGCCACTTGTATGGCAAATATCTTGTACAAAAAGTGCCAGCAACTGCACTACAGGCGGAAAACATACCAAACAGAACTGAACCGGTATATTACATTAAGTGTTTTCGGTCCCGGGCGATAGTAAAACCATCTACAACGTTTTTATTAACCACCGCCATATCTTTATGGGAATTGAGTATTTAGTATACTTTCAATGGCGAACTTCTCCAAGTGCGTCAAGTCTTGTGCGATCCGACCATCTTCACACATTTCCCTACAAAGCGTTCATGAAACTGCCACGCAATTTATTTCAGACAGAACCTTTATTTTGTTTTAGTAATGCATAAATCACATATGGCATAAATCAATTATCAATTCATTTGTACAGGGCTCGAGGGAACGTCTGAATTACGAATGAGAAAGTCCTGAAAAGCTGTTTTTACCACAATTTTCACTTCTTAAGAAGTCTATGTATACCCACGTACCTCCGAACTTTTTACTACTCCGCCACAAATCTATCAATTAATGTATTATTTTATCAAGTATGAGTTACAGCTGCATAGCGCTTTTACGGTGCGATCCATCAGTGACCCATACTTGATAAAATATATTTAGACACATGCGTCTGATTGGGGGCTATTGGAAGCTGCCTTTATCATTTAAATAATAAAACTTTCAATTGTCTTCAGAGGTAGGCAGATGTGCATTTGATTTGAAAATTGCAGATAAATGCAGTCCAGACAGTTAGTAACCACAAATACACTCAGGAGATTCCACCTGCTACGAAATGTTTTTCACTGGATTAGTGTGTAAATCACTATCTAAATAAATGATGTATTATTAGAATCAAATGCCAATTTGAGTATGGGCAACGCAGTTCGTCAAACGCCAAGTGTGTCTTTAGAAATGACCTCCACGCGTAAATGGAATACACTAAACAATAGGGCATCATATTAATAAAGTAAAACATTTCACAAGTAGTGAAATGCACCCATGATTCTAATACTAAGGTTAAAACATTTTGCGGTATAAATATGTTATTTACCTAACCAATTGAAACGTATTCTTGCGCTGCACATACATAAAGTTTATCATTGTTCAAGGTTTGAATGACTAAAAGCAGAGATATTTATGCTGATGCTTAGTCTACCTGTGATTTGCGAACGGATTTTATTTTGTCAACATTTTGAATGCCTATCTCTTGGCAAGCGTTCGTCTCTAGAGAGTAGCAAATATTAGTGGCTTCGAATTTCCATTTTAGTGGTTGCTTCCAAGTGCTGCTTCAAATTTACTTGAGCTGTTTTCAATATATAGATTAGAGACTAGAGATCCGATCAGGACTCTAGGACTAGGACTAGAAATCCTTAGCAGGGTTTTTGACGGCTGACTACTCGAAGTCTCAAAACAACTATTGATGTAATGTAACCAGCACGCTCTAAATATACCTACCAGTTCATTGTTTCACCATGTGGGAACCGCATCAAAGGTCAAAATTTATCGGAGGTTTTTGAACTGTATAAAAGATAAGATTTAATAGGAATTTGCGACCACTTAAACAAGAAATTCCCACTCCCTTTCTGATGTTGTTTATCAGCATATTATGAATTCTCATAAAACTGAAGCCGAGCTGCGTTGCCAAACAAATGTAAAAAAAGGATACCGATGCGTCGAAAATGAACCGATATTATGAGATTCCGATACTTGTACTATTTCGAACTGAGATCCAACTTCAGTTCATAAATTTATATAGTTGAGCCCAGTCAGATTTCTTTTTCACTACATGTTTTGTTAAGCATGATTCATTGATTGATCGCGCATCCAAGCGCGGCCCATCTGTGAATCACGCTTTGCGAAATAAACTTTATAATTTTAAATTTATAATAATCTTGGTTAATAATTATTGTATTGATTATAACCTATAACGGTGGGTTCTACAAATATACCATGCTCAGCAATTGCCTCTTCCACTCTTTAGCCAGATTAAATAGTTTTCACGAACGACCCCCAAATCAGAAATTATATTTTGTCAAGCATTAGTCACCGATGGATTGCGCCTCGTCGGCGCATTCCATCTTTGTCACATACTTGACAAACTTGAACAATATTTTTCTCACTACTTGGGCGGAAAATCATCGAAAAATGTATCGATCCATTTAGTTTTGGCAAATCTAGGTAAAAGTACCGAGTTTATTATCAAAGTTCTTTCACCTAGTTTTAGCTGAATAACCTAGTTTAAATTTTACTGAGTTTTCTGTTTAAAGTTTTATCCAGTTAATTCATAAGATAAAACAGGTAAATTCACCAAACCTTTAAGTAAGTACTTGAAATAATTACCTTGGTACCTGATTTAAAAATATGCAAACTAGTATGAAAAACTAGGTAAATTATATATTCATAGTGTAAATGCTTTTGAAAGGGATAATTCGGTGATTTAAATCTTCAAACTTATTGGAATGTGTTAAATGTAGAAAAACGACGGTAAATTACTTGGTTTTTAATCTAGGTACTACATGGTTTTGAAAGTGAAACTACAGCTAGTACTGCTTTACCTGGTTTATGCGTAAAAACTGGGTTTGCGACTAGATACATCGACGGGCGTTGTTTAATAAAGGTAATTGAACGTAGTCTGCAAAATGCTTTGCTGTTGTTGCCCAACGCTCGTATCTGTCCGATATAATTTCTCAGAAATTTTCCTGTTCGGAGAAATTGAATATGGTATGATATACACAACATTCAAATGACTTGCACTAATAAAGTCTTATCGTAAATTCAATTTCATAATTATAACCTGCATTCCAAGTAATGAACTCGCGTGACCGAGTTCGTTGTTATTAACGTTAACATCCACGCCACGCCTATTTCGCTTGGTAAACCGTAACCTTCAATATTCTCACTTTACATCCAAACAACTTATACACATGGACCGCAGTAGACTTTGTGTTACCTAGATGAAACTTAATTAATTGCGCTTTGTGCTGATTTTTGCGTTTTGCGACCAAATTATATCATTGAAATATATTCTTCAGCTAAAATGTTGTATAAATCTGATAATTTACAATTTTCGTCCGCGAGAGAAACCCCCACATCATTATCGGAGCAGAAGTAGCAAAAATATATAGTAATTGTGGTTTTAATTTTGCCTATTTTTAGACATTTTATATAAATGTCTGCAATCTTGGGAAAACGATCCTCCTATTCTCGAAACCTGGTCATTGTTGACAAATCGAGTGGGACTACTGGCGGACAGCTTTGAAATATACCACCAGTAGAAGTTTATGTCGAAGTTTAAGTGTTTACAACGAAAATACATAGAATTTTATTCATGTCGTCAATGGAAGTCTCCTCTTCGGAATAACGTAGTTCACTATTTATTTATTTTTTTATTGAAATTCGCTCAGAGCAAGGCCACAGGAGAAGAATCAAACTTGAAAATTCTCCTGGACCCACTAAAGTGCAAAAAGCTACATGAAATGCAGGAACAGGAACGAAGGAACCCCCATCCCTGATAGATGTCTATTAACGCGAGTTTTAAAGCTATGTAGATCAACACGATCAGGAAAGCAGCACGAAGGCAAGGAATTCCAAAGTTTAGATATTCTTCATTCTTGGAAAAAAGCTTCTTGCATAAAACTGTTTGTGACATTGTGAAACCTCCACAGTGAATAGATGCGAATTATTAGCCAATCGTGTTGACCGATTAAAAGTTTTGTTCGGAGGAACGAGAGCAGAAAGCTCTCTTGAACAAAGACCATTATAATATCTGTAAAATAAAAATAATGAGGCAACGTTGCGGTGGTGTGTCAAACTTTGTAGACCGTAAGGAAGTTTAGGGCCAATCATATGGACGCCGTTGAATACGATCGAGCATGCTAAGAACAGTGACAGCGGCACTGCCCCAAATGTGACAGCAATACTCCATACAGGGTCGAATCAATGATTTTTACAAATGGAGAATGATTTCGGGAGTGAGATAATGGCGAGCTCGATATAGAGAACCGACTTTCATCGGGGCTTGTTTGGCAATACTAGTGACATATTCATTCCAACTCCTTGTCCTTGGTCAGTGTGAGTCCAACAAAACGGATATTTAAGGATTCCTCCAGAACAGTACCAGATAATGAAAGTTGAGTTGCATTCGTATTAGTGTAACGACTACTTGATAAGGCTTTAGTCTTTCTCCGAGTTAAGAGTTACCTGCCAAGCGTTACCCCAATTAGATACTGTGGCCAAATCAACACTCAAGCGATTTTGCCAGAGCTAGACGTTGTTCCGGGAGGGATTTTTCGTTGAGACAAGAATATAGAGTATGTATATAGAGTTGTATCATTAGCGTAAATACCAAATCACATATCAAATTATCGGGCAGGTCATTATTATATATCAAGAACATAGTAGGATCAAGAATCAACACCCTGACGGATACCGGATGAAATGGAATATTTCCTGGGCGTTGTCCGACCAAAACAACATCAATCTTCCGATTGGATAAGATAGATTCGACAATTGAAAAAACATGACCAGAAATCCCATAAGATTGAATTTTCTGCAACAGACCTTGGTGCCAAACTCTGTCGAATGCTTTAGAAATGTCTAGAGCAACCGACTTTGCCTCCCCACAACGATCAAGGGCACGAAATATTCGTTCGGTTATTACTGTCAACCAGTCAGCAGTAGAGCGAGAACGACGAAAACCATACTGCTTGTCAGTGAGGAGACAAAGCGACTCCAGGTGTCTAGAAATTTTATTATTACTAATTGATTCAAAAAGTTTACTGATAATTGGTAAGAGACTAATTGGACGATATTTATTAGGATCCGTTCGGTCGCCACAGTTTTCGAATGCCGGCAGAATCGTTGCACATTTCCATGTATTGGGGAAGGTGCATTCTTTTAGGCATTTATTAAACAGTTTGGCCAAAATAGCGGACAACTCAGGTGAAAGAATCTTCAGAATCACAGATGGAATGCAGTCAGGACCAGAAGATATGTTCGAATCGAGTTTGGCAATCATTCTAGAGACAAGTAGCGGAGTTACTGACACGTTCTCCAATGTAACGTCAGTTTGATTTGGAAAATTAGGTGGTGAGGTACCAGAAACCAAACCAAGGCTGCATTTATTAGAGAACATCCTGGCAAACAACTCCGCCTTGGAAGAACACAAAATTTCGGGGCCATTTAAAAGAGGAGGGATACTATATTTCATACTGTTCATTACATTATTTATTGTTTTATTTATTGTTGTGAAATTTTGGATTTGGTGGATTCCATGTATCGTGTTTTAGCAATTCTGAAAATTCTTTTACAATTATTCCTAGCCTTTCTGTGAAGTCGTCTATTATTGCTGTTGGAATGTCGACGATAGCGGTGGAAACGATGATTTGTCGTCGCTATTGCCGCCGAGCATTCGGGTGAAAACCATGGGAGAGAGTGGGGCTTCACCCGGAATCTTCGGTGAGGAATGAATTCATCAATTCCAAGGTGCATCCACTCTGCGATTCCCACCGCACACTCTTTAGCAGGCAACAAGAAAACATCACTCCACGGCACATCGCAAAGGAAGTCCCGAAAAGAGTCCAAGTCACCGCCCTTTAGTTATAAGAAGTGCGGTGAAAAGGAGATTCTTTACTTATGAGAGTCGGGTTTATTAATCTCAGCCGCAAAATGACCTGGTCGGAAGTACCAAGTGGAGGCTGGGGAACCAGGGAGAATACATCACCTGGATCTGAGACAAAACAAAGATCCAGTCGGGAAGGAGCGTGAGCCGGGTCCACCATCTGTGTCAGTGACTCAGTAATGGCAAAATTATGAGTTTTGATTCCGGCCAGGTCAGTTGGAGCTGAATTCAACCAGGTATGGTGATGAGCATTAAAATCTCCCATCATAAAAAATTATATTATCAAACCTACAGTGAAATGTTATTACATTTTCAAAGTGGATCAGGTTATCGACAAACAAGTTACTTGTATTTCCGTATCGAAAGTTGTCTGGTTTGTATTGCAATATGGAGAGCAGCAAGACATTCTGATCAGTGTTATAAAATCTTGTTTCTGAACCTCATAAGTTGCGGCCCTAACACAGCAGGGGTATACTTTGTCTGTTTTCCCGAGCTTTTCGTTCGTTTGCTCTGTTTTGAGATTATCACGTTATTTTTTACGAAACGTAAAAATAAACTTATTTACTTCTCTCTGTAGAGACGGCGATCTACAAAACATGAGATCCCTGAGACAGCATACTATTCCGTTGAACTGCGACATCAACAACATATTCACGCGTAAAAACCTTCGCGACCAGTTGTTACATTTAAAAGTAACTTGGAACTGCTGGTAATAGGACAGTGTTTCCCAGTCTGGTAATAGGACAGTGTTTCCCTGCCTATGAGTGGTGACCCAAAGTTGGGTCACTGCTTATTGTAAAGATTCACAACACAACAAATTACCGACTTTGGAAAATAGTATTGGGGTCTATGTTATCACTTGCTATCTTCATGGAGTTACCTAATCCCCATTTTTACGCTTGCATACGGTAATGAGACAAATTGTTGCTGTTTACTTCAGTTCGCAGAGACAAATTAGTCAGCTTAATCCGTTATGATACCTGTGGAAAATTTATTTATTTAGTTTTTTTTATTGAAATTCACTCTGAGCAAGGCCGGAAGCAGTGTCAAAAGGAACCAACTAACATTTTCCGTCATGAGATAATGTACTAAAAATACAATATACTAAAATACGTCTTTTCCAGAAACATTTACATGCCTTCTTTAAGTGTAAATTAATGTTGTTATCACACAAAAAGCTCAATCTCGCATCGACCAATGGCCAATCACGTGCTGTATATATACGCTTTTTTCCGAGGTACGGTACCCTCAACAACACGTGGTTTTAGCGAACCGAGTTATGCTGTCCTCTAGATGTCTCTCGTGTTACACAATTTGTTGTTCCATTCTGCATTCTACTTTTTGAAGCTCGTATCGTAGCATTGTGACTTGGGGTCTAGTTATCCAGTATTCTGGCGCATCACTGGCAGAATATTTTAGTTGCAAGACTTGCGGGTTGGATGAGTCGCGAAATTTTTTTTTAATCGGATATATGCTACTAAATGTATGACCTAGTTACTCTACACCATCATTTAACTTGTGAACTCTTATTTTAACAATCTATTTTTTTGTATAATTTAACGTTAGTTGTAAGTTACGTTAACTTCACTGGTCTGTCGATAGGTTGGTTTTGCACAGAGTTTTCTCGAGAAAATTTTTTAAAAATGTAAGATAACTTGAGACCAGGAGACGTTTGAGGTTGTCTGGATATTCAGATATTGTTTTATTGATATATCCTGTATCTTTCGCTTTACAATTTACGAAGCACGGCCATGTCGGATAAAAGATCTCGAGATTACGATTACACATCGTCAAATGACATTTTGAACAGAAAGCCAAGCAGATCTTTCAGCATGAAAAGTAGGTGTTTTATGTTACAACTTTGTCTCAGCATGATGATATTTTTTGGTGTTTTTAATAGCTGCCATTCTTGTTCTTAGTTCTGCATTCCGCATATTTATGAAAAGTGACGGCAGATCGCTTGTCAAAAATGCACAATTTCAGGGAGTAAAAATTTAAATTTGAGTTAATTTCATGGAATGTAGAGAGAAATATAACATTATATAAGACAGGGCTGCAAAAATTTTGAAATATTAGTGTCCGAAAAGCTTTATTTTCTGTTGTTTCTGTCAGTGGTGTATTTAGAACCATTAGATTTAGATTAACATAAAAATAAAATAAATTGGTATAATTATGATGCTATTAAGTTAACAAGAATTTCAGCAAAAAGGGAAAAATTATTAAAAATGGTTTTTTATATTTTATATATAGAACGAAAAAACATCTTGCTAGGAATGTGAAAATTTTTTTTAAATTTGAAGTTTTGGGATAAAAATTGATTAAACGAATAAAATCAAGTTAGAAGACTGAGGGTAGTTTTAAAGCACTTGAAAGACCATTTTGTGATATGCTAGTGCCCCCTACACCACTGATTATATTCAGAGGAACATCTTGTCAGCATGTACTGTATATGATAAAAATTAGTTAGACTCTAGACGGCAAATGGCTCAAACCTCAATTGGAAACGAGTATAATTGCTAATGTATAATGTTCATAGGACAGATTGAAAAAAACAAACAAAATGGTGATATATGGATTAGGTCTCATGCGGTTTTAGTACATATATCCGATTATCATAAAAATGTTCCATGTTGCAAGTGACTCATCCCAACCCGGGCGACAATGCCATAGGCTTGCAGCGTTGGCGCGTCTTTTAGTTAGAATGAGATTATTCTGCCAGTTGTCATTATGATGACATTCAGGAATACGGTACCAAACTTCACTAGACCCGATGGAAATACCATTTCGCAGGGCAGATAACACTCACTGCACTTTAGCATATTGGTTCTGATCAATCCTCTCATGAGATGTTTGTTGATCATTTAGAGTGCAGTGTCTGGTACTTCATTTTGTACTTGCTCTTTGCCGTTTAAATGGCCGTCAGTTAGTTCTACCTGAGTATTGCTTCTTTATGGAATTGTTTCCGTATTACCATAATCTAGAATCGAAATATATATTAAGTCCACAACGTTTCTGAATCGTATTCACAAAATTGGCCATTTGTCTATTTATTTCCTTTCAACCAGACGATTGTTTTCTTTAGTATGGACCACTGATGGATTACGCCGCTTAGGCTCGCTTCATTTGTGTCTCCTGCTTCATAAAACAAAAATTCTGATTCCAAGTTGAAATTTTTGGAAAGAAATAAAAAATTAGAATAAATTTGTCAAAAATTTGCTCAATTATTTATTGAATCATGGAAATTAGTATTTGGATCAGTCGAATCAAACTCTCATCAAAATCTGTTCAAATCTGGAATGTAGAGTTTTATCTCAAAAAGTTACAATTATTTCTATGTATTTATCAATATATGATAAAAGAGTCAATTTTTCATGTTGAATTTAGAGTAACAGGCTTAAAGTTTTTTGTTTGCCCGAAGAAAATAGCATGAGTATTTTGGACACCCAAAGAATAACAAGATTCTGCCATTCTGTAAACAATGCAATATTATATATCTGTTAAGCAAATTTATGATCTTTCACTAAATTTATATTGTTAATTAATAATTAATATTAGCAAAATTTAATCCTTGAAAATGCGAAAATAAAATTATTGATTGTAATTCTCTGACATCATCTGACCTTTTATAATATTGGATTACGTAGGGATTAACATCTATAAATTAATTTTTTGAGAGTGATGAATATTGATATCATTCACATTTTCTTTTTCGTGCTTTTTTGGACCTTAATGTTTAATTTATACTGAAGTAAGTAAATAGTAAACAAGTTCAGTAGGTACTCTAGAACTAGTTTGACCATAATATAAACCTTTGAAAATCCATTCAAGTCTAACTACGATCGCACGTTTAGTTCGCCAGCTTTTCTAATACTTGACTCCCAAGTGCTGTGGCACATCATTTTCATTAACTAGTCTCGGTGTTAGAAATTTTGATATAAAGTAAAGATAGATGCCGTAATATATAATAAAATATTTGTCATTAAAACAAAATTTTTTTATTCATTGCGGTTGTTTTTTTAAAAAAAAAACTGATGAAAAGTAGGATCTTAGTGTACACAAGTATCTGCCTATTTTGGTTTGCAGATTTATGTTTTGTCAATATTTTTTGACTGGCTCCATATATCCTCTACACTGACTGACTGCATCGTAATCTTGTATGTGATACTGATCAAAGTACGGTATTTATTTTTCAAGAAGAAATGTAATCAAATAATTCCAGCTTCACTTGGGCTTCAACTTTTTCTCTCACTATTTTTTTTTATGTACAACCTACTACAAGTTTCATATTCTTTCTAGTCTCCTGAAAATAGTGGGCTATAACAAGTTTTTTCATGTTGATATGAATATTGTACTTTCTCCAGTATCCTTAAAAAATTATTTTTTCTATTATACATTTGTATCTGTTATCAGAACAGCGGAACGTCACCTACTCTGCTATTCGGACAACCGAAAAAATATTTTGATATTGCTTTGAAATGTCAGTGTTGATAAATGATTTTAAAGCTGTTTTTCCATGAGAAGAATATAACAAAACATTTTAGACATTTGAAGGAAAAACAGCATTCTATTACCCTGTTTATTATGTTTGTGAATTATTTAATTGTGCAGGTCAGAAGCCTCCTGATGTGAAGTTGAGATCACTGCTTTCTAAAGCAATTGCACATTTTGATCGAACCAATGAAGACAACGCCAGAGCTAAATATATTAAAGACATATGTGAGGTGGGCTTGTACATTGCTTTTAAACACTCTCAATTTATCAACTGCAAGGGGTCAAGTATGAGCCTTTTTACCCTGTCAAAAGTTTTCATCTTTTGTCAAGCATAACCGATAGAAAACGCCACTGAGACACAGTTCATCTGTGGCTCATGCTTGAGAAAATTAAATTATCTGACTGGATAATGAGATCAACTAGTGCCCCATTGATATACTATAGGCTTGTTTTTTGCCAAAAATGACTATTTGTAGATCCCTTTGCCAGTTCCTTATACTCGTCGAAAAGAATTTGAAATAGCAACAAATTTGACAAAATTTTGCTCAAAACCCTTTGTTGAAACTTACCTAATATTACAGAAATCCCAATCTATCCCAATCTGCTCGACTATTAAATTTAAAAGTGATTCCCAAATTGTTCAGCTAAACATGTATGTCAATATATATATATATATGGTCTTTTTTGTCCATTCGGAGAAAATGATATGAACATTTGGGAAACCCCAATCAAGGGTAACAGGATTCTGTATTCCTGGGATCTGCTATTTCTTCCTGAAGACATTTCCAGGAAACTTTGCCGTTTTTATTAGGGTAATAGTGACTGGTATCTGGCCTGGGATGAGAATGACAGCAAAACGAACCAAATTCTGACCAATTCATTTTTTTCAGGTTGTTGAAGCAGCATGGCAGTTACCAGTTATTGGCAGAGATCTCGCTTATGAAATAAGTGACACATTGAGAAGAGAAAAAATTGTTTCGTTTCTTGTGAACAGTATACAATTGGAAGCTGCATCTTCTACATTACAGAGGGAATGTGCTCGACTGCTGAGCCAAGTTCTAACCACTGACAATAGGTAGGTCTATAGGTTGTGCAGCCATAATCATGGAGGATTTTATTCATAAAATATAACTTACAGGTATTTGATGCATGAAAACCGATATAAGGTTTTTCTCTGCCAAAATTTACACTCATTCGTAGAAATATATACATTTTCGACTCAGTTAGTTCCAAATTGGTGAAAAAAATAGATTTGAATAATCGATGTGCAAATCTCAAACAAAAATGTGCTCGAAACTCGTACCTCAAAAGTTCTACTCTGGTTCTCAGAAAATGAGTGAAGTTTTCTCGCATTGTTTACGATTGTTGATTTAACATATTCTTGGATGGATTTGAATTTAACATTCAATATGATTGTTCTCATACCATTCTTTTTAAGACATTATATATCAAAGAACGCTCTCGAAATCATCACAAAATATACAAAACTAAAAGATGATATTGATATTATCAGAATTAATGTCAGTATTCTGGAATCCTTATTCAAGGTAAGTTGTTTTTTTCCTAAATCATTTTTTTGAGCGGGGATTTGAAAAAGCTATTTCTACTGTGCAATGTGTTTGAAATTTTTGTTATATTGAATATGGTTTTATGAAGCGTACTTGACAAAACATCTTTTATCAATGTTTTTGTTACAAGATGTGACATACCTTTTGTCAATTAGTAAAGAGATCATCTTCATACAAGTAATATAAATTCATTGATATATTTTTTTTTCTAATTATGTGATTTTTCAGGCACAATGGCCTAATGGTTATCACGTTTGTCACAGAGGTTTGAAATCTGTTGTTCGAGTCTCAACAAATTTGTCTCGGTACTTCATGCCCGTCATTTAACCCAGAGTTCACATCTTTCTAACAATACAAATCATATTCGCTTAGAAGGGGTTGTTGGCACAGGAGCCTTGGTCAGGCTGATTTACTTAAATTAAAATGAAAATAAGAAAGATTTAGTTAGTTATTGCGTGTTTTAATATAATCAATTAGCAAGATTATTGCTTACATATTGTTTACTTGTAGCAACATTTTTAAATAGTTGAAAATATAATGCTACTTAATAAATAGTTTAATTGTATTGAAATTCTCTTTTAGCTTTATATTCTAAATTGGTCTTCCTCCTCCATATTTTCGCACCACCGACGCAACTTGTAAAAGCATGATGCTGCTGCAAATCGAGTAAATTTAGAACAACAAAGGCAAATAAATGTTAATAAGAATCGATAACATCCAGGCATAGCAAGATTAGCGCTCATATATTGTTCACCTCTTGTAACAATTTAAAATGGACGTTAAATATAACAGTATATACTACCGGAACTTAAATACTGAACTTTTTATATTGAAAATCCCACATTAGCTTGATATTATAACTTGGTTTTCTTCCCTCATTTTTTGCACCACCAACACAACTCATTAAAGCATGATGCGTCTGTGAATTGAATAAATTCAGACCAACAAGGGCAAATATATGTTAATTATAACATATAACATTTAAGCGTGACAATTTTTTTTTTTTTTCGATTGCCACTTTAAGACAATCACTGATTTTACTAATAAATTGCCAAACTTTTCTGAAATATTCCCAATATTTTTGTGAAGTCCAATCATTTTGCATTTAAAAATCATTCTTAAAGTTAATTGAAATATATCTGATTGTTCGAATTTAATTGAGTTTCTGAAACACCAAATGGCAGACGTTGCACAGGCTAATATTAAGATAATTCATAAGTCCCATGTGTTCTACGCAAAATATTTTCACATAAAATCTCAGTATCAGTGGAGTTTTTCATCAGTCTTTTTTCTATTCGCACATTTTGTTAAATTCGCTGTATGCAGGAGGATAAGATCAAGAAGGAAATTGTTGAATTGAACAGTTTCCTTTTAATTTCCTGTTTCATCTGTTGATCTGTCATCACAAATGTTCATTTCTTATAAAAAACTGCTGTGATTTTGTGCTTGTTTAGACAGCGTTGAAGTGACCTGGTCAAAAATTTAACCTTGTCAAGCACGAGCCACAGACGGACCGTGCCTTAGCAGCGAGATTCATCAGTGACACATGCTTAACGAAACATGCTTCGCCAATATTTTTCTGAATTGTACATACTATACTAGGAATGTCTTTGTTAAATCTGTATAGTTCGGTATTTCTAAGTACCGGTAGCTGGTCATTAAAATTAATGTTGAATAATCCAGGGTGTCTTATTTGTAGTAAAATTATGACATTCTTTGTAGTTTGTTTTGAATCATGACTTTATTGCACGACCGAAAAAAATCAAATGAAAAAATAATATAGATAACTTTATAAGATAAAATATGATAATATAAATAAAATAAGATTTGATAGTATTGTAATGTAAGATTTCTTTGTCTATTTAAATTAAATTAGTCAGCTTTATTTGATTTTACCTTGATTTCTCTGAAATTTTGTTTCTTTAGTGTGATCATATGTTGGTAAGAAAATTAACTTCTCTGATAAATTTTTTAAAATATAATTTTCCACTGTAGTAGTTATATAATCGAATAATATATAAGTTTTGACTGCTGTGTTTTGCATTGTTGAATTATAATAATATTAATATCTGTTAATTAAAATGTGAATGTGACCCATATCTAACAAAGCATATACCACAATGGAAAGTGTTGCCTAATAATACTATAACAGAATATTAATTTTTTTTATTTATTTGAATTTGTTGAAATGGAGAAAGCAAAGTTTCAAAGAGTCTGTACACGACAATCAATGTTAATCCTCCAATCACTAACTTCAATAATTCAATTCAGTGTTGTCCCATTCTAGTTGATTGTTATTCAAATTTCACTATACCGGTAAATGGTTCAGCCTTTCAGATTGCCCAAATTCCTTGTATTTGACCACATTTCGCCCTTTTTGGATAGAAGTGATGATTTATGTCAAATTTTACAACATGATTTTATGAAAAATGAATCAATTTAAGAATAATCGAAAAATGAAATTTACTTTCATCGGAGATTCAGAACAACTGATTATTTGGATTGGGACTGTACCATGAATACTCTCTTGTAGAAGCAGTGTTAATTGGTTTTTGAACCCTTTTTGTACATTTTCCCATTTAGCCATAAAGTGTGCATTATGCAGTGTTTTTGTATCAGAAGATTTTTCTTCTATTTTCTAGTTTCTGATATTCTGCCAGTTTAAATACACAAGAATGGTATAACACAAGAAACTATATTATTAATTAGCATAACATTGGTTTTGGAATGTGTACAATAATTGCTACATCCTCACGAGTTACTGTTGCCTAAGGCCATAAACTTCATCATTATAATATATGTTTATGTGTCTCTAAATTGCTATGCGTTAAGTGCACTGTGCGTGAAAAATTGAATTGTGTACGATATATTTTTATAGTGAACACAGATAACATGTAATTCTCCATTTGCCGACTTTGAACTAGATTTCAAATACACTAATAAAATAAAATATTTCAAACAAAATTGATCATATTTAATAAATAACAAACACGGTTGTAGACTCTGAATATAATGTTGGCGACTCTGAATATAATGTTGGCTGTGTTATCCCCTGATTGACCTTCATGAAGAGATATGATTTCAAAATTTTTTGTGTAGCTTTCATCATTGATATAAACCTAAAGCAGAAATTCTATAAATCTTTAAAGTGACATATCTTAGAATAATGTATGTTGTGATCTGTGATATTGCAAATATTTTCCACAGATTTTTGAGTACCAAACGGTCCTTTTTTGTTAAAAATACACTTATTCGCTTGCAACACATAAAATAATCTACAAAAACTATGCAGATGAGCCTAAAAGAATTAAAAAAAATAGAGCATATGATTCCGTTTTTTGTTAAACGGGAGTATTTCAGGACATTTGGTCTTGACTCCAATATGAATATCTAAAATAAATAAAAGAGTCACAAATCAGATTCTGAATACATTTCTTGTCATCCCTAATTTGAATAAGTCTTTAATCTTCAATTTCGAATTTTTGTCGTCAAAATAATACGATTCCATTTTTTAAAAATTAAAATGTACAATCTACATTTCCAGGACTCCGAAGCCACTTGCACCAGATTGATTGACCTTGGTGCATTGGATACTGTTGTCCATGCTTGTCGACATGATGATTTATGGACAGCTCGTCATTGTGCTGCAGCATTAGCTAATGCAGCTATTTTTGGGGGCAGCATAAACCACAGAAAGTAAGTAAAAATGTGTTCTTACGGTACTAGTAATCAGTAATTTCATTTTGCCAACCATGTGCCATGTATGGTCTGTACCTTGTTGGTGCATCCTATCTGTGGCTCATGCTTGAACGAACGAAACATGTCTAGTAGCATTAAGTATAAAATTTGTTTTTAATAGTATCTAATCTCAAATTTATTTTTGCCAAGTATGGGCCACAGATGGATCGTACAAAACATGTCTGCGTCAGATTTTTCTAACACAAACCTCAGTTGGCCAAAGCATCTATGGAGAGATAAATACTGGAATAAATTCATTCGGTTGTCAAAATGTATGGAATAATTGGGATTGAGCGCCATAGAATTGCTGTACTTTTAAATGATTCCCATCATCAACTTACTACAACTTTTTTTTTTCTAAAATATGTACCTCGGCTATGTCTACCAAGAGTACTGATATGTTTGTTCGTGATTTTTTTTGTTGGGGGTGATGATGGTTATTATTTTTTACATTACTAGTTAAAGATCTCAGTTTGAATTTTTTTGTCATCTCTGAATGATGATTCTACCTAGTAAGATAGATCATAACGTTCAGTCACATTTGTGACTTATACTTAGAAAAATAAAATTTCTGACTGGCTATGTCTTTCCACACAGATAACATGGTAGCTTCTATCGAACAAACAAAATAACTCTATTTTTCATGTTCCTCTGTTTTTCATTCAAATATAAAAAGTTGAAATATAAAAATTTTGTAATGATTTGCATATGGTTTCATTTAGAATGGTCGTAAAAGGAGCTCCGGACTGGCTTTTCCCACTTGCGTTTCGTACTGACGATTTTTGTCGATATTACTCGTGTCTTGCTGTGACAGTACTTGCTGCTAATCCTCTTGGTGAGTTCAATCACATCTCAGGTATTTGTGGATCTACATGTAAGGGACTTGTGTTCGAGGAAATATATACTTTCTCATTTGTCATCAAATGTAATAATGAAAGCCAAAAAATTATTACTTTTGTTTTCTTTTTTTCATTAGCGGATATTTTAATCTATATAAAAATATCATTGTTTACGCTACCGGTACCAAATTTATAGGGAATATGCCCAATTGTAAATATGTCTTTTTGAATCAATCTTATTCAAGTATGACAGACCATGCCAGTTTGTACTTGGAAACTTGAAAATTATAATATATGACATATTCCAGAACATAGTGATATATTAATAAGACTGATGTCTTTGGAATAATTATAGTGCAGTCCCCTCAAATTAAACTACCGTATTGGGACGTACCGGTACCTAAATGTAAATTGATATCAATCAAACAATAGAAGAATTCTTGTTTATTAAACACATTCATTTAATATGGATAAATTATGTCAATCTATTGACTAAATCTCAATTGTTATTTGGCGGTCAACTATTCAATGTAGTATGGAAAGGTTTGGAATGGTTTATCAATATCCACTGACTAAGTATAGAACAGACATAGGCGTGTGTCTGTTTCAATTCTGTCGGGTATATCCCATAAATAAGAAGGACTTGGCTTGAGTTGGAAAAAGTAGTTACTGTCATATGTTTTTTTTTTATCAGTTCTCTCTTCTATTTTGATTTGGTATAATGTTTCATCTCTTTTCATCAATTTGTACATTGTGTAATTGGATTTAACAATTGGTCTTAAATTGTCTGGAAGGTTTTTGTTGCTGTTGCGACAGTTTGCTTTGATGCCTACAAAAATTATTTCTTATTTATTAAATTTTCACATAATTTTTTTGAAGCCGGTTATAATGATTCGTATGTGTCCTTTTTATCGGATTCACTCTGAGAAAGCCCGGATCCCTATT
Source organism: Styela plicata (assembly GCA_963675895.2). Taxonomy (NCBI): domain Eukaryota; kingdom Metazoa; phylum Chordata; class Ascidiacea; order Stolidobranchia; family Styelidae; genus Styela; species Styela plicata. The sequence continues at coordinate 9,576,648 of OZ023149.1, forward strand.
TTTAGTTGTCTATTACGACACGTAGGAAATACTATAGGACTTTTCTAAAGCTTGCACCTACAGGGTTTTAATCACCTCAAATTGTAATTTATCATAAAATATCATCTATGCTTGCTTCAGCACTAACAGGATGTAAGCTAAACAAGATGCTGTGACACCATGTCACGTCCATGGAGACGCAAGCTAGTTTAGCTTACTCTTTGTTGACTAAATTTCAGTTTATATCGATCATTTTTCGAAAATATCCTTTTCTGTGAGTCTAATTTCTCATTTTTTAGTTGAGAAAGCAGTGATAAAGTCCGGTACGTTGGATTTAGTCGAACCATTTGTCCAATCTCATGATCCCTATGAGTTTGCTCAATCAAATCCTTCACATGCACAAGGAAGATCAGGTGAGCATGCGTTTAGTATTGCTGGATAAAATTTCCGCAGGTAATGGTGGCTCATCTTTGATTTGTTTCTCAACATATTATCCTCTTTCCCACCATGTTATAAAGACAGAATAATGTGTTCGTCATCAAATTTGATTTGAAAATGGAAAATTTTCAAAAGTAATTCATTTTTTGGACACTACTTGTTTCGGATAACTTAGTACGACCGATATTTTATAATTCAATACGATATTTTGGTTATTGTTAAAAAATAACATGATTTATTTCAAATTGCCCTGTTCTAATGTTTTAGCGAGTTTCCTCCAGAGAATGATTCCCTTACTAATATCTGGACGACCAGAAGCACAAGCTCTCGCATCATTTTATTTTGCAATGGAGGCTAGTATAAAAGCCAAACAGCAGAAGACTCAGGTAAGAGACTAATCAGATTTTATTTTGTTAAGAAGGAACAAAGCAATTTTTCATTCAACTGTTATTGAGCCCCCTCTTGCAAACCGTACAGATTCAATTTACTTTTTGTCAAAGTACAGATCTGCGTTACGCCAATACCAGTTTTACAAAAAATCTTAAAATTTGACATGTGCTGTAAATTGCCCCAGAAATGCCTAAAAACCAATGAATTTTAAATATTGTTTAAACAAGAATCTCTTGACCTAAATTATTTTACGCCAATGGCATTTTTATTTTTTCACCCGATGAATAATTTGCTAAGCGTGTGCTACAGATGGATCTCGTCTTATTTGCCCAACTCATCATCACCTGAAGCTTTATCGATGTCTTTTACAAAATAAACCTAATTCCATCAACAAACATAGTTTATTAATTTTATTATTTGTACTGTTGCTACTATAAGATTATGACTACAAAGTCTTATCTAGGTCGTGACTTGAAACTTGTAGCAAATGAATATAGTCAACTTTTTTTATTGAAGCTTTTTATACTGATAACAGGCAAAAATAGCAAATAAAAATCTCTCTTCAAAATGTTCAAACTGCACCACTTGCTTGATATCTCTCTTATTGAAACATTAGGTCATCATTTGACTACACCTGAGTAGTTAAACAAATACACATTCCAATATTGCTATATTGAAGTCGTGACGAAATTATGTTTTCCGAGTTTTGCAAGTAAAACTGCCTCGTCGTTTTTTTATTGTCATTCGAGCGTGACCAAGTAAAGTTTGGAAAATAAGACCTCCTAAGATGATTTTGGCTATGTTAATCAGAAATTTCATTTTGTGAAACATTTGCCATAGATGGACCGCGCCTCGTCGGCGCGTTCCATCAGTGACAAATGTTTAACAAAACATTTTTGGTCACAATTTTTAGATTTTGAATTAAAAGTGTGTGCTAGCCAGAATTTGATATCTTTTGATAATGATGTCAGATTATTTTTATTCTTTCAACTAAAAAAGTGATGCCTCCTTTCGGTAAATATATTTTTCTCGAGTTTGTGAAATAAGAAAAATACATAAAAATAACCTTGAAATCTATCGACACTTCTGCATAATAATACTACAGTAGTCGCTTGTTTCGAAATGTTTTGACTTGCTAGAAAAATTAATTTTATTAATTATTTATAATATTATTATTAATCCATGAAAAAATCCTGTCAAGCAATATAATGGCGTGGTTTAGACAGATTTATGAAAATGTGAAACTGATACACAATTAAAACGATGAAGTTTCATTTGCCTCAAAATAGAGTAATTTATAAGGGTTTCCATCAAAACTCACTATCTTTACATTTATATTCCTCTGTGAGCATATTTTCAATACTGTGTGACAAACTCCCAATTTGGAAAATTTTGCCAAATCATCTTTTGTTAAGTATCTGCTCAACAAAATAAAATTTCTGATTGAATAATGCAAGAAACTCAATCTTATGCCTTATCTCTTACAAATTGGTCTTGGCCTGTTTATTGTGCATCACATTGTAATATTCACGGTTTTCTGTTGACTATACTTCATACAATCGATGTATTCCACTGGTCGTTAATTAATTGATGGATCGTGCTAGAAAAACCGTGGCTCGTGTTTGACACGTATTAAACAAAATATATTTTTGCGCCTAGTGTTTGTATAGCGAGGTCAACAAGATATTTTTGGTAGATTTCAGTCTTATCAGTTTAAAAACAATCATATTTTCAAGGAAAAATCATCCGATTGGAAAAAGTTAATCCTAAAATTGCTAGAATAATTGAAAAGTTGCATCGGATTATCTACAGTGGAACTTTTCTAATAATTTTTATGACGTCTCTGAACTATTTTACAATATATTTGTGAATCATACAAATGAAGGAAATATGGTATTAGATAGAAACATATTTGGCCATGGAACATTTGGATTTTCTCTTGCAAATATGTCATCATTAGAATTATATAATAAAATAATTTGATAAACCCCTTTACGCAGTTAGAGGCCTGGGCCATTAGTGACTCATGTTTGACAAATTTACATTTTAGTTTTATACAAGTTAATGAAGTCGATGATATTATGCAGTGGATTGCTGCCCCTCCACCTGTTCTCCCGTTCTTCTAATTTCGAATAAATAATTTCATACCATTGTGGCAGAATTTTGATTTACGTCGGGTGTCTGAAAAGTGCGTGTAAAAATAACCAATTACACGGCTATTTCATAGCAGCAGCAGTGATAGCAGTATTGATGATTTTGAACTCTTTCTACTGTTTGGATATTGATTATTTGCTAAATTTTTTCTGATGGCAGCCATTTTCTTTAAGCGTCCGAGTAGCCGAGTCATTGATGTTATGACCGTCTGTTCCATACATCCAGGAAAAAGACTATAACCCTTCAAATGGGCATCTGGTCTGACTCATCATCGTCTATTCTCATTCGTTTTCAAATATTCAACTTCCCATAAACATAATAAATAATTTAATATTTCTTTCACTTTTAAAAGTGAAATGTTAATAATTTCGACATAGTTAGCAAGGAACTTGACAGTTTTCGTAATATAGTCAATTTAAATTTTTGCATAATATTTTATGCTGAGCAATTCTGTATTTATTGTCAAATGAATTTAATAAAAATACTTGTGGTTTTTGTTTAAATTCATTTGGTTTACGTGATAAAGTGGTATTAGAAAATGAGAAATTTATTTTGTCAAGCATGTGATAGATAAATTTGCCACTTTCAGTTTCATTCCTCGAATCATGTCATTAGCATTGAATCTCAATTCAAATCTTTCTGAATTCAATTACATTAAAAAATTTTTGTTAAAAAAAATAAAGCACCGGTAAAATTAATTGGAGAAATAACTTTTTCAATAATATATCATTAACAAGCTGTAATTTTAAGTTTATGTAAAAACTCAATCCATCAGATAATATTTTATATACATAACCTCTGTACTGAAAATCGTACTGAATTGCAGAAAGAGTCATCTAAATGAGATATTAATTCCAATATTATTCTGAAAATACCATTCCTAATAACAGAATCCAATGCAGCTCTGGGTGTCCAAAAGTTCTAATGATTTTCTTCTGATTGGAGAAATTTTCTTTTGGCTCTCTGCCTGTCTGATGAATAGAATATTTTAGCGAACTTTTTCAAGATATGTATCAATCAGGGATACAACTTTGTAATTTTTTGAGTCTTGTTAATAGGTTGTATTACTGGAAATTAGGAGTTTTTTTAGTACAGAAAGTAATAAAATCGAACAAGGTGTGTTAATATATACATAACATATTGGCATACCAGTAATACGTCCTTGAAATTATTCACCATACTGGAATATTTGCTTTGACAATTTGGGAGTATTTAGGTTATGGTGCTTCATGCCAAATTTCATTAAATTTCATTTCTATACAGTAGCTATTTTTGGTTATTACTGGCATAAAAAATCTGAAATAAATACGTCTTCAAAATAATTATGAATGTGAAATATATTCTAAATTCAGTTTCCAGCCTTTTCAATGAAAAATATTAAAAATTTGAATACAATTCCCTTTATTTCATAAAATAATCTATTTATCGGAGACTGAAAGCGAAAAAAGTTTTTCTGTTGATAATGTCGGTTTTTATGCAAAAAGAACATAATTGTCATATGCCACTAGTTTAATATATATCTGTGAAAAAGAGTTTTTGGTATATCGAATATGTTTATTTTCGAATGTATTCGATCTGTTATCAAGTATAAACCTTTGGTTCTTTTTAGAATAGAGCATTCACGAAGTGTACTGTTCTGTTATACATTACACACGAAATAATGAAAACACTTGTTTTCAAGGATCTTCTACTAGTATCAAATAACTTTAACATCATCAATACTGCTATTTGATAGCAGTGTTGATGATGTTTAAGGTTATTTGAATCATTCAGAGAAAATGACTTTGATGTGTCGGGACAACCAAACGAAACCAATTATCTGAGTAATCTGAGACAATTTCAAGTGTGACACCGTGATCTTGTCTAGTAATTTTGAACTAAATTATTTATTGAATTTTACCATAGAGTGAGTGGATCTGTTCATCATAATTTAATCGGTTCAGGTTTCATGGGCAATTCGTCTACCGTAATTTATTTTGTCTTTGTTTGTAGGGAGGGGTGGCCAAAATCGAAAATCTATTGACTTCAGAATCGAATCTGATTGCACCAAATATTTGAAATAGAAGTCATTTAATAAAAAAACAAAGAAATTTACAGTACTTATAATTTACGTGAAAATTCACAATTCTTTTCAAAAAAATTACAAAATTATGACTTTCATGATTTTGAAGCGTTGCGGTAAATCGAGTCAAATAATTCATACTTCAAATATCGTAAGTTTATCATTGAAATATTCTGGATCTGGGCAGTCCCAATTGTGACTCTTATCAACAAGGTTTTCTTTGTTAAGTTTGATCTACACATGCTCCATACTTTGTAGGCTCGATTTAGCGGTTACTTATTTCATATAAAATTTTATTTCACCTGAAAATTTTGAATCGAATCAATCTTTAGTGAATCAGAGCAGTATTTAATTTGCGATTCGTGGGTGCAATTGCTTTGTGTTTTTAACAGTTCACATTAATTTTGATCTTGAATTTGAGCTTTATGGAATCCACTCGATAAACCTATGTTTACCACACAACCCATGGTGTAATATTTTCATAGATGAAACCTGAAAGTGCTGTACTTTATTCACCAAATGCTGTTTCTGAGTCGAGCTTTTTGAAGTTCGTTCGCATCCTTTTTGAATACATCGGCTATAACATATTTTCAAGTCACTTCCCTCACAGCTACATACATGTATCTTTATAATTATTTCATTAAAATTGTATAGTCTTGGTGTTATATGATTCTTCTATGCTCAGCAAAATTAACTCTACTTGAAACTTGTGCTGTTCAAATAAAATTGTGGCTTTTCGTTTCACATTCAAGTTCTGTTTCATTTCGTTGGGTATACATAATTAATCTGCAGTCTTGCAGCAACTACGCTCTCATGCATATTTCACCATCTCTATTTTTGCTGCTCTTGCGTCTTTCCCTGTCAGAATTTTTTTTTGCTTAAAACATATTTTAAGTGGTATGACTATGAGTCACTGATGGATCTTGCCGCCGAGCATGAACCATATGTTGCTCATGCTTGGATAAAATAAAGTTTTCTGTTGGGTTGTTACGGCTACGCTTCTGTGCATAGTAACATATTTAGCTTGTCTTGCATTTAATCTTTCTCCAGGAAGTGAGGATATCCATGACAGTTATTCTGGAATTATAAAATATATATATTTCTACCAAATGTATTAGACTTTAATTAAAGGCTGTTTATTAAAATACATTCTCAATTTTTACCATTTTTCATACAACCAAGCTCTTGAAAGTGTGACAATACAGTTAGCGCTTATCTCTGGCTCATTTTTGTCACGACTGAACATTCCCTAAATTCAACTTACTTATTGGGTGACTATTCTTTTTCGCTGGTAATTATAATTTGATTTGTAGTACTGTCAATATGATTCCTAATAAAATTACATAAAAGTCTTCAATATTCTTCTCATCATTCCTCTGTAATATCTCTGGGATTTCCCCCAAAAACCCTCAGAAAAAATAGGAATAAACAAAACAATTTCATTTATAACAATTCCCTTTCAACATTTCCGATTCAATTCCCATTTTCCAACATCTACAATGTAACATCAATATGAGACGCCTAACCAGCTTTGACCTTTTTTAACCCCACTTGAAATTTGATCCGACTCGAAATATTTGGTTTGGTTTTCCCTGGAAAGCTATCAAAGTCGCTAATGGAATGTGGTTTTTTGTCGTCTAACATTGTACAGGTAACTTTAACAACAGAAAAGTTTCCCCTAATTATGTTTTATCAAGTATGGGCCATTGATGGAATGCGCCGATATGGCGCAGTCCGTCAGTGGCCCATATTTGATACAATACATTTTTTATCTTATTAATAGAACCTCCCAAGGGACGCAAGATGAAATCTTATAAAGTTCGTCCCGAGGGACTTGTTTTAATGTCAAAATAAATCTAGTTTATCATCATCCTTGTCCAATTTATTCAATTATTTCTCCTCTGGGAATTGTCTGCTGTCTAGTTGAATACCATGCCTTGCAACCTATCGGGTTTTTTTGATGCCTAATCTTATTTAATGAAAAGTCTAATACTTTTTGTAATAACGTTTTTGTTATGACCATATGGCATACCCTATACGACACCTATTTTGGGTTGAGCATTTCTGAACAGTGTTTAAAGTTAAAAAATGAAAACAATGCAAAAACAATAGATTTCTTATTATTGGTATCATATATACCGATAGCTCTTTGGTTGATAAGACACTATATACTTGATAAAGCAAACACCAAACAATTTTTCCCTGCATCTTTTTTTTTCTTGTACTTTTTGCACATTTTTATTAATTTGGTACCTCCACCTGAGGTAATGTAATGAAGTGTATTATACCTGGATTTGATGACATCTAGTTTTTCTTTTTAATAGATTCGTTAAAATTTGCGTATTTAAAATATAGGATAAACTTCTACCCCCACTGCACTACCAGTATTTTGTATCATCAGTGTTCATTGATTTCATTTTTATGGTTCTCTTTATTATTTCTCACTTAAATTAATATGTACTTATCAGAAGTATGCTCTTATATCTCGCAGTCACATGCAATTGCATTCAAGTACAGTCCGCTAGATTTGCGTATATGTAATATATTTCGCAGTTCTGTTTCATTTTATTCCAATATAATAATAATATTAATTTTAATACCAATTTTGTTATTACAGATGCCAGAGACAGCATTTCTGGTGCGTTTGAAAATGGTTATAAAATTTATCATCAGATCGTGATTGATCAATTATGGGTCATATCCAAAGTTTTCTCCGTCCGGTTAGAAATATATTCTCAAACCATTGTTTGTTAAGTATAGGTCACTGTTGGATCGTGCCGTTTAGGCACGACCCATCTGTGTCTCATGCTTGATTAAATTGAATTGAAAATTAAATTTCTAACTTGGGTATAGATTTTTAAAATGTAAAATATGACCATTGACCGAGCTTGATTTGGTGATAAATTTTAAACATTGAGCGGTGGAATGCAATGAGCAATGAAATTAATTAAAATTAATCGCGATATATATTATAATTATTAATTTGAGCGGAATGGCATGATATTATGATGCTTGGGTGGTTAGATAATGATATCTGTATAATATAACATAGAATTGCAGCATGACGCACACATTGTGCATTTTATCGACCAGCAACTCTTCTCATATTTTATTCAAATTTTGCTTCTGTTTATTCCACAACATTGGAGTTGAGGATGTCCGAAATATGCGATTTGATTCTTAACATATTCTATCTCCAGCAGTTTGAAGTCTACACAATCAAATGTGTGATATATATTTTCAGCATATACAGCTATATATTGGTATTTCACAATTTCTGTAAAGATGTCTTTGTTTGTCCATTGAAAGATTTAAACACTCGATTAGACAAATCGCAAAAATTAATTAATTCGATTTCAAAGTTAAAAAATATTAGATTTCAGCATCCTCCAACTATGGTCGACACTCGACAGAAAGAAGACGCCTGATGCTAATGCATCAATATACCTTGTTGTCTAAATTCGGAAATTATGATTTTTATTGTCCTGTCAGAAAGAGAAAAGTTCGAACAGACAGATTAGCAGATCTAAATTATTGATGCTGGGGGATTAAAAAATTCAAATGTATGATTTTGCCAATCGTTTTCAATCAGAAATTTGTATTTAAAAAATAAATTGAAAACTTGATAAATGAACATTTCGGACACCCGAAGAAAAACAAGATCACCCTGGTGAGGAATTTTTTTAATATTGCATGTAAAAGGGGCTTCTCTATCTATAAAGCTCTCTGTTTTTTCCCAATTTATAACATTATTAAATTGTAAGAAAAAGTGACCGACAGTGCACTGCCTGTTATCTTTGGTTTCAATATAAGAGTATCACCTTGTAAGTTCTTCTCTTGGATGCTACAAACTTTCATTTTAAACAACAGTGAACTTGCATTCTGTCAGTCTGCATAACGATTGTAATAGTTTATTCAACCCTTCTGTAATTAACCTCATTCATAATTACCTGGCATCTCCATTCAATCAAAATATTCTGCTGGATTCCAGTTAATTCTGATGAAAATAATACCCAAGTCAATAATTGTTTTGAATGGGGGCGATAGCCTAGTGGCCAGCATGTTGGCATCGCGGGCTAGAGATCTTGGACTCGGGTCCCAGATAGGTCGCTTGCTAATCCATACCTACCACTCGACCCAGGGTTTAATAACTGGGGTAGGCCCAATCGAAATGGAAAGTCTATATATTTTATAAAATATTTATCTTGGTTGCCTATAAGTGGCCGCTGGCACAGGACCTTGCTCAGGGCGATCCACTCAAAGAAGTGGCTGTAAAAACTTCCTTTCTGAGTTATCCTGTATGACATATCCTTTATATTGAATAACAAATTAGTGAGGTTGAATTCAATATTTGTTTCAGACTTCAGCATTTACTAGTGGTCCATCTTCGACTAGACATATTTTGTTGTTGTTAATCCTGTTTAACCAAATCCCTAAAATAGGATTGTTTCGAAAATGACTTATCAGAGCCGAACGATATTGTGACGCTATGTTTGTAATCGTTAATTGGCTTTTTCGGGTGCTGCTCACGGCGTAAACGGAATTTTTCAGGGAAAAATTCGCACTTTAAGATTATTAACTAATACAATTAACTCCCAATTGATGCTTTTGGTGAAATTGCATGAAAGCTTCCAGTTGTCTAGAGACACCTTACTAGGTATTTGTATCATTCAAATGTTATTAACTGGGTGTTAGAAAATGCTCCTTCTATAGATATATATGTAGTATATTATAGTAGATTCAAACAGCCAACATTTTTTTCGAGTTATCATCGCACTGCTTCAATGACCCATTCCTAACACAACATATTGTTAGGTCTCTTCACAACAGACTTTACTTTTCTGTTTTCAACCTTTTATATTTAAGCTTTTAATCAGCTTTTGATGCCAAGCTAACAATTGAACATATATAGGTATAAAATTTCACCACAGAATTAGGCATTACAGCATTTTATTATTGATATATCACTGATTCTTTCAATTGCACACGATTACTGCATACTTTGTATTAACGGAAATTTTTTCTCAATCTGAAAATTTAATTCGTAAAGAATGTGCCACAGATGGACTGTGCCTTGATTGAGCGTTCCATCAATAACCCATATTTAACAAAACATGCATATGCAAAAATATTCTGATTGGGATCATAATTCATTCCTTTCGATACCATATTTTTTTGCGCACAAATGAATTGGTATTGAATTTAACAAATGTAACATTGAAAATCTGATAAACTATAGCTAATAATTTGAATCTTTTATGTTTTATCCAATTCATGCTCTCGTATTTCTACAAGCTTGACTTGAATTTTCTTTTAACATTTTTGTAGTTGCTTTCGTATTATAGTGAAGTTGGTTTTCTTCTATTTATAGTTTTTAGCTCATTGAATTAGGGACCGGTACTAAGTGATTCAATATGTTAACTGAGCTTAACTTTTAACACCATTTTCAGGTATTCTCAGAAATAGCAGCTATAATTCCGCTGAAGAGAGTAATCGCGACATCTCGTAGTAGTATAGCACGAATACTTGCAGGAAGATGCCTGAAAATCATTGGAGAAGATGTACCAAGGAAACTCAGTCCACAGGTAAATCCTTATACTTGGTATGATTGAGAACCTGTGATCTGTCATATTCTTTTTTTTTCCCAACAATGTGGTGATTTCAAAATTGTATCCCAATATATTCGAATTTTGATTAAGTTCATTATGTTCTGCACAGTAAACTGCAGTAATTCAATACTGTATGAAATTTTACTGTTGTTCAGTTGCTTGGATTTCATCCTGCCGTATATGTGGTTGTTAGTTGGTTAGTCTTTTTGAATGCTGCTTGTATAGATATGTTCCCAATAAAAATCTTTTGGAAGCAAAATCAAGATGCATGCATACACATTTCTTACCTAATTAGATTAAAAGATTACCTAATATTATGTGTTGAAATCCTAAAAATACATTTTGATAACTATGCAGGGTCTATAAATCGGTCAGACATTTTATTAAACTAACAACGAATGAAAAAACCATGTTTTTCATTTGTGTGTTATGCATTAATGAATTCATACCGCAGAATTTAATATACGGTATTTGTTTTCTATTATTCCCCAATGAAGTAGGTAATTTATGCCATACAATTTGACCTAAATCATGACTTGCTGCAAAATGGGCAAAATATGGTCAAATATCAGCAGTTACATTTATTGGAAATGTTGGAACATTGTTCTGGCTTTATAGTAAATTTCGAACACTTTGTATAAAACTATGGGACCCTTCACTGATTTCTAATATTATCAAGAACTACAAGAATTTCAATAAGCTGGTTTTACAGGTCCCCCAACCTTGTTTTACTGTCTGTAGTACTTGTTGATCTACGGGTAGTTTAAAAATCGTTGTCGCTAATCCTATGGGATTTTCATTGGTCTTTTGTGGATTTTAAGAAGCTTTTATATTACCGCATAAATTTACAGCTAATGGAATAAAGATTTGGGAATTAGGTTAAAAGCATCTTTGAAATGTTTTTCAAGATTTTATGGGAATTTATCGTTCAGTTCGTCCGGTAAAAGAAATGTTTACCTGAAATAAATACCCCTTTTTTTCTATTTTTTTTTTTAAATTAAATTAGATAATTATATTAAGATTGCGTTGTGTATAAAAAAAGACAGTGACCTCGTTTTATTTTAAATGTCTTCAATTTTATGTATTTTTTGTTCAACTGAAAACATTGAGAGTGAAATGTTTTTTGTTTTGAATCATTTAACAGATTCAATACATAGCTTCTTGCTGCACTGTAACAAAAGTGAAGTAAATTTACTGGTCATTTGCAGTAATTGCATATTTCCAAAGTTATAAAAACGTCATGGTGATGAGATTTATGCCAACTATGGGCTGTTGATGGATCGCACTTTCGCGGTGCGTTCAATCAACACCCCATATTTGGCCAAAAAAGTTGATTTGGAACTTTTTTCAATACTGCGAAGTGAAATTATTGTCAAAGACCAGTGATTTTAGTGCATTTTTACAGTGTATAGTGTTAGCATCTTGTTCTTCCTCTGTTGTCTGGAATGTTCGCATGAATATGTATCCTGATATATGAAAATGATTTTATTGACAGACAGATATAATTCATGCAAACCATTTTTTTGCAAAAAAAAGGTTCTATTCCAGCACAGCTCAGCAAAAATTTTGAAAATACATTGTTTAGTTTGAATCATCTATTGACGGTGCCACAGAAGTACCTACGTCCACGAGCAGATTCTGGGGGAAAAAAATTCAGAATGGCCTTTCAATAAGTACCTTAAAACATAAGAACTTTCGAAATTTTTATGCACTTTTAGCTTGTATTACTTTTCACATTTATTTATTCAACTTTGGGCCCTGAATCTCTATTTTGGAAAATTTTCGGGCCTACGGTATCATTCTTGACTGTTTTATCAGTACATTATTTTTAGAGATATTTTGTGGCCCATGACACCCGATATGACGTTATAAATCAACATAAGAGCCCTTTTAAGGTTTTAAATACACTCATTCCTGCGCTGTATCAATGGCATCTGGCCAAATAAAATGTCCGTTTGGGAGTGAAGTCTTATTCTGATGGCTGAGTTGGTCTGCTCTGATTTCTAATGGTTCTGTTGTTTAAACACTTTATATCGCAGCATAATCATAATTCATGTCAACATTTACAAGGTTTTGAACTTGTGCCAAATTTATATTCCATTCTCCAATATGAAGCTATTTATTTTATCGTTAAATCTAATTTATCTGCTTAATTTTGGTTTCCTAAATACGGCTTAATGCAAAATATCAATTTGATTTCGTTCATTTATTCGTAGATTCATCTGTGGGACATGGAAGATGTACAATCATGGTTGACAGTGGCAGGTTTCAGAGCATTTCATGCATCATTCAGAGCATCTACTGTTGACGGTGAAATGTTGTTACTTTTAACTGAAAGAGAATTAAAAGAAGATTTGAGCATGTCGAATAATGTTCATAGAAAAAGGTATTGCTTGATCTCAAGCAGAAGTTTTATTATGTCAAGTTTGTGGAATGGATGGATGTTTAGTCGCGCGATCCATCAGTGACATATTCTTAACAAATGATGTCTTGACATAAAAAAATATTCTGTCGGATAAGCCTTGTGGAAAACTTGTGTGCTGTGTTCTGTAAATCCAATGTGTGGTTGAGTGAGGGAATCTTGTTTTCCTTTCATTGCTGATGATGAAGCTGGTTTTCATACAAATGAATTGGGATTTTCCCAAAAAATTATGATATTTTTGATATTTTCAGGCTTTTATTACTTAGGAAATGACAATTCATTTTTTTAACTAATGATCTTATTATTAATTATCGTTTTTAAGAGAGGGGAATTTTCTTTCAGTACTGACTCTTTTCTTTGGATTTAAGTTGCAGTCTTTAAACGTTCAAAAGTTGCCATCATACTATGAAATTATGAATAAAAATGGCAAATCGCCAGCTGCCTTCAGTAGACTTGACTGAATTTGTAAGAGCCATAACATCAAACCATTTCTCCACTTGAAAATGACCAAAGTAAATATTTATTTAGTCATGCCATAAATTTTATAAACAGATCGATTGAAATGACTGGTGACATAATGGTGACTTAACTTGCCATAAACAAATATTTGAAGACAAGAAATGTCATTTTCCTCTCACCTTGTTTGATAACCCTTTCAATTTGGCAGTATGATCAATCAGTGATGGGTGTATGTATTGAATATAATGTCGACTTTCCCACTTCTTCTATAAGGCGCATGGCCATTGGCGACACAGGAAAAGTACTCAATCACGAATTTGAATTTCAAGGTGATATTTAATTTTTCTAACTCTGTCTTCTTTTAAACCAGATTTATTAGAGATTTGAATCGACTACGAGCGGGAGCTGACTATCGTTCCGTAGACACAACAGGTATATGTGAATGGCTGCGACAAATTGAGCCAAAGTTCGCACAATATACATACAGATTCTTACAAGCTGGTGTCGATCGGTCATTCCTACCTTTGATGACAGATGCGCATTTGCGAGATGACTGTAACATCGATAATGGTGTACATCGGACTCGAATATTGGCTTCTATACAAAGTAAGAATTACTCTTATTATAGATCGTGTTTATTCAAAAGGTATTAGAGATATACATATAGGGTCTGACTAATATTTCAGCAAGCTGATATTGACTTTGGCTGATATATTGCTATCGGCAAATTTTGGTGATAAATAACATATTTCGGGTTCACAAAGAATGGTGGGCACTACAACAAAATCACACTGCTCCAATCATTTTCCTAATCAAGAAACTTTGTCAAGCATGAGACACAAATGAATGATGCCATCGTGTAGTGCTGTGCGGCATCCCAGTATAACGGTAAATATCCATATCAATTTTTCGAAACCGTTATTCTTCACATTGCCAGGATTTTGCCCATATCGTCTAAAACTTATACAGATTGAGGCAACTTATAGAGAAGAGTCTTACAACAGCTCTTAGGGTTTCCACGAATTCTTCCAAGGTCGTGAAATAACAACTCACCCATTTTTAGATTGATTTCTTGAAGTATCTTAATTGAGATGAGCCTGAAACGGATGTTTGGCACGGCGTAATAGCATGCTTTTGCTAGCAGAAAATAGACCGAAATACCGGTATAAACTGTATAGCATTTTTTGTTATTGTTGAACTATTTTTATGCAATACTATTTTACCAAGCCAAAACGATGAAATTGAATGGTTTATGTATTGAATGAAATAGAAAATTCAGACAGTACTAACTATAATTAGAGTGTGCCGATATTTTATTAGCACTGTGCTTAAAAAAACGGTATCGACATGAAAAACCAATATCAATCGGGACCTATATAATAATATCGGAAACTGTTCCTAAAATGTTTTAATTGATCATATTTGAATTGAAGAATTTAGAAAGATTTAAATAATTTTGTTCAACACAATTATCTCAATCATAATGACATTTCTTTGACTCTCTCTAGTTGTATTTTCATTTTATTTATCATCAGATATCGATAACAGCACTCCGGTTGATGAATTGGGACGAGCATTATCTACTGATCATGATGTTTTTATTAGTTATAGAAGAAATAACGGATCTCATCTTGCAAGGTATATTGTTGTCTTCATTAAAGGAATTTTTATTGACACTCAGCAGGACTAATCTTTTTTATACATTTCTCTAATATTCATTGTTCAATAAAAAATTAATATTACAATGAATTTAATATACCATGTCAGTGTTTTTGAGCAAGGTCTTTCCTTCAATTCATTTCAATGTTAATTTTTTTTGTTTATTATTTTGAAGAATTATCTTGTTAATTATAATTATGACCTCCGGTTAAATTTCCCCTATTAAATTTGTTTAATGAGCATTTTTGAACTATCTACAATTTTTATAATCAAAATTACATAAATTTTTTGCCAAAATTTACTTATTCTTCGATCATTTGACAAGATTTAATATAATAGAACAGAAATGTAAATGGAAATCAAATTATAATTGGAGCCCAGTTTCCCCAATTTACATGGGGGTACCATCGGAGGAAAACTTAGCAAATGGTAAATATTTCATGATATCTCTCTCTTAGAAGATTGATGATGGTTTTGGAGCATTTTGGTTTTCTTTAAGAAAATTACATGAAAGTTTAACTGGGAAAAGTATAGCATCCATCATGATCATTTTACTGCAACGAAAATCAAAATTGAGCATTCAAAATGCGAAATTTGTTTAAAGCAAAATTTTAGAAAACTTCTGGCGGTGTTCATCCAACGTCGTCCTTTCTTTTTCTTTCTAGCCTACTAAAAGTTCATCTTCAAGTCCGTGGTTATCGAGTATTTCTTGATGTAGACAGTTTACAAGAAGGAGATTTTGCCGATCGAACATTGAAAAGTGTGAAATCTGTGACTGCAGGATTTATATTAATATTAACTGCAGGAGCTCTGGATAAATGTGCTATCGACCATGAGGGAACTGACTGGTTGCATAAGGTATGTAGTTAATATTTCTATTCAAAGTTGTTGCTCGTATCAGTAGTCTTTTGGTTACTTGATATTGCAAATTCTTATTGATTCAGCTGTTCCGAAACTAAAAAATTGTAAAATCATTGCGCAGATGCTGAAGTATCATTCTATGTTGTCAAGATTAGGCGACAGATTCCCAACTTTGCGTGCTCTTATGCGTATATAATGCCTTGGTGACTCTGTCGCCCAAGCTAAATTCAGTCTTGCGGTGTTGGGTATACGCAGGATCGTTTACAGCATCAGCTGTATCAAACAACTCTTAAAACTAAAATCCCAAACAATATATATCCTATACTAAAGAATCACTAGGTACCTCAGCGGCGCTGGTTTTTACCATTGACTGTAAACATGGGTGGTTCGCCCGTCGGAAAATGGGGCCAATTGCCCCCGCATTCTATCTCCAATAGGGCTTAGTGCCTTTCTGTGGCGCATCTTAAATTACGATACGAATAAAAACCAAACCAAAATTTTGCCGTTGTTCTGTCGCACGTTTATTTCTGTATAGATATTTGCCACACCCGAATTTGGGTCACGCTCAAAAAAGTTTAAGGACCACTGGTAAAGGTCCTCTTAGGGCGATCCACTCAAATGATTGATGGTAAAAAGGATTTCTAATGTATAAAGCTGAAGGGCCAACTCAAAATTATGATAATAAGAATTGGTAAAAATATTAGTATCAATCTTGAAAATCCGGAATACTGAGAATGGTAGGGTAGTGTTGATTGACCCTGAGCCTTTCATACGTCATGGAAATTAACCTGAACTATATTAAAGAACACTCAATCGGCTACCATATTAACAGGCTAGGAAACCAATAAGCAACCTTCATTCAGTAATCCTAAATCAGCATGCTGCACCTGATGAATAGCACTCCTTTCTTAAAACTTATCTTTTTTTCTGCCTTCTCAGGAAATTGTAACTGCAATTGCGAATCGTCGTAATATTGTTCCAGTAACAACAGAAACATTTCAGTGGCCACTACCAGAAGATTTACCTCAAGATATTTCTCCTATATGCTTCTATAACGGAGTAAAGTGAGTGTTGTCATAATTTGTTGTCCTTATAATTTAATTCAATATTCAAAATGCACGATATGAGTAAGAAGAGTTTTCATTTTAGGTAAGGAAATTTTTGCTATTTGATCATGTTTTCCCATTTTGCTACAAAGTCATGATTTACGTTGTAAAATTTGACATATATCATGATTTTACTGCAGAATGAGTCAATTTGAATATAAAAAACGAAATAATCTTAATCAGAGTTCTAGAGTAATTAGCTAATTGTATAATAAGGATATCCTCAGTAACAGGTAACGATTAAATATGACAATGCGTGAAGTGTAATATATTTTTTAAGTGTTGTAAAAGGAAACTAAAGTAGTAGGATAGGGTATCATTTTATCCTGTGGGAGAGGAAAGCCAAGAATACAGCTTAACCATATGGCGAACCATGACCTCTCCTGCAGATACCCGTTCCGAACCGGGGTGGAAGTTTTTGGATTATCGTATTTCTCAGTTTTTTTCTGTGCATGGACCTGGTTGGTGGAGGAAGCCGTAAGCAGCACTTATGCATCGGCGAGGCGTCCAGCAGACTTCTCGCATATAATCAACATCCCACTTAAGTGACTATTAGTTAGTCAGTTCCTTTTTGGCATTGCGTCGAGTGTACTTGAATGAAAAAAAAGTGAATTTTGGATGCTTTTTACTTTAATGCGTTTTTGCGTTTGGGTTGGGGGTAATTTCTGTGATGTACGTATTGTTGAATGCTTGAATACAAAGATTTCAATAATCTTTAATGTTAATAATTTTTTTGGTTAATATGGAGAAAGAACAATCAAATCCTTAAGAGTTTATAACTTGTGTCAGACTCATAATGTAGCTTACAGTATCAATATCCCTGAAGCGAGAAAATTTAACCAACATGCTATTAATCTTTTGTTTATATGGATTTAATGCTAAAGAAAGGAGGAGTTATAAAGCATAAAATTTACTATCGGTACTGAATTTTATTAACACTCCTAATAAAATTCAGTATCGTAGTGAATTTTATGCTTTGTAATTTCACTTTTCTTTGGCATTTAAACTATTTGAACAAAGAGAAATTTTGCGTACCGGTATTGTAAAAATTTATTTAATAAATGAGTAAAGGCATCCGTGGATTTAAATTCTGTTCTATGAATGAAATAGAAAATTTTTTTTACGTCCTTTTACATTGGTTTTATTTTCCCTTTACTTATTGACCCGTGTGTAATAAACTGAAAGCACATTTCGACTTCAGACAGCATTAAATAGCTGTAACATCGACACCCAAAGCAGATACCACTGACTTCACTCTACTATAGCTATTTGTTTTTAGAATGTTTTCTGCTTAATAAAGAGCAATTTTTGATATAAAATTTTGTAGAACTCCTTTCTATATAGTTGGTTGTTGGTCAGATTTTTTAAATTCAATTTTGAATTTAGGAAATTATGTCAACATGACAATGTGTATATAAAAATATGTGTGCGCCAGATTAGATTTGGATATATTTATAATTAGTTAAACATTACATCATTTCTTATATTGATTTCGTCATATTTAATTTCTTTTAGATGGATACATGAATATCAAGATGCATGTGTTGCAAAAATTGACAGATTCTTGAAAGGACAAGATCCTCCGAGCAGTAAGTATAATAAGATAAAAAAGTTTCCAATCATTTGAATAAATATGTTGTAGAAGAAAGTTCCTTTGGGCAATATTTCATCATAAATCTCTCAAATGTCTCTTTTTGAGTGTCATTGTTGTCCTGTCATATATATGTCCCCACTTTAATTTTTGGCCTTGTCCAGAAGAATATTGTCTGTAAAGACTTATATATACAACCTTTTACCTCCACCAGTTGTGTATTTATTTTTGTAAATTTGTAATCATTATCTTTTGTATTTAGGTAAACTATTCCGAATCTCCTCAGTACAAAGTGGTAGGAGTGGGTTGGGTATGTCCCAGAAACGTCGTTCAGCACATCATCCGAATAATACAGTACGGCCTAGTGGAAGTACAGATAATTTGATGGAACAAGACAGGTAACATGAAAAAATCTTGATGTTTATTTTTTTTTATTGCCACTTTTTGGAGTGGATCACCCTGACCAAAGCCCTGTACTAGCAGCCACTTATTAGAACTGCTGGGAAGATATGATCTTCTCCTGTTTGGCTTCGCCTGCCCAAGTTATTAAACCCGGGTTGAATGGTGGGATGGATTAACGAGTCGGACTCTCCAAGACTCGAGCCCAAGATCTTCAACCTGCGATGCCTACATGTTTAACCGGTGCTATTAATAGTGAGATGCTCATATAAATGTATTTTTACTTTGTAGAATTCCGAGACCACGACAACGTGCATCACCGCCAGGCCAAGCATCCAGTTTACTTGGAGCAAATGTTCCTTCAGTCAGGAGCAATGTTACTACAGGTGGAAATATTTTGTTTATCGAATGTTAAACCTGCATAGGGTAAAGAGTGTCAATTATTTTTTCGGACATCTAGAGAAGGGAGGGAGGAAATTTATTATTTCTGGGCAAGAAAAAAAATAGACATTTGTTCAACAGTTATTGACATCTGAGTCAAGTACCAATCGTTGAGATTTTGGGGAAATAGGAAAGCCCTGTTAACTTTACCAAGTTAGTTGATTAAATATTAATCAAAATACAATAGATTGGTGGTCTGCATTCGCCTTATGCTCACCTTTAATTTATCTAGATTGTATTCGAATCTTGAATCTGTCACCTGGTCATCTTCATTCATCTTATGCTACAGCAAACAAGTCCTAAGATCCACTCACTGCACTTCTCCATAGCAGTTCTGTTTTGTTTAGAATGCTTTTTCGCTTAGAGTGTTATTGCTAGTATTACATCTTGTAGCTCTTTGCTATTAAGTCGCCGTTAGTTGGTTTCTTTTCGGCACTTGTTTAGAATGCTTTTTCGCTTAGAGTGTTATTGCTAGTATTACATCTTGTAGCTCTTTGCTATTAAGTCGCCGTTAGTTGGTTTCTTTTCGGCACTGCTTCTCGCTTTGTTCGGAGTGAATTTCGATAGAAGACTTTTTTTCAGATCACAGAAATATTCAAATCACCACACATCGCACATCCCAACTGGACATTTTTTTTCAAAAAATTATTATTTTTATTTATTTATTTTTCATCGAAATTCACTTTGAGCAAGGCCTGAAACGGGGCCTAAAAGGACTAACAGCCACTTAATAGCAAAGATCTACTAAAAGGTGTAGTACCAGAAACTACACTCTATACGAAAAACATCTCGAAAGGAACTGAACCATCATGGTAAAATGCAGTGAGTGGTATCTGCCCTAGGCGATGATAGAACCATCTACCACTATTTGTTAAGTATGAGTCATTGATGGATCGTGTTGTCAAAATATAATTTCCGATTGGGATGTCTCTGAATTGTTCTTAATTCTACGATTGCTAATTACAACTTCAAATTCAGGGGCACAATCTGAAAATGCAAGGAGTATGCATCAAGGTGATGGAGCTTCTGCTCCTTATGATCAAAGTAATAAACAGATGCAATATCCTAAGCCTTCTCCAGTTAAGGCAAAGTCACCTGGTATGTACTCTAATATGTTCCGTTGTTTGCTTGGCTTATCTATCATTCAAGCTGGAGCCTGGCTTATATTGATTTTTAAAAAAATGCATCACACCAATGAAAATTTGCAGGGATTTTCATTCAAAATGCCTCATTATGCCAGTTATTTTAAGATCTGCCAATATATCGGTGAAGTGAACAATTTGGCCCATATATCGGATTGATAGTCCTTTAGTCCCTCAGAGAATAATATTTAACACTTCTAGACTAATCTGGATATTTCATATCACCGAGCTTGGGGAATGGATAGATGACTCTACCCACTCGAAAATTAGTGGCCCATTCTTAACAAAACATTTCTCATTCAAAACGATGATTACATTATACAGAATTACCTATTTCTAGTTCATCCTTATTTTTCTCTGATTTTAGTACCCAAATCTCCAGACACTGGTTCAAAAAAACTGATAAGTCCGAGCGGAGTTTCCTCGTCATCCACGTCAACAGCATCATCAAAAAATGTATCTTCTGGGTCAAAGGGCATCAAGAAAGATCTTGTTCGATTGGACGATGTGATGTCAGCAGATCGAGACAGATCTCGCGAGAGTGACAGTGAGTCTGAATACTCCAGTACAAGTGGAAGCGAGGAGTGGGAGTTGGAAAACGAACCAAGAAGTGGAGCGGATGGAAAGAGTAAACCAGATCCTGATCCTAAACCTGGTAAATGATATTGTTTGGATTGTGAATTTTAGATGGTAATCATGGTAATCATGTTACATGTTGGATATAGTTTCCTTTATCAAGTGTAACAGGCGGATATGTTTTTTTTCTATAACCGTTTTTTGAGGGAATCGCCTGCATTGACCAAGGTGTCCACTTATAGATGGACAGGGTTGGAGTTATTGGAAAGATATGACGTTTTCGGTTGGGCTTAGCCTAATCAGGTTGATACACACTAGTGATTGAGTGGTGGGCATGAATTAATGAGCCAGACTCAGGTTTTGATACCCAAAACTTTTAACCTGCGATGCCAACATGATAACCACTCGTGGCGCCGACATTGAAGTTCTTTGATTACAGTAGTAGCAAATTACATTAAATTAAAATGTCAACCAATTTTGTTGGATTAATCTGGCTTTTTTCGCTTTGATATTATTATAGGGCTGGCTGGGCATCTCAATTCAGTTAATTGAAACTTAACATATTCGAATTATTCGTGGAAAGATCCATGGAACAAAAACTTGTGAATTAAGAGTATTTATCACACGCACATACACGAAAAGAATCAAAATAGATTCTTAAATGATTTGGTTTTGTCAGTAGTATTTTTCCTGTGCAATGGAAATATTTTACTTCTTATACTTCATGTCATTCATTCCAAATAGAATAAAATTATTGAAGTCGGTTTAAGATAAACGTATTGAAACAAAATGCTCTGATTTTATATTGGCAAATCATTTTTTCTCAGTGAACTCGTCTCCTTCCAAGAACCTACACACTGTTGTAGCACAAGTTGAAAAGAGTCCAAATAGTAACGCGGCAAAAATGGACAGAATTGCTGCAAAAAAATTGCCTGGAATGCAGGAGAAGAATTCGCCTACCAAACCGACATCGCCTGGTAAATTGAAAGACTTTATTTATTGTTAAACAAGTAGCATGATAGTACTATTATCATAAATTACACTGTATTGGAGCATTTCCCATTCAGAAATTTTATTTTGTCAAGCATGCGCCACAGATGAACCGCGTCTCGTCGACGCGATCCATCAGTGACTCATATTTAATCAAAATAGCGTCTTGTCAACGCGATCCATCAGTGACTCATATTTAACAAAATATGTTTCGACAAAATTTTCGATTGAGTTTAGTCGAGTACTGATGGATCATGCTGCTGTTGCATACTCCATCAGCGCTTTAATAGTTTGGTATCAAACCCATTGCCCCATCAAAAGGTAAATTTTTAAGGCCTGTAGTGAAAAATTTTTCAAAAGGCTCAAATTTGAATAAAAGCCTTTGGATTCAACCGACTGAAAACGACATGCAAGCTTTGAATACCCATGGAAATCGAAAGCCACTGCCTGTGTCTGAATGCCCGATACTACATTGAAATTGAACCAATTTTTTATGCGACATGTCGTAGCTTGTTGACGAAAAAGGTATATTTTGCCTGTTGTTGGCATTTGCCATTCTATCAGTATGTTATCTGGCACCACTCTCTGCACTTCACTATAGCAGTTCAGTTCCAAATGGAATGTTTTCCGCTTAGGGTGCAGTCACTGATACTACATCTTGTTGTAGCTCTCTGCTATCAAGTGGCTGTTAGTTAGTTCCTTTTAGACACTGTCTCGGCCATGCTTTGAGCGTACGTTTATAACAAAAAACTAGCATGTGGTGAACACTCTCGATACATGCATGAATTGTGAAATTTTGCTTTTTCTTTCTAAAGCTTGCCTGGATTTAACACAAGTCTGCACATTAACATGTATGTGATTTGTATTATTACTATTATTGCCTTATTGCATTGTGCTGTGCCGAGTGTGTGTCACTGTTAATATTATGGGATTCTAAGTATGAGCCATAGATAATATATGCAGTCGTAATTAAATAATTATTGTTTATTACTTGTGACTAATATTCACCTATTCTTGAATTTTCTTTATCTTTTTCAGAAAGCAAACCGAAACCGTCATCAAAATACAAAGCGCCGCCGCCGCCTCCACCACCGACATACGAATCAGTGAGAGCAGCTTCTGAATCGTCACCAATGCGTGATGATCCACTTCCACCAATCGAAACCCCCGAGCCAAAGCCACGCCCTAATGCTACATCACGTCCAAAATCCACAGAACCACCGTACAAAGAGGCTCCGCTTAGTGCAAGATCTGGCCCAATAAAAATTGTGTCGTCTAAATCAAGTGTTCCAAACGACACCGAAATGAAAAACCCAAAATCAGCTGCAGCGAATGTGCACAGCAAGCATGACTCAACCCCAAGAAAGCTGGAAGCAGAAAAGATACAGCCTGCTGCTCGGAATGAGTCTCCTAATATGGTAGAAAAGCCGCCGAGGAAGATAGCTTTACAGAAAGAACAAAAACCGAATCCCGCCACCAACTCGAAGATAAAATTAGAACATAAGGACAAAAAGCCAACTGAAATTCCTTTCGTGGACGATAGATCCGATTCAGAATATTCTGATGAAGGTAGCTTAGAAGATATGGATCATGACAGGAGATCAAACGGACCGCGGACAAATGCAGATGGAAACGATGGTGCATCTTCACGTAGTTTGTCACGTACATCATCCTCTGCTCCTTCTGATCTTAGTCATTCTGCAACAGAAGTTATTGTTCCGATCAGAACATCGAATTCTAATAATAGCAACAACAACAATTCTGCCCAAGTTAACGGTGTAAAAAACAAGAAAGAAGAACCCAAATCAGTTGATCCGAGTGAATCAGATAACACACGAAATATTGTCAAACCAAATCCTGAACCTCGTTCTGCCACAAATCCGTCGAAGTCATCAAACAGCTCTCGATCAACTCCTCTCAGTCGCAGTTCACATTCAGTTGCATCAGCAGATACTCATTCACCGCCGAGGTCACCTACAAAAATAGCACCGTCTGGAGCAGGAAAACCTGTCGCACGTAGAGACGTCGCACCTTCAACCATGCCCTACCAACCAAAAAGATCGGCTTCAGAGAGATTACAAATGTCGAGACCTCAACATCCGGGGTACCCAGTGGGACATTATCATTCTATGGGGTCCCAACCGCATCATCATCACCACCCATCTCCTAATGTACCTGGGTATAACATGGAACAATATAAAGCAGCTATGGCAGCCACTATAAGAGCCCCATACCCTGGTCACCCACATTATCCACATGGGTCTGCCCACCCACATCCTAAAGCAAGACCTGGACCTCCTGCTCATGGCTTTGACACTGCTGTATAAGAAGTATCGTGTATTATAGCATACAATAAGTGCTTGAAATGGCAAGGAAATCAGTTTCGAAAGGAATCCAATAACTGACATTTTTCTTGTTCTGGTGTTCCCGCTTCATAATTATGACTGAAGACAAATTCATTGGTACATTGTACACAACTAAGTATAAATTGGATTTAATGATACACAGTACCGTAAAGAGAGCGTGCGCGTCAATGACAACCTTGTGATGATGATGAATTATTATGTAGGTTTGACTGCAGAAGTTGCTTGTGCTACATTTTGTGATAGCTCATTACCGTAGTAGGTGGCTGTTAATGCTTGTGGCCTTGTTTGAAGTAAGTTTCATTAATAAATAAAATGCTGTAAATTTGTTTGGCATAGGAGTTCTTAGTGCCGGAATGTGAAAGATCTGAGTAAATGCAATGTGTGGTAAGTTGAAAAAAAAGGTGACGCTTGGATTTCAAAACTGCTTTATTACTGATGAGAAGACAATAATATTTTTAGAGGAGAAATTTTGTCTGTGCTCCAGAAAAAATATCAAAACTGGAATATTGTTTTTGCATGCTTATTGTGTGTAAGTTGCCAAATCCATGGCTGATTGACAATCATGTTTAGTTTTTATGTCCGATTATTACTAGATATTGTAAAAATTCAATAGATTTTTGTAGATATATGTGAAGCTTTTGCATGAATATTTTGTTATGCAGCTGGTATTACTATCTCAGTTTGATTTTGTCACGTATGTTCCACAGATGAACTGTGCCTTGTAGGCACGTTTCATCTGTGGCACATACTTACCGGCTGGGATTGTTTCTTAGCATTGTGATTATTTTTTTGTTATTGCCTTGGTTCAGTGTAAATTCAATTTTTTATTTAAATGGTTGATGTTTTTCGATTTTATGGGTAAGAACTTCACCTAACACAATTTTTTTCTCAATTGCACTTGATTTGCAAAAAATAATTGAGGTTTCTTAGATGTTAAATAAGAAGTTTTCTGACGGGAAATTCGTGAAGCGGCACACACAAGGAAGAATTTTTTCAGCATAGGTATTTATTATTAAGTCTTGAATGTGAAGAGGTTTTTGCACGAACATCGCAGCAACATAATTGACTTCTTTAAATAGTCACTACCGAAAAAATGTGTAAAAAAAATAATAGGCGCTTGGCAATAAAACAATCTTGTCTGATCCTAAAATCCTCTTTCCAAATTTTCGAACAAAAGTCTCACCATTTTTCAACCAACTTTGTGTCAAACACAAGCGTGAAGTACCAAACAAGTTTGCTTGCATAAATTGTCAGCATTTTGTGATTGCGGTCTGGCAATAAATTGCTCGGCTTTTACGATACACAAAGTTTTTTTTTTTTTTTTAAGTATTTTTGAACAAAATATGCGATGTTGAAAAATTTCGTTGGTACTAATCTATTTTACCGTAAAAATGTTTCTAAAATTAAAGTTTCTGAACCTGAATTCTAAAGAATTTTGTTACTTTTTGGTGCTTTTATCTTAATCTATTATATTCTTATCATATTTTTGTAGTTATCAATATGAAATATTTTTGAAGTTGAATTGTGTGATTTTAGTTTTTTAAAATTTCATAGTTACGTCATTATTTTCATTATAATTGTCTTATTTGGCTTTGTCGAGCATGAGCCACAAATGAATCGCACCCACAAGATGCAATTCATTTATGGACATGCTCGACCAAAGCGAAACAAGATTGAGTAGTCTGTCGATTAAAGTTTTCTTGTTTTAAGCTATGCGCATAATTTTGTTTCGCTTAATACTGTAATAATTACGATTTTAGCGTAGAATAGAAATTATGTCAATAATTAATCACGGTACACTTTTTTAGAATCTGTAACGCACAAAATTTGTTTGCGATCAAGTTATAACAATTTACTCTTCTAGTCTTTCATATCTCTTTTATAACAGTAATTCAATTAATTAATTAATGCCACTGATATCATCATTTCATAATATAAGCCATATTATCACAGAGCTTCAGAACATGATATATATAATATAGCTTATCAACCAACTAGCCTTTTGCGTGCTAAGAATTTTATATTGTATTATAATTTTGCTTTTAAACTTTATAGGTGTATTTTTGTCATTCAAAACAAATGGACGGAAATGTGAAAACTATATACTTAGATATGTTTCGTGTGGATCCATGATCAGCCAAAAATGTTTTAGAGTGATGACAAAATTGATACTATTAATACTACTGGATTACTCAAATGTTTATACATTCTCCAATTCAAGCAAATGTCTAAATTGAATCTAGTCTATGAATATGCTTCTTAAAAAAGCTTAGTATAATAGAACAACATCGCAATGTTTGCTACCTAGACCCTTAAAAAATTTACCAGATGAGCTATATTTATTTCATGCTTGAAGATTTACTGTCAGGCAGCAACAAAACTGCAGAGAAATGTTCAAAATCATAAATAACAAAATGACATAAACATTTCGGGCACCTGAAGTAAAAACAACCCTCCTCTACTATGATCTCACACTTGTCTCAAGAATAGGGTCTAACTTAAGGTCTATCCAACAGAGTAGATATATCATTCATGCACATTTTGTTATTCGTTTGATTTAACAAATTCAACAGAGATTGAATCTATCTAAATTGAATTCATGCATCGTATTCTTGACGATTGGAGGTGGCGAAAATCAAATACATTCTGATTTGAGAATCTAATGGATTTTTTAAATTTGTATTTCGTATTAAATAAATCAATATATAGGAATTGAAACGAATAATTTTTTGATTTGAGAGTTATAAATTGAATTGAATATTCTGATCAGTCCTACTTGCAACTTCTAATTAATTTATTTCTACCTACTCGAATTTTACCATTTATTTATAGTTGGTGTAAACCTAAATGTAATAGTTAATTAGGCACAAATGTATAAGCTATGATCAACAATTTTTATTGTCACATTTTCTTGCACCTTTCTTACTTTTCACTGATAAAATATAATGTGAAAAAAGTATGAATGTTGTAGTTTAAGTTTTTTTCACATCGCTTGTGATTTGAAGGAGCCTCATTCCTGACGAAAGTTCTCTTACCCTTGGGTCAACTCTAAAGATATATCAGGGCTAAACTTGTCGTGCTTTAGGAACTTGAAATAATAGTCGTTGTTAGAATGTTTCAGGATAAGATATCATTTTTATCCTGCTGCGGGAAGGATTTCCACTTGGCCAGTATGTTCCAGTCAAAAATATTTCGTTCAAACCTGTTTTGTTAAGTACTGCTGCTGCTTGCACACGATCCATCAGTAACTCATATTCGACGAAATAAAATTTCTGATTGATATGCAGCCTTAATCAGTGGCTACTTGGACAACCGTTTATCGGAGTTTCCTCGTACATATCATCACTAATACGTAGTTTAAAGTAGGTCTCAACGTATTTAGCGACATAAATAAACAACTAAATGAGCTGTCCAATAAAGCATATAAAGCATACTATAATAGCTACTTAAACAGAATGGGGACCACACACACACATTGCAACGAAGGCCAAATACCCACCTCACCTCAATCATACGTTCATGTTTTAGTCCAAATGATTAATGAGGCATCACCCCCGACTAACAAAATTTCTGTTGTTAAGTACAACTTTAAATGAAAAAATATCTTTTGAAAACATCGATTTTTATAAAAAAATAAATAAATATGCTTGAAATAAATACAATGGAATAGAAAAAGTCACAAAATAGAAGGTAAAGTGTTTCTGCTTGGATCGGCCAATCTGCAGAATACACAAATACTTAAATCTACAACATCTTCCAGTTGAGCAATTGAAAATGATTTCCCACAGTTTTCACATTGCATTATTTTCAGCCCCATCGCATGTCTACTTTCTACAACTGCAGGAATATGATCGGCATTTTCAATATTCCACATTCTCACTGTTTTGTCTTTTGAGGCTGATAAAATCCATTTCTTATCATCGCTTGTGTCTACGTCAGTCACCCAATCTTCATGACCTTTTAAAACTAACTTCTTAGCATAATTTGGCATGTCCCATAAAACCACAGCTTTGTCGTAACCACCTGAAACAAGAGTTTGACTGTCGCTTGAAAATCTACAACAGCTAACACACCCTTCGTGACCTTTGTCTAAAACTTTGGAACCCTGTGACCTATACATTCCAGTAGATATATCACACACTCGTAATGTTTTGTCCCACGATGCAGTGCAAAGGTACCGTTCATTTTCACTGAAGCAGCAACTTGAGACTATGTTAATATGATCAGTTAATGATGCAGTGACTGTTTCCGAAACTCTATCCCAAATTTTTGTCACTTTGTCAAAACTTGTTGAAGCAACACGCTGACCATTAGGAGAAAATGTACAACAAGTTGGTGTGCTTGTATGATGGTTTTTGAGTTCTACCAATTCTTGCCCATCTTCAGCATTCCAAACTTTAATTGAATTATCAAAATCTGAGCATGATACAACATATTTACCATCTAAAGATATATCACCTGACATAACCATGCCATTGTGTTTTCCAGTCCATATTATCTTTGCTGTTTCCAGGTCCCATAAACGCACAGACTTATCCCAAGAACAAGTCAAAAATCTGCGGGAATCTTTACTTACTTTTACAGCTGTTACAGGACCAGTATGTGCAGCATAATTTATGATTAATTTAGTTCCTCTAGTACTCCATAATTTAGCAGTACCATCGTCTGAACCACTTAAAACATGGCTTCCATTCAAACAAAATGAACAAGAGTTTACAGCATCGCGATGGCCCCTCAAAACTTTGAACGGAATTTGCGAAAGGTTTTCATTCTCCCAATTGCTTTTTTGAGATTCTCCAGCTACATCATCAAAATCTTTATTTGGATTTAAAGCCACGGTACTGTTTGGTACAGCAACATCCATGGTGCCACCGAACCTTCCGACTCTTGAACGATCACAGCGAACAAGCAATTTTAGAAATTTGTTTACAATAGTTGTTCCGCATCAGCAAATCCAGTAAAAGCTTTACTGTTTCTATGGCAGTCTCCATTGAACCGTATCAGGCATATATTAGCGTGCGGGGTTATAGATTGTTACGATCTGTATATCTATTGTAACAATCTATAGTGGGGTAATTCTGAACAAACACCTACCATTTAAAATAAGTTATTACTCGAGCGAATTGGGTATTCTGGAGAATGAGAGCGTATAATAATAACCCTAATTTTGCTTGAATGCTCAGCCCCATGTGCCAAATTGACATATGTCTCACAAGACTAGGAAATCCAGTATGTCTCACAATTTTTAATCAAATAAAAATATTTTCATTATAAGCAAGATAAATATAGTATTGATACTGTGAAGACTATTTTGCATATATTTCTCATTATAGTAGGAGGTAATACAGAATAATGCTGCTGAAGTACATTGATGGAGGATCATGCTTCAGCAACTCAACAAGCAGTAAACCTTGTTCAGACAAGGCAATACCACGCCTTATCAACACAAACAATACAAAATTTATGAAAAGTTGAGCGTTCACCGCTACAAAAAAATTACAGTCGTCCAT
This sequence comes from Styela plicata, assembly GCA_963675895.2. Taxonomy (NCBI): domain Eukaryota; kingdom Metazoa; phylum Chordata; class Ascidiacea; order Stolidobranchia; family Styelidae; genus Styela; species Styela plicata. Next base: position 9,606,802 of record OZ023149.1, read on the forward strand.
AAAGATTTGCGCTATCCCAAAAATTGCATTTTTGCTTCAATATATTCTTTACAATCACGTCATCACCTTCTGAAAACTTTATTGCATTATAATCTCTGATATTGGGATCCTGGAACTTCTCCCAGTACTTTATGTTAAACTGTTTTGCCGTTTTAGAATCTTGCTGCAGATGACTGCCCCCCTGAGAAATTATAATAAAAGATGTAAATTACGAAAAATATTAGCGAATTACAACAAAAAAGGTTTAATTGGAGACAAATGCATAATTAAAGCGCAAGTTACCCTCGACGATCTGATTTTACAATAGCCTAATATGTAAACTCGTTCGTGAGGACTATAGAATATTCGAATATAGAATATGTCGTTGACGTACTTTTACCAGAGATATGTAAATTACTAATCGGGAAACTTTAGATTAAGGGCTCGTAATAAACGACTGGTGCGCACAAAAGAGGGAGTCAGTGAAAATAAAAAATAATTTTTATTAGAATAATTATTTTTATATTATCATTTTGTTCAATATGTTATACAACAACAAGTGACATTATAAAATGCCCATAAGCCTGAACCAAGCAAATCGCTATTAGTTACCTTTGATCTTCCATTAGGATTTCCATATTTTGCAAAATTAGCCCAATAGTATTGCATTCTGCGAGATAAGGAATATTGTTGTCTTGTCTGATGGAAATTTGTCAAGTTTACGGGATTAAATACAAACCCAAGCTCCTCTCCGTGGCATGCTCTGGTCATGCATCCTTGAAACGCCCACAATGACTGAAAATAAAAATGGAACGCATTGGTGGTTTCGAAAGAAAACAAAAATAGTATACGAACCGAATCAAATTGCCTAATATCTTAATTTTACGAGGTAACTCACTTTGAAGGGTATACTTCCGTTGAATACGTAAAACCAAGAATTTTCAAACATTCTGAACATTGCTGATCTTGTCGGACAGAGAAAAACAAAATCTGTTATAATTTCCGTCACTTCTTTCGTATTATCACAACACTATAATAAAAATAATATTTGTTTAAATAATAAGTAAATTGTTCATAAAATGAATATCATCGGCCTGTAGCGCTGTTTCTGTTCACTATAATATTAATGCATCAAAATCGCTCTTTGGGAGTAGTATTCATTGATGACTAAATACAACTATGAAATCTTTAATATGGCGGTTCAGTTCTGGTTCATGCATGTTTTCCGTTTAGAGTGCAGTTGCTGGTGCTACATTTTTCATTAGCTCAGTTCTGTTAGGCATGTTTTCCGTTTAGAGTGCATTTGCTGGGGTTACATTTTTCATTAGCTCTCTGCTACAGAGTGACAGTTAGTTAAATCTTATAGGCGATGTTTCCGGAAGTTCTCAGAAAGAATTTTAATAAAAATATTCCTATTTGTTAGCTGTGTCGTTAAAATTCGCGTAATCGGCACGATTTTGGCTTTAGGCACAAAAATCTCTACTCTAAGATGTCGTGAGTAACACAAAAGTGAGGCACAACTTGAGCCAAAAACGCTTCTCTATTCTCTTGGAACTTTCGCACCACAGAGTGTCGGCGCATCATCTACAAAATTCATGAATAGTTCAAGACTTGGCAAGAACAATTGTATAAAAGCCCAGGACTACTGCTTACTTCAGCTGTCTTTATTGTTTAGTTCAAATGATATTTGTAATTCAATGGAATAATGTATCAACATTTCAGAGGGCTGCAGGATACATAGCATAGGCTATTTGAAAAATTTCCTGAAACCACTAAAGTGCGAAGAGCTATATGAAATGCAGGAGCTGAGGAACCCTATCCCTGACAGATGTCTATTGATGCGAGATTTAAAGCCAAGACCAACACGATCACGAAAGTAGTGAGAAGGCGATGAATTCCAGGAAGTGTGAAGAGAAAGGTGTGAATTGGAAACCAATAAAGTGGACCGGTTGAGAAGTTTGGAGGAACAGCAAAGTCATGATGTATGTCAAATTTTACAACGTAAAATTCGGCATATGTAAGGATATTACTGCGAAATTAATTAATTAAAGAATAAGGATATTACTTTTAAGCAGATTTCTAGACTATAGGCCACATTTTTCGCTGCATACCATTTCAATGCTATATATTAGTCGATATCGCTGTGCAAATCGATTTAGTGATTTGAATCGATTCGAAGCACAATTTATTCGAACCAACTGTAAATTGTTAATAGGAACAAAACGTGCCAAATGAACTAGCATTTTCAACTTCAGCGATAAAATGCATTCGATTTTGGTAAAATTTGACTAAAATCGATATTTTTTGTCGTTAAAATTTAAAAATTGTTGCTCTTACACATGATATGTGAGTTGAAAATATACACTATAAACTATAAATTTCTTGATTTTCACAATGGAGACAAGTTTTTATACCAAAAAGGGGGTATTCGTTATTGACATAGAATTAAAAATTATCCGAATCAAATTCGAATTCCAAATATTCTGTCCTGGCTTTAGAATAGTCCTAACGTATTTCCTGCGTGTCGTAAGAGGCGACTAAAAGGAGGCATGGAAGTGGTAGGCGGTTTTACCATAGCCCAGGGCAGATACCACTCATCGTATGGAGGTTCAGTTCGGTTTGGGATGTTTTTCGTTTAGAGTGCAGTTGCTGGTACTAAATCTTCAATATTGAGTGGCCGGTGGTTGGTTCCTTCTGGGCTTGCTCGCAGTAAATTTCGATAAAAAAAATGATTCCATTTTGCCCAGTCCTATTTTTCGATACCAAAACCACGTATACGCTAAGTAGCAAGGGGTAATATTATTTAATTAGGATTTCTAAATTCCCCTTTTCAGTTATATTTACTAAACTGATGTGATACATATGTACTTACGTTTGCTGGGTACAAACTCAGAAGAGTGTTGGCCTTATTTTTTAATAATATATCCATCGCCAGTTGATATAAAAATTGCGAAATTTTGAATTTAGAAAACAGAAGTTTTGCGTATTGATAACCATCTGCTGAATTTCCACCCATAATAACAGGTATTTTTCGGAATTGACCCTGTGGAAAAAAATTAATAAACAAAAATTATAGACCGAAAGCAGGTGCGGATACAAGGGGAGATAACATTCTACACATCTGCTGACTCTTGATTATTTTTACCCAAACTGTATTGAAATAAAAAAAATGGCCACAAACTCTCCATAGTTTCATTCAATACATATTTCATGAGTTAATGCTTTAAAGTCGCGCAAACGTTTTCATGTTTTAAAATTCACTGCAAAATTTCGCGACTTCTGTGCATTTTTTATATTTCGTTCCCTTATCCGGCAGTGAAAGTGTTCATTTTGTTTGAAACATTTTCACCTTCCATGAATAATAAAACAATTAAAAAATATACATAGAATTTCACGCATATGGCGTAGTTGCTTTTTTCAAAGAAATTCATGTCAGGCAAGGCCGGATGTAGAACAAATATACATACAATATTGCTACAAAGAGTATGGGGGACGTAATTAATAACAGTTTCTGCGTTTGCTAAGCTGTAGCCCAAACCAGAAGGAAATAATAGAAAATATCAAAAATAGCCTCGACGCTATATTATTATTACCTGTAACAAAAGTACAGTAAATTTACCGTTCATTTGCAGCAATTGTAAATTTCGAAAGTTCAAAAAGCACCCTGCTAGTGAGATTTAGGGCAAGTGTAGACTGTTGATGAAACGCGCCTTGAAGGCGCGTTCCATCTACAGCCCATAATAGGGTAAAAAAAGTCGATTTTAGTATCACCGATTACAATTACTGCTAAAGAACAATGAATATACTGCATTTTTGTTACAGTGTATTACAATAATGTTGTTGTGTTATGTTGCCTTATAATTTAATAACAAAAAAATCAGGCAAGATTTGAAATACCTTCTGGAATGCCACAATCGGGTTTTCATGAAGTAAATCGTGGTCTTTCACAGGTCCCCATTGCTGGCCTTGCTGTAAAATGCTTTCTCTCGCAAAAAGAGAAAACGGTATTCCAGGTGATTTTTCAACAATCTTTCTCACATTTCTAAAAAATCAAATTGGAGTATAAGAAATTATAAATTGTGCAGCCTGGACCGGTGATGAGCGGTCAACGGCCAACTGTTATATCTAACCCAATCATAAATTTTATTTAGGCAAGCATAAGCCACGGATAGACCGTACCTTAACGGTGCGATCTTTCAGTGACTCATACTTGACAAAGGATGGTTAGAAAAGAAACTACGGACTGGGAAAAAACTGATATCAGTCAAAATGATCGTATTTGGTGAGAATGTGAACTTTGATATTACGAGATAATGAGCATACCCTATCTTAATCGCGTCATTTTGCAAATATTTGTCGCGCAAACAATCGTCTTTACAGCACTGGGTGTAATTCTCAAAAATTTTATTTTTTATCTTCAACACTGTCAATATAGTTGTCATTATGTATCATAATCCATTTTATTAAGTTTGCATTCAGTTTATTTATTATCAAGCAGTATTTATCATTTTTAGCATGACCACCGATGAATCGTGGTTGTTCTATCCGTGTTCAGCTCAACAAAACATATTTTTGCCTCGATCCACGTTATAACCCGAATTCAAAAGTAAAATAAAAAACTCACGTCCTTCGTAAACATCTCATGTCTCCAGCTTTACAACCAACTTTTCTGGCAAATCTTGCTCCATATTTCTTGGCGCTGGACATACTTCTAAACGGGACAGCCAACGGATCGCTCTCAAATATGGCTTGATGAAATAAACCATTCCCGTGAGATGATGTCAACAGAATACTCAAAGACTCAGCTCCAGCACTTTGACCAAAAGCAGTTACCTGACAAAGTTTTCGTACATTCCATTAAAGTTTGATAATTCAGATTGAATACATGCTTTCCCAGTTCTCTATTTTACAGGCCCATGTTTAAGTATGCGTCAATGATGGAAAGCACCGCAGAGGCACAGTCTATCCGTGGCGTGGTTAAACATGTTGGCATCGCAGGTTGAAGATCTCGGGTTCGAGCCCCGGCAAGTCCGGCTCGCTTATCCATGCCCACCACTCAACCCAGGGTGTAATAACTTGGGTAGCCTAAGCCGAACAGGAAAAGATTATATCTTTCCAGTAATTGTAACCCTGTCCGCCTATAAGTGGCCGCTGTTGCAGGGCCTTGTACAGGGTGACCCACTCAAAGAAGTGGCTATAAAAAAAAGTGCCTTTTAATGCAATTATTCGCGCAGTGAATTAAAATAGTGTTACTTTTTAACCTCTGCCACAATTCAGATATTTTTTGTTTTTACTGTATTTCATATTAATAATAATCAAACTATGCGCTTAACTAAATATTGAAACTATATTTGCACAATTTTTGCCTTGAATGAAAAATTCATGCGCATAATAATTACCGATATCCGCTCATAAGCTAGTTGTCGAAAACAACATAAATTTTCTACCCCATTTTAAGTAACATTTGTTGATTTTCTTGCTTCGTTCAACTCAAATAAAGTCTTGCTAAAGGGTTATTTGAAATTAAATGAAAATAAAACAAATCCCGGTATCAATATCGAATATTAATATTTTCCAGTAGCCACTTTGGCTGAAATAACGGTAACCTGCAAAATCACTATGATATTAGAAACATTACCGTATAACTCAAACATAATGTGTGTGCGACGACGGTGTTTCTGATGTCAATTTTGTCAATATTATTAAGTATAAAAACATTTTAGCAATCCGATCGATGGATCTATACCCCCTTCCCATTCGAGCCAGAATGTAATACCATGAATATACTATTCCAAAGCAGAAAATTCATATTATTGTCATAACACTGACATTGATCGTTTGAAACATTCGTTTGGAGCGTTCTACTAACAAAATGCTAGTTTTCTTTCAACAACGGTGTGGGTAGAGTACTATCATATGATACTATGGTTGACCCATTAAAATGAATGACTAATATGTCTTAACAGGATTCGGACGGTTAAAATAATATGGAACTTCCACTAACCATGTCAGGATTTCCGCCAAAATATTTGATGTTTTTCTTCACCCACTCTAAACCTTTTATAATATCCCACATCCCGTAATTACCTCGGGCAGCATCACTTCCTTTACCTTGCACCAGAAACCCCAGAGGACCTAACCTAAGACAAACAAATTGAAAAATGTTATCTAAAGGGTATTAGTATAGGTCTCACAAAGCTGTGAAATAGTACGACAGGAACATTATTATTGATGTGGCGCGGAGATACTTATCGAGTCAGAATGCAAGCGAAGCTCAGAAAGCCACATCACGGGGACTTGAAATTACACGCATTGAAGCAAACAACTCATAATTAGTGCTTATTGTTTACATTGGAGCCAAAAATGATATCACGTTTTTCTAATTAAGTATGAGTCAATGGTAAATCTGTAATTTCTGAATATCAAATTCAGACGTTTTCGAAAGAGTTCGATCAAAAGATTTTCATTCCTCACCTGTATTCGATGTTCACTATTATTACGTCTCCTCTTTGAGCCAGATATCTACCGTCGTATATTACTTGCGATGCTGAGTCATGAACGAAATTTCCGCCGTGTATGAATACCATGACTGCCAATGATTTACTTGAAGTGTTTTTAACATCATCACTTATGACGTAATGATAATTTCCTGTGATCCCCCTAGTTGACGATTTTGTAAGTATTCGACGAGGAACCCACACGTTCAAGTGCAGACAATCTTCTGATGTCTGAATGTTAAGAAAAAAAAAAATCCAGGAGTATGAATAGTTACAAAAATACAGTTATGAATATTTCCCTGGATCCGAGTAGCTATCTTATTTTGTTTTGTACTCCCCCCTTGCTCTTTACTGTTACGACTGGGCGCGATGGTCTTAAGGTTATCATATTAACATTAGAGGTTAAAAAGCGTCAAGTTTTTGCTGTGTAGGGCTAATTATTCGTTCTTGTTGAACTTGACTTAGAAGCGAATATAACAGATGCCGGAAATGCACATTTCGAAAATTTTTCAAAATATTCTTTCCTTGAAGTTATGAACAACATTCAACATAACTTATCTATAAAAAAGTGACCGTCGTCCAACACACGCAATTTTTGCCGAGTTTTCCAAAATTAAAGGACTTTATTTACATTATTGAGCTTTATCATTAACATTTCATAAGTTAATCATATCAAAATGCATAATGTGGTAAGAATATCACTTATGGTAACTTGACTATGAAGATCGAATTACCTACCGATGCAGTAAATTTCGAGTCGTCGTTAGCATTAGTGGTAATTCTAGATAAAAAATACACCTAGTTTGCCGATTTTATTTTCAAAATACTTATGCCAAATTTTCGGGATGGCAAATTTAACGTGAAATGAAGGTAGGTATAAATAGTCATCATAGTCATGTAACGCAATTTACCTTTAAAACACATCTATATTTCTTGATGGCTTTAAAAACACATGTTTGTGGGCAACCCGGTCGAGTGTATGTTGCGTTTAAATAATTTTTCTCAAATTTTATTGGATCCCTCGGTTTTCTCCATCGATATTTACCGACTGGGGGTTGACTGAAGGGTATTCCCCAAAAGATTCCTGCTTCGGGTGTAACAGCGCCAATCAAACTCCCTTGTAATGCTGAAAAAAATATAACATACAGTATTATCTAATTCAATGCAGCCTGATTGTACGAGATATCATCCGCGGCGTCATGTAGGCCATTCAAGTATGAGCCACCGACTGATTGCGCCTCGACGGCCGACGGAGCTACACCGCTTTTATTCACTTGAGTGACAAACTATAATCCAAAACGGTTACTTAGTTGGAATGAAAATATATAGGTAATCAAAAAAAAAAAACTCATAATCAAAGAAAATGCGAAATTAATACACTGACATCTCGATAAAATTTACCTGTGGTTTCGACAAGGTCATCATGTTTTGTATAAATCTGTTTCGATGACGACACAACGAATAGTTGACTTAGTAGAAAAACAATTAATTTTGAATAGTAGCTCATGACTCCTATTCAAACAAGACCTCTGCTTCCTTCCTGTTTATAGAAAAAAAATTGAATGAAGTGAAACAATTGATTGACGAGAAGCTAAACACCATCTGAGGTATTCTTTCATCGCGTGTGAACACAGATGAAACGCGACTTGGCGCCGCTTGCTACTAACGACTCATACTTGACGAAACATCACTGTCAAAAACTTGCACAATTTCAGAAAAAAAAACATTTGGAATTTCAGATTACACTGTACCAGGGTCTTCAAAGGCCGCAATTTCAGGAATAACCTCACTGTAACCTTTCGCCGCTTTCCGCTTATACAGCAATCCACAACAATATTTCCTACAAAGGTAAACTGATTTAAACCAAAATAAATCCTGAACTGCCTCATGCCTCTAAACTAAATAAGCCACCTCGTCTATTTTGAACAACGAGTCACACATGCTTTATCATGCCATCCATACGCTTAGATTACAAATTAGGAAAACATATGGTCAGTAATTAGTGAAATATGAGAATCGGGTATCAAAATTAACAATATTGTTGTCAACAACGGCAATAGATTTACTAATATTAAGTCGCATTCAAGCCACATCTGAAATTTTATTTTGCTAAGCAGAAGCCACACATGGCCCACGTCTTAGCGCCGCGGCCTTTACAATCAAAAGAATGAGGAACATATATTTTGCCAAACATGAATCACGATCGATCGCGCCTCAGTCCATTTGCGAGTGCAGTTCGACAAAAAATGCATTTGCATGGATTGAAGTAAATTGGCGCGTTATTCAAGCACAATTAAGTGTAAACCAATCAGTCACAATATGGCATGCGTTGAGAAATCAAATTACTCTCTCTCAGTGTATTTTAACGTCCTCAATTGTTGTTCACATTCTGCGAATTCGCAAATATTCCTGCTACTTCCTCATTCGTCCCGAACTGAGTCGTTGGTACAGCAATGTAAGAGTAATCAAAGTCGAGAACTTGAAACCGTTTGGTAATACAGCGCAAAGGAATACCGATTTAGATATTGGGCTCAAATTTGATGACTCAAAGCGTAAAGCCTACATGCCAGGGACAATCTTTACCGAACAATGGCTGATTCCTAAAATATCGAACTTCTTTTTAACGAAGCGGCGGGAAAACTTTTCCGACGTGTTTTCAGAAGATAGTAAGACGGATAGGGCCCGTACTTGTGTATCCACGCCTGCTGCTAACACAGATTTAAATCACATCAAAATACCACATAGCCTCATCACCATCCCAACAATAATGTTTGGAAGAATCCCACCACACATTTGCTGTTAGATAATAACAAGGAAGGAAACGCAGTTTCGTAGAAACAATAGTATTTACATATACTTTCGCATTTCAGCCATTGTAAAGTTTACTGGAATTTTGGAGCAAATAATAAACGTGCTACGTGATGATAGTGCCTTTCCGAATGTCTGGACACAACTACACGTTAAACGCTGAATGCTCGAGCCGGGCATACTCGTAGTAATAAAAGCCTCTTTAGTCAAACACGAGTCACAGATAGAAATAAGCTTGCTCGACTCGGTTTAGCCTGGTGCAGATCAGTGTAAATTGATCTTTAATATACCATAATAATGAAAACATAATTTCGTTTTGAATCATGATACGTTGGCAATGAGCACTCGCGGGGAACTGGTGGGGACAAGAAAGCTTGTCCTCCCTTTCTCTACACCCTCCGTCACCAAGGATGTAGAAAAACGGGTTCTCGCTATGTTCCCAAACTCTCCTACATATTGGAACAGATATGTTGATGCTTGTCCCCAGGTCTACGTCGGTGAAACCAAACGAAGCCTGGACACCTGGCCTAGGAACACAGAAGAGATAGATATCAGACCAGATAAATTGGTCGTTTCAAATCCCGCCTGCAATCAAAATCACTCAATCAACTGGGAAAACAGCAACTTTTCAGAAAAAGAAATAATTAAAGCAGAAGATTATTCTGGAGTCTCATCATATAAATAAGGAAAATACACACCATGAGTCGCAAAAAAATGTAATGCTCCCGACGATACATTATAGACATTTATTTTTGAAAGTAGGCCACAAGAAATTTGCGTGTATCTGTTATTTGATTTTTATCTTTATCTTGATCAATCTGCCCCTTTCGTTTATTTGATTTAGAGCGTTTCCCTTTTTAGAATTCTAAAAAATAGTGTTTTGATTGTATTTCACATTAGAACAGCTAAAAATCACCCATAAAGCGCCGCCGAATATACGCGAGAATTCTATTCGACGCTATTTCTATATATTTTGCAAGCGATGACACGCGTCTTGGAACGTTTTGACCGAACGATGTCAATTAGGGAGCCTGCATGCCTTTGTTGTTCTGGGCGTTTTCTTCATTCATGAGAAAATTTCTCCGACAATCGAAGTGAAACGAGATTATGCTACGGTGTCCTTGAACACTGTTGTACCCTTACCGACAAAAGTTGATCGACCAAGAAATTTTATCTCAGTCTAGTACGATAAGGAAATGTAGAGCTATTTGCTCTCCGACTTGTCCACTCAGAAAATATTTTTAGTTTTGCCATATATTTTTGAAGAATAATAACAAAGTTTCTGAAACTTCTATCACGGCCTTTACATGTATGCATGTTTATTTGCCCCAGTAATAAAGCATGCAATGTACAATGAATTGATAAAAAAGAATGCGGATAGACGGACAGGATAGATGCACAAGGCCCCTAGCGACCTAAAACACTGATGTGCAGTGAAAAAACCCTAGAAAAAAATAGAGAGAAAAATAAAGGAAAAATAGGGGGGCTAATATAAACACCTTTTTGAAATATCAAAACTGGGTATTACTCAGGGTTAGTGTTTTTTTATTTGCTCTTACTTAAATCTCCCTAGGGCAGATACTGCTCATTTCACTATGCTATAATGGTTTAATTCCATACTCACAAATTCAATCAAACAAGGAAAGCAAATGCACCAATGTACTATTTATTTAAAATATTACGAGTTGAAGAATAAAATGAAATGTATAGAAGCGACAAAAAAAAGTTGAGTGTTTAATTTATCCGATCCAAAATACTGCAAAATACATAGATGGACAGGAAAACCTGAGACGATTCCCATGGCAATACTTAATTCAGATTGAAGGTTAAATAATCTCAGGGAAAATTATTTCGTGTGAATCCAAATGGATTTTTTAAAATTTAACCAGCAAAATGAAACCAAAATATTTTTCCTGCCATCAAAGAGCAAGTGTGAATTTAAAGTAAATCATCTCCTACCAGTAGTTTGTACCAATATTGATAAATTCTTAGCGACAAATTTTTTCATATTGATATTTGAAGCAATTTGTAATAAGTAAAAATATGACATTTGCTATTTATATAAATATGTATTAGCAATTCGATCCGAGAATATTATTTGAATCAAATCCGAATTCGAAATGACTCGGGTTTGCCCAGCCATGGATGTAGTAATAATATTCCAAACAAGCTCTAAATATGTGATCGAAGCATGAGTTATAAAATCAAGTAAATTGAATTTTTTTGACATGAAATGCTTGATGGAGGATGAAAATATTTGAAAAAAAATATTAATTGCACTCAAAACTTCTATCACTGGGAATGTGAAAGAAATTACTTGATAGAAAATATAATTGATATTGGTTTATTCTTGCTTTACACCTCCTACACAAATTTATTTCTGCAACTCTACAGAAATAAATTTGTGTAACTATGAAGTAAGACTTTGAACCTCTCTAGTTAGTTGCTACTGCATCCTTGTATTTACTGGGAATGATCTGCAAACACAAAGGCTTAGAATAAAGATAAGTAGTTAGTTTATGTTTTACAATTTTAAAAAGAAACATTTTTTATCACTTTAAGCCATTGCGTTGTAAATCACGATTTCCATGAAATGCAAATGTGAAATCTTACCACATCAATAGAGATATTTACCAAATCAGAAACATTAGTTCTATTTTTTGGGGTTGTTCAGAAACTTGATAACGACAAAATTTTAAAATATACGTAATATGCCACCACAACCCCTCTCTAAACTAAGATCCACCCTAGAAATATGGTCATATCCTGAAAAGCACCATAGTCATATAAAAGCAATTTTGTTGAAGAAATTGTGTTATTAATATTGCACTCAGTTGTTGTTGTTGCAAAGAAATCAACACATATGTATGCCAGGTCCTTGGTTTTTTGCACCTGCAAGATTAGAAAAATATTTTTCTGGATAAGTAAGGTTGCAAAATTATACAAAAAAATTCAAAAGATCAAGTCCACTGCAGACTGTAATGGTCTTAAATTTTATGATTTATTTTAACATTTAGTGTGACCCTCTGCCGAAATGACTAACGATATACAGAGGTCAGTGTATTCTATTTTAATTGACCATGTGCATTCAACTAATTACACTCTAATTCCAGCGGCTTGCGTAGAGTCAGAAATCAGACTTGAGAGGTTCAATAAGATATTACAACTACTATCTAATCAATCTCTAGCCTATCCTATTATTTGATGTTTTATAAGTTTTCAGCATAGACTGTGAAGTGAATCTTTACACTTTACACTTTTTTGTTCTTATGACCGATTGGCGATTCAAATAATTTGTGCTCCCACTCGAATCGGTGAATCGCATTGCCAAGCCCTATTCATAACCAAGCACTTACGTATCAAACTGCTGAAAAATGAGGCGAATGTAGCTTTTCCTGTAACAGCACCAGCTGATGCAGGATTTCTTCTTGTTGTTTTAACAGAAAATGTGTTGCCAGACTCTTCACTTGTTGGCCCAGTAACTTCTACCTCCACTATGTGCCATTCCAATAGACTGTGAATTGAAAACATACAGAATCAATTTTTTTGCACTCATTTGTATATACATACTACATAAATTTTAAACAAATCTTCCAAACTGAAGTTGCGTGGCTAACACAGCTGGGACCTATGGATATCTATCCGTGATTTGGAAAGATTTGTGTATTTCAAATCTTCCAAACAAAACATCACAAAACAGAATCAAACATACAAAACAAATATTAGAGATCCATGAAAACAATCAAAACTTACACCATAATAATTACATTTTGTAGAAAGGCCAAGTCATTCATCAGGTATGCAAAAATCGTTCCACCAATTTTAAAATCCAGGTTCTAATTTATTATGTACATTTGAACTTTGACATGGCACTCTCGCCAACTTATATGTTTCAATAATGTTTAATTTATATTGTGTTAAAATAATATTGCTTTCCTTAGTTCATAGAAGAATGAATATTTCAGCTAGTGATATATTAATTGGCATAAATTCATATGGCGTTCATTAAAAGAGCAATGATTTCATTGATCTGTCACCTTCAAACTTAATTATACAAATACTGCTTATACTACTATTTTACTACTACTTTTACTTATACTACTAAAATTCCTACTTTGACCTTAAATCTGAACTTTAAAATACCTTTTGTCAGATATAAGACATCCAATAACTTTATCAAACCCCAAATTATGAGCAGCGATCGCACCTGCAGCCATCGTGTTTACATTATTTGGGGCAAGAGGACATAAGTTACGAACCGGGCCTTCGTACAGAGATACAGGACTGTCAGAATTAAATGCACTTCTGTTGATTTCGTCAAGATTTCCACGAAGTCTGAATGCACTAGGGTGTTTCTTCATCGTAACTTTCAAAGCCTGAAAATTGTATACTGGTACTTACAAATATTTCTTGGTCTGCTTGTATGAATGATGGAAATCTTATACAATTAACCCTAATGCCAGCTTCTATGCTAAATGCACAAAGATATGGGTTCTTTCAAAAAAGATGAGCAAATTGTCAATATTCAATGATATATGAATGATTGCTAGCAGATTAAAATGTCTCCATTTGCCTGGTACCAAAACTGTAAAATAAGTTATAAAATCATCAGTACTACTATAAAATAGCAATATTGATGGTTCTGAAGCTTTCTTGTGCATCCAAAAATGACATGAGCATTTCAGACAAATCTATAACACAAGATTCGGTTGCCTTGAATGCTCAGGATAATATAAAGCCATATTCCATCTAGTGCCAAATTCCGAGGATAGAAAAGGGCTCCAGAAGCATCAACACTTCCATGAGTTTTGAACTATGGTATACGAGAATGAGAACAGGAAGTTTATCTAAAAATTAAAATCGCTATTAACAATTCCTAACTGTACATTGGAAAAATTGAAAGGTTTAATCTATTTGTACGAACTCGCCTACCATTCTAAGCGCGGTATATAAAAAGATATACAAACAGTTAAGATTTTAAGATGTTACAAATGGGAAGATTCATTAACAATCAATCACAGAATTTTAGAAAGTGTATAGAGATTTAGCACTGATTGACACTGATTCGATGCAAAGATTCTAGATACTAGGGATGTTTGATAATGGCCTAATCAGGTATGTTCAAAACAAATTGAATAGTCATATTCGATATAGTAAAACGTCAGGTTTAGGATATATTTCGAAATAGTGACCAACGAAAATTTGCCATTTTTATTACATCAATTGGTATATATTCAACAGGAAAAAAATTTCTATCGAAGTTTAAATTTTTTGGAGCAAAAATTGTCAACTAAACCAGATTTCGTAATTAATATTTATTCTTTGAATATCATAAGTTTTCATCATAAACATGGCTGATTTCAAAATGTAATATATATTTCATATTAGGTATAATTTTTTTCAGAATGCATTCAAAATCATGTAATATTCTAGATCAATCATGACTGTCAATTTTTGAAAAATGTGAACAGACTTATTACTATCATACAATCGCAGAAAGTGCCTCCTCAACTACTTACATAAAGGTAATTGGACATTCATCAACTGTCCCAGCTCAACAATACATGAACCAACAAATATTTACCAAAAAAATTGCCAGGCTTACTTTCAAACTCCCTCGATCTGCCATCTTTTTAATATCAGAAGCTCCCCACAATGCACCACTGGGTACATATAAAGATCGACCATATTTTTCAACAGCTGATCTAAGTTTTATCTCAGTTTCTTTATCTGCAAATGCCGTTGGTGATCCAACAAATAAATCACAATGTTGTAGAAAGATTTCACCATATTTCTTACATAAGTCTGGATGACAAACTTCAACGATCAAATCAGCATGCCTAAAAATATTGATTATTATATATTTTAGGTTCGTGGTGTTTCGGCAATATTTGGCAGAATTATTCAGAACTACTCATTTTGCAATGAATTATATTTGGTCAAAAATGAATATTGTCAATGAGACACAAAAATCTAGTATGATATCTTAATGATTTGTTGAATATGTGAGACATACAAAGAAATACAATCACAATGTTACCATAGAAAATTCCTGCTACCAATGTAATAATATACTTATATAATATACTTATATTATTTGCAACGGCATATATATCGTAGTAAACTGGTAATAAATTTCAATTATATATTTTTATACAAATTACCTCATTGAAAACTCATTTAAATTTTCCAAAATTAAATCTTGTTTGATTCTGTCTTCAAATTTATCTAATGATCGATTCCAAACAAACGCAATTTCAATATCATGCTTCGATCCAACATCTTGTATTCTTTCAACCAAATACTGACCTGAAAAGATGAATATGATATTAATGAATGTTAATGGGAGTTAACAACCGAAGAATAAGAAATAAAATCTTTTTGGAGTGAGAACTTTTTGCAATGACTATTTAATGAATTTCATTAATTGTATAGAGACAATCCAGCATTTAGAAAACGAAACTATTCGACTCTGCCTATTTTAAAGCAAAACAAACAAAACTGTATGCATGTACCAAAATTTGAAACAAACTGAGGTTTTGAAACTGAAAAAGTATCAGAACATAAACATAGTAAAAAAAAAATTTGGGTCTCATGAAGTTTAGTACCATGTATCCGATTATCATAAAAATTTTCCATGTTGCAAGCCCTGATTTTGATGACATTCGGGAATATGGTACCAAACTTCACTAGACCCGCAAAATCAACAGATCAAGACGGTACAGCAAAAGCACAAAGCACAGGAGAAAATTAATGAGGATTGATCATATTTAGCATTTTTGATCATATTTACCATATATCCGATTATCATAATCAGTAATAATTCTGATGTTGCAAGCCACTCATCCTAACCCGGGAGACAATGCCAGATGCTTGCAGCATTGGCGCCTCCTAGTTAGGATGAGAATATTCTGCCAGTTTTTATTTTAACAGCATTCGGGAATATGGTACCAAACTTCACTAGACCCAATTATTGTACAGTGGTTCCCAAGCATGGTCACAAGTCAAGTAATTGCCTGTTTTTTTATCAATATTTTCAAGAACTGTAAGTTGTTATTTTGTTTTAATTAAATCTATATTAATTCGCCAATGATCTTGTAACTATAAATGGGGTTACAAGATCATGGGCGAAATAATGTCTGCTTTCCCTTCCACCAGAGAAAAATTCGCCATACTGTAAGTACAGAGTAAGACTAGCCTAAGCAGTAAGTAATGAAAAAAAAATTGGCCATGGAAGTCAGAAACGAACCAAAATTCGAAATTATACTGAAAGACTCACCCAGATGGCCAAATCCCACTACACCAACTCTCATTTCCTCCACCCGCCTAAGATTTCAAACAAAAATGAAGGACTAACTCTGAACATGAACAGCGCAGGGCGAAAGCGGGAGACAAAACTGAAAGGAAACAGGAACGTGTTTATTTTGAAATCATTCATCCGTAGAAACACATGTTCAAAGTAAAAAGGTCAATGTACGTCACAATGACTTTTTAAACCAAATTTATCATGATTTAGCACCAACCATGCATGTGCCATACATCCACAACTCGTTATAGTTAAACTTCAATTATGGTTCAAGTATGGTATGGAACATCTCGGTCACGTGGCTTCAGAAACCCGGTTACGCGCCTCTGCCGTCTATTGTAAGCCGCAACTCCGATCGTTCATGGCGTTTCTGATATAGACCTAGTTAGACCTGATTTGTGTAAGTGCAGATTTTGCTTGAGTGCACGAAGCGAGGAGAATCAAGTAAAATCATGGGTAAACCGGGAATTTGCTCTTCATCTGTACCTGTTAAAGAAAAGTCACCGGAATATATTTCTTCGATGAAGAAAAGAAGAAGAGCATCTCAAGCAAGACACAGGTAAATCTACTGAAGCTAAGTGTTTTCTTGACTACGCGAGTAACAGTGGTGTTGTCTGCTGGGTACAATGTACACGCTGCTTCCCTTTCCCCATGCTTTCGGCTCGGCTTTCCCTAGTTACGATATCCCAACAGGCTGCTAATATCCTAAGTTAGTACGAGTAGCCATTAACTGATTATGGTAACGATTGCGTAAAGATAACGTGGGATTTCATTTTTATCCCGCGGGAGAGGAAAGCCGAGAATGCGCTGTAACCATATGACGAACCACGACCTCTCGTTCACACACCAGTTCCGAATCGGGGGCGAAGGTTTTGATATTGCATTTTACCCTTTTTTTCCTGCGAATGGACATGGTTCCTGATGCCTCGACTTCCGCTGCCAGTGATTACTTGTTCACCAAACGTATATGATCACATAAGCAAAAATATCGCTGTGAATATGCCACGTTCTGCCTAATCAGGCTTTATAAATTCGCCCAAACATATTTTTGGCTGGTATGAATCCCCGGTGGATCGCGCCCGTCGATAATTTTTTCCTAGAACATTATTGAATAGATATCGCAAACGAATTTTGTCTATTTTTGGTTCAGATTAAACGTAGCAACCTGCTACCAAAAACTGAAGATGTCGATTCCAGGTCTTAATGCAGATTTCAGCAAGAGGCGAGTAGTTTTTATTTTTCTACGTCTTATATTTTGAATTACAGTATCACAGTACTTATTATTAATGGAAATTTTTCAGATCACATGTTTCCCGTAAAATTGACAAGTACTGAGTTGAATCGGTAGAAATTACCATTTATTTTTGTTTTATCCATTTTTCATTTAAATAATGATCGGTGCCAAATTTTACGTTGTATAGCGTATAAATATACATACATATATATATTGACGTGAATGATGACTTCGCTTTAAAATGAGCAAAATTAATATAACGTCTATGACATAAATGTCAAAACATTGACGCTGGACTATCTCTGGAGGGAGGGGATGGCGAAAAACGTAAAAAATGAATTTCCAAGTGTTGTTTCAGTAGAAATGGCCGCTGCTTAAACAAAGCTGACCTACTCTATCGGGCAAAAGAATATATTTTACATCTCGAGAATTCCATGGAGAAGTTACTATCAGTGAAAAGACAAATGACGTCATCAACTTATGACGGAGGAAAAGACGCCGAAGATAGAGATAAATTAGAAAACGAAATTACTCACTTTACTCGAATACAGCAGTTTAGAGAACAATTTGCATATAAGTATGATTTAATGAATGAGAAATTTCTTGCTTAATCCTGAAATACACTAACATGAGAACATAGCAATTGTCATTTTTTAATGATAGTAATTTTTAATTCTAATGCTTTTATATATATCGTTGGTGTGATCAAACGGTGATGTATAAATGTGGAGGAGGCGCCCACTTATAATTTTTTGCGAGGCATATGTCACTGATAAATCGTGCCAAGTCGGCACGATCCATTAGCGGCATATGCTCGACATATCACGGTTTAGGAAGTTTATTCCAAGTCGGATAATTCGGAAAACAAAATAACACGAAATTTATCCCGATTTCGCTGGACAATTAAGTATTCGAGTTGTAAAAAATTAATATTCTGGCTATAGAAACGCTTTGATAATGTTGAATTTAAATGTTTCAGTTTTCATGTTGATAGTAACGTGACATCGTATGTGAATAAGACTTCGGATAAAACAGTATCACAACGGTATCGTGTACCAAGGTATGTTTTATTTCTGCTTTCATAATCGTGCGTGCTTTTAAAGCTACGAAATGACCAATGCACGGTATTTTGATGAATATGTCCACCTATTTGTGTTGTCGTAGATGCCTGCAGGTTCGTTGCTGATGAACATTCCACATTCGCCTTTCTGGACAGAGCTTAAAGAGACTTCTCGTGGTCATGGGATTTAGCTAATAATTTCATTAGTTGATTTGTACAAATTTTGTTGTAACGTTTAGTCAATATTTAACGTTAATACTATTGTACAGGTTATAATTTTATCATACTTGCGAGGAAAGCATTAAACATACACAGAACCCCGGCCTCGTTGTGAATGTTAATAGAACGCCAAAAGATCGTATTATAATTGAACCAAGGAGAAACCATATCACATTAGTACCGATACGTAACTTCAATTTTTTTTAATTATTAAGCGAATTGCTACACTTTTACCAAATTTCTTCACATCGCCGCAATTCCGTGTTCACGTATTTTTAACACAGTCGATATAAAAATGCTTCATTGGTGACTAACGGAATGAATAATGAGAATTTGAACCAACTTTATCAATGGACAAGAAAATTTCAACCCGTCAGTCAGTCACCAACAATAAAATCTAAGTGAGTGTATTGTATGATGCAAACAGTATCTAAATTATGAATATTTTGTGGTGCATTAAATTTGAATAAAATTCCGTTTATAGTCCTGTATTTCAGAATTCTGATTGAAAGTAATTTCGTTTTTCGATTATTCTTTAATTGATTCTTTTTTGAAGCAAAATCATGATATATGCCAAATTGACATAAATCATAACTTTTTTTTATTGCTTGGAGTGATTCACCCTGGCCAAGGCTCTGGACCGCCAGCTACTTATAAACGGACACTGTTAGAGTTGTTTCGATTTGAATTTCGAATTTCGTTTAAACTGAACTATGAGTACAATCCCCAACTACGATCTTTATTTAACAGAGTTTCTTCTCAACAAAGTGATGACTTAGGTTTCGTGTCGGGAGAAGGTGGAAGTCAAGATCAACAGAACAACAACAACAACAATACCGCCGGTAGTTATAAGAACATGCCCAGTGTAACCTTTTCCGCAACAAAACCAGATGCAATGGAATACAGCAAGTTCTCTACCGCCATGTGGGATACAGGTGGGGGGGATATTTTTATCCGAGTGCTTAGATGGTCTAGAATTTTTATTTTAAGAAACTTTTTATTTTTTTGAATTGATTTCTTTTGCAGTGAATCCACCATATATGTCAAATATGTCAAACAGAACAGAAATTGTGACTTAGCTGAAAATCTGACCAAATATCAAGAATTTGATTTAACTGAAACGTTAGAACATTATTCTATTTATATAATGAATTTGATCACTGCTTAAATTAATCTATAACGAGAGCCCCAGATACACGTTTAGATTTAATTTCCATACTATTTTTTCACGATTCTACTCCAATTTCATAGCGCTTATGTCCCCATCGCTCATTTTATGACGTCTATGTAACGTATAAATAAATCTACGCTTCAATTGAATTATAATAATTCACCGTTTAAGCTCAGTACACGCGCACCTTAAAACATCCCCCATTCATCAGAAAGTCAGATTGGGTTTGAAAACGTAAATTTGTCATTAAATATTTCACGTTTTTGTAATAACGCCTGATTTTGTGAAATATGTATGCATATTTACCCTTCCTTTTCTATTATTATATCTAGGGAACTTCATGTGCTTTTCACTCTTTTGGAAGTCCGTATGTTCAATATCCGCCCACTCTACTAAGTACATTTCCGGATGGCAGTTTTGTGGATCCTACAAATTTATATTTCTATGTTCCAACTGCAAGTTATCCAAGTCAATTCTATACATCACTCGATGACCAGCACGCTTACCTGACCACTAATCGTATACCATCGATGCCAACAGTTTATGATCTGCCAGGTTAATGTTTACTTTTGTTGGAGATAAGTGTTGATTCGAAATCAACAGACACAAAAAATGTATATATTTTTAGAAAATTTATGAAAATTTTAATTTATTTTAACAAATTTTAGGAAAACACGTCTGCAGATGCAAATATATTGGTGGAAGTTTCGACGTACCGAATGAAACTGGTCTCAAATAAGCCTGTTTTTTTAAGTTCAAGTCACTCTGTTCAATAATGTCTTTGAGGCGCGACCCATCTGTATCCTATAATAAAGAATGAGATAGATTTGATTTGTGTGCTTATATTCTTAATAATTCTATGTAAATTGGGCACATTTTTCGACAGAATAGTGATGTCAAATTTATTATGCTAATTTTCCTAAACACAATGCAACAATTCCTATTCCTCACTTTTTCTGCTATTTTTACAGAATCGATTGATATTAATAAATCTCCTCGCATTTTATATCGTTTTTGTTATTTCAATATTTTAAATTGATTTATTGCACAGGAAAATCAGGATACGCGATAAATTCAATGCACAACGAGTTACTTTTGCCAAGAATAATAATTGCTAATCTAAAATTCCATTTGGTCAGAATAAATGTCCATCTGCAATTCTAAAAGCGTCTGCCAAATATTGAGGCTTGTTCACATGGTTCGACGCGTAACTCGCTCCTTTTTAAAATTTTTACTGCTTTCAAAAGTTCAAAAGCTACGTCAAGTCACACCAGTGGATCACGCCTTCGGTGACGCGATCCATACTTATACTTAACTGAAGGATGTAATTTTTCTTACGATGTGGTCCTAAAAAAAAATAAAGATTTTGTCAAGCATGAGTCAAAGATGGACCGCGTCTCAGCGACGGGATCCGTAAGTGACACATGCTTAAGAAAATATGTTTATGCCATCCTAATTCTTCTGACTGAGGTTAATCCATCTTGCACACAGGGCCATATCATAATAGCAGTTCTCTTGTTGCGCAATCCGGAAGTTTCATGAGTAGATCAGACCAAGCGTCCACATCATATTGTGACGTCACACTTGGTGACGTAGTAAATGATAATGAAGAACCTCAAATTGGTATGGGAAACCAGAACAGCAACGCTGCACCTCCTTTTCTTGAAGAACTAAATGCATCTGTTGCCGAAGACAAAATTAAGGTGGTTGTAAATTTCGGATAAGACTTATTTATTTTATATTAATGAATGAAATTTGCTCTAATGGCAAAATTTGAAATCATGTTTGAAAAAAATGCCTGCGATTTGTCAGATGGAGGTGGAAATTTCTAGTTTAGATTTCAATGTTCTTATCTGGTTGAGCAATCAATCGGGCAATTGGCTATTATTCCAGGAGGAGCTCAATGCTGCGGAAAGGGTCCGCAACCGTACATCAAAGTCGTTAACCGGAAAAACATGTTTAACGAATCTTAACCTAATTAATTGGATGACGTTAATCGCATCCAATATATGTTGGACCATTGATGGAACGCGCCCTCCGGGAATGGTCCATCAACGGTTCGCGCAAAATTAAATAAAAAAGGGTGGGTCGTGAAAAAGGTGTGCCTTTTAGACATGGGCTTACTAAATAACACTGTATTCAATTTATTCTTGCAGAAGAGTCGTTATCCGGAAAAAGAAAAGGAAATAACAGTTGAATACGAATACAGTAAAAAAGATGGAACGTTGGATCCACCAAAAATATACTTGAAAGATAAAGGTAGAGTAGGAGTCGTTTTGTCGTCCCAAATTAGCCGAATCACGTCCATGTTCAAATTTATTTACTCGTTCATGTTAAAGCATTACCAAAATGCAAAACGTACGCTTGGTTCAAATCCCGCCGACCCACCCCTGACTACTCACTCTCATACAGCCGTTTCTCAACTCACTCCCCGCCTTCCCATCTCCCAAAATTCTCAACTCTTAGCCCTCCTTCCTCAACCCGGCCCCCGACTTCTCACTCCCGGCTTTCTTGACCTCTCCGAGTCTCCGCGCTACCCAAACCCCGATTCTCCTCCTTTACTCAAGCTACCACTATTCCTCGAAACATTCCCAAATCCCCATCCTACTGATACCTTTCATTCCCTTACCCCCTCACTTCCCAATCCACTCAGCCCCTCAGTTCGCCTCCATCATCCTGCAAACCTACTAGCCCAGCAGATGACTACCTGATACCCATCCCGTCCGTCCCTATACCACTTACCATGCCTACCCGGGAGCATCAGACAGCTTCGGGGTTTATATAGAGCCTGTCTATGCCAAGAAAGGATATTATGCTTCAACGATATAATTTAATATTTTGAATTTTTGAAGTGGATACTCTCGCAAAACGTGATTTCTCGCAAATATTCTTCATCGACGACCATTATCGATAAATTGCTGGTATGAATTTGAATCTTCGGAATGGGCATTTCCGCAAAACGGTATTTCCCGCAAATATTCGGCTTCAACAAGCAGTTCCAAATAATTTTGTGATATGGATTTAAATAATTCGAAATGGATACTCCCTCTGAACGAATTTGCCGTATATTGCTTTTGCGGCCGCATTTCCTAATATCTTTTTGGTGAGTAATTGAATTTTAGAGATGTATGTTTCCGCAAAACGTTATTTTCGCTCAATTATTATGGCCGACTCTGACGATCGCCACAAAGCTTAGCGAAAAGTTAAACGGTGGAAACTTAAGAACGCGCCGGGCGGCGAGAGAAAGTTATTACACAATTTTGTCTCAGTTTATGCTTATTCAGCAGTATTAGGATGATCCACACCGAGCATCTCTGTCAACTTTTTTTATACACTTATCGGGCTCGATACGCTTCCTGAAGGATCTGTGCAGCCTTATTTAAACAGTGATTACATTATTCCCAGGTACTTCTTATGAAACGAAGGCGATAGTCACGCCGCAAACGATTGTTGTTGTTGAAAAACCGGACTTCATCGCTGACGAGGGGATTTCGGTGTTGCCTGAAAAGTAATTGATAGCAATGAAAATTTATACCGTTAAAATATGAACATGGAAGTGCTCTGTGTTCAGGAACAGCCTGGCTATTTGCTGTGATTACACATAACCAAAGTTTAAACCGCCCAGTTAATGAGATTTTTGCCGAATATGTTGATGGGCCGCGCTTCGGAGGTATGTTCCATCAACAGCCCATAACTGACGACAGTCACTGATCACAGTCACTGACTGACAGTCACTGATGTATACGTCGTGATCGGTGAACTTATGAATTTATGTTTTCCTAGCAAAAAAAACTTGAAATAGTCATCAAGTATTGAAAAATTGAATTTGATCGCTTATTTTTAGGGTAAGACGGTCATGATTTAGAGGCGCGATCCAGCGGTCACTGCCTTGACCGTTTTACCCTAAACATGAACGATCCAGTTTATTTGTTCAATGTAGTATCTCAGAGCATGAAGTAAATTTAAACTGTAACACCGGCCATGTCCAAGAAAATAGAATTGCTGATAGTGATGGAATCTTGAAGTTGATTTTGATTGAGTTAGGTATCCCACTCATAGATACATTAAAAATTAAAATCACTTAGGCTACATGCTTGATCGAATAACTTTTACCCGAAAAGCAGACAATTTATGTATGAGTGTACATAAGTATGAGCAACTAACAGCAAAATTTTAACAAAAACGAAGCAAAATTTTCTGATGGAAATGAATATATTGTATTCGGAAAGCACTCTGACATATATTTTTACAAAGTTTTTTTCACAACAATTTCCTTTTTTACTTCAGTTTTTATTTAATGACGTCCCAAGTCCATTCTATTGGTTTAATCTTCGCTTTTTTTAATTATTTTTTACCACTGTTTTTAACTGTTTTTTTTTTTTTTGTCTTAATAAAAGAATTCGTTCCTGAATCAAATATCTCTCCACCTTGACATGGTGTCAACTGCAAAAGAACAACAAATTAGAACTTAAACACGAACGGACTTATTGTTATCGGAAAGGTATACCCTGGATTGTGTGGTTGTCATAAATTAACAAACCGGGCTTATAGGCATGCGATGCCTGCGTCTTAACTGAAGGCCAATGCGTCCAAATAATGAAGTTCACCCACTCCTCTCTTCGAAGCCGACAACGAAAGTGTCGGCTCCACGCATCCTGTATGCATATTGTTCCTATTTCGAAACACCGAGCCTACTGCTGCAGCTTGTATACCTGATTTCTTGCAATCAATTAGGTTGTCGGGGCCGGAGAAATTACCACGCCCCATAAATGCCCAAGTTTACGTACACTTTGGACTAAGTTTTCTGCTTGTGGCGATCTACTATGCACATACAAATACAACACGAGACAGATTAATCGATATAATCTAAATAAGATTTGTAGTTGAGTACTCGAGGGACTAATACGTCCATACTCGAACGCAATTAATTTCTAGTGCTGAAATCAATCGATCCACCAAGTTGAGAGACTTGTGGTTGACTTGAGAACAGGTTCAACAGATCACAAGAAAGCTTGTGCTATTCAAAATTGTATTTGAGGTGCAGGAAATGAAAGACCAATATTGTCAGACTTCCATGGAGTTTTTAGATATTTTTACGTTGATTAGCTAACTTTCATGCCGATGGAAGTTTCATGTGACGTTTTTGCGATGTTTATATCTTTTCGTCTCGTAGAATATTAACGGAGAGCGCGATCTATTTCATTCAGCTAGGAGCATAAAGGAACAAATTTTAGTGTTTTTCATATATAAGTTACAGACGGACCGTGCCTGTTCGGCACGAATCATACATAACAGGCTTGATGGAACAAAATTCTCTGATTAGCTGTTTAACTATCTTACTCTTGCAATTACAATGGTAGTTCTGGAAAGTGCCTTCAGGAAAATTTCGGTAAATTTTTTTGTAAATTTGGCAGATTTTTCGGTATAAAACTTTATTATATCGGCATGTGTTTTTTGCATAATAGATTCATTAATTTGTTCATTATTAAATTAAAGTTGAGAATTTAATGCGGCGATTATGTTTTTGACCATAGGCCAACTGCTTTGTTCGATCTTTACGGTATCGAAGGGTGAGTACTTTTCTTTTATTCCTCATACGTGTTTTCAATTTGAACTCATTTCATTTGTGGCGTTAGTAGGATATGGTTGAATTTACTCTCAGGAAATGGTAGCCAAGAGTACTGCTTATCCACATGCCGAAGTACGAGCTCGCGTGCTGCGCAGTTCCAAGTTGGTTTGGAGGCTATGGGCGGAGTAACCGGGAGGGGTGAGGAACATGAGTGGGGACGCGACCTTCGCCCGGAAGAGTCGACTTATAGTAAAATGTACCAATTTAGCCACTAATAGGCTACACGGTACTGTGACCTTGGGGTCATTCTAATGCGATTTTTATCCCATCACGTTTTTTTTTGTGGGTTAGCTAGCCTTTGTAATGAAAGGTCGATGTAGGCATAATAAGATAGCTTTTTATTGTAATAAATGCTTTTGTGTAATTTATCATTAATCGGTGCGGTGATGTATTTTAATATGGCATGGACGAGTTGGCATATTGCAAAAATGGAAGTTCATTCAAGAACTGCCATGTATATGCTACATTATTTAATATTAAGATATTAATATACAGGCTTTATCTTTAAAAGTCAGGTTAACGTTATTTATAACAGCAAAATATCTGAATTTTGACGTCCCCAGAAATAGCGAACCCCTAATGTGCACCGTAAGAATTCATGCAATGTGAGGGGTATATATATGGCCTCGAGGCTACTACTACTACTACACCTGTGCTTCATGCTCGGCACAATATATTCGTTTACTTGGAGTTGCTGCTTGCATCCAGCAAAAATATACATTTTATCTCTAGTGCACGCCAACTACCTCACTGAAGAAAAGTTACACCAGCGACTGTTCGGGCGAGGATACAATAAAAATGTCCCACCTACAATATACTCTGGTGACGTCATCAACGTTACATTGAGCATATCACTGAATCAAATTGTTGATTTGGATGAACAGCGTTTGACAATGACAACCAATTTATGGGTGGATCAAGTAAGGCAGATTGTCGCCTATAGTATCAAACACTACAACGATAAAGTATTGTCGTGTCAAAAATTGAAATTCAACGTCGAAATAAGTATATAAGTATATAAGTTTGGCTGGACCCAACAAACGGCCACATAATAGCAGATAGCTACTGCAATTTGTAGTACCAGCACCTGCTCTCTAAAAAAGCATTCCAAACGAACTGAACTATTATAGTAAAGTGCATTGAGTGGTATATGCCCTGGGCGATGGTAAAACCACCTACCACTTCTGTGTTTCCTTTTAGTCCCCTCTTACGACTCACCGCGTCAAAAAGGCTTGGTAACCTCATGTCACCAGGGATGCGGATTTGTCACAACTCATGTCATGAGTATTCCGCATCCCTGGTGACATTAGGTTATCAACCCTATCGACCGCGTCGAGACGTAGTTCATTGGTGTAAGCTGAGAAAAATGCAAATCTGCGAAATTTTTCCTCTGATATTTTGCGACAATAAAGATTTGTACCTTCGATTTTCCTATGAATTTAAGGAATCAAACTCTGTCAAGTATGGCCCACAAATGAAACGACTAGCGGCGGGTCGTTCTGTTAGTGATTCGTAATTGCAAATGCATGTTAGTAACTTAGTGGTGTTCTGTGTCTTTTTTCGAATTCTTTCATGTACGTTAGGTTATAATAGACTTCCAAGATGCATGTGTTCATGTCAATTTGTTGTATATCATGGCCAAAGCCTTGTTTTTAATTCGTTCGATGCTCAATTCATTTTTTTCGAATTTTCAGACGTGGTATGATTCGAATTTACGATGGGATCCAAAAGACTTCGGTAACTTAACAGATACAAGAGCACCTTCAGAATATATATGGCTTCCTGATATTGTACTCATGGAAAAGTAAGATTTTATGAACTATATTAGTGTTCTAATTTCTCCACGATATTACCGTAGTAACCCGTCATTTTTTGTAGATTGGCTGCCGCAGTCTTTTCATATTCATATTTTTATTATCTAGCACCAATACACATCACCTTAGTTTGTCCCTCATTTACGTTTATTTATTCCTATTTAACTTCAGTATTTCCAGAAACTGGAAACTTGTATATTCAAGAAAATTAGCTTTCACCTTTGGGCTTTTAAATAACAAGTTGACACCACAGTATACTTTTGCATTGCCTTTCAATGTTTACACTATTTCAGTGCCGATGGTAATTTTACTTCAGCACATCCAACAAAAGCTGTTATAAATCATGACGGATCTGTGAGATGGAATCCACCAGCAGTTTATAAAAGTACTTGTGCTATTGACGCTACTTTCTTTCCCTTTGATATGCAGAACTGTACAATGAAATTTGGTGAGTAAGAATTGGTGGATCGCACAGTAATTCGATCCCACCTTGGATTGAATCTTTCAGTCTGGTTTCAAAGTTAGCGAAAGTTCGAAAATCGCCAATGAAGAACTGTCAATGAGCTCAGCAATTCAAATTCGGTGATTTGAATCAAACCGAAGTAAGAATTATTCCGTTTCTGCCGATTTCAATTTGTCGTTAAAATACAGCAAAATTTCACCTCCTTTTGCCAATTATAGTTCGAATTTCCAAATTGGAACTATACCTCGCAAAATGAAGTGACATTATCGTATTTTAACGATATCGAAATATTCTCAATGTGAACACATTTATTCGCGCGAACTGAAATTACATCAACAGTTTCAAAATATTGTTATTGTATTCGTAACTATTGTTTTTTTGTTTTGTGTATGAAGGGAAATTATATTGACAAAAATAAAAATGTATATTACAATATGAAATTAGTGATTTGACCCAATTCAAAAACATTCGAATTCGAATGAATCAATTTTGTCCAGCATTGGGTTTGGGCTGAATCAATGCGGAAAATATGTTCTCGTAACATAATTATTTACTTCCAAGTCTTTGTCTATAAGTGGCCGTTGGTATTGGTCCTTCCACATGGTGATCATTCTAATATTAGTAATAAAAAATCCTCAGTCGTTTATTTTCACAGCTTCTTGGTCGTATGACGCAAGGCAAGTAAGAATATTTGCTTCGGATGAAGCGGTAAGTATAGTATATATGTTTTTTATGTCCAAAGTTCAATTTTAAAATTTCAACACTCCTTGATCACAGTTTTATTTCGCAAATATAAAAACTCCTTACAAAACATTATCTTTGCAGTTTGTTCGGCTATTTATAATGTAATTGAGTACTTTTTAAGTAAGACAACTACACCTATCTAGATGCGTGATGTTCTTGAAATGGGCTGAACAAATTGCTCAAGATGACGAAATTCACTGCCCAGATAAAAATTTTTAAGTTTTTCAAATATGAGTCACAGCCTCACAGGCGGTGTGCACCTCTGCGGTGCGTTTTATCAATGACCTTACGTCGAAGTCTTCTTCAGCGACTCCAAAAAGGCGCCAGATCATAAGTCGAATTCTTAATGTTCTTTTTTCGCTTTGTTTCGAATATTAGATTCGAAATCTTTGAAAATAAATAATGTTCCATGAGATACCCCATATAAAACTTCGGTTTTATAATAAAATTGGAGTAAATCAGGTTTACTTCGAAAATAATCCATAGTTTGCACAATACTGCCATTAACGTGACGTTTGTTTCAGGTTATTCTTCGAAAATTCACTCACAATGGAGAGTGGGACGTTGTTGACATCCACGTTATCAACACGGAGGGCGAGCAAATGTGAGTAGAATTTCCTGAGTGTCGTAAGAGGCGATTAAATAGAAACGAAAGAAGTGGTAGGTAAACTATATTAAAAAAATAGTAGAATCGCTGCCATTTGACAGTAAATACACTTGATATTGAAGTAAAACTGTAGAATCGATTTTATCGGCTAATGATCGTGCTGATGGCAGGCACGCCCAAGTGCGTTCATCAACAGACCATAATTGGCATATTCGCATCAACAAGGTGATTAAAAAGAAGCAGTTGTTGGTTTTCTCTGGCGTTATATATTCGGCCTTGCTTGGAGCGAGTTTTAATAATAAAAAAAATAATTTTTAATTATACCGACTCCTCACCGACATCTTTCGTCCAGATTTATTTTGTCCTTTGTCTCTTATTTGTCGTATTTTCAACAGAAATCAAGAAGATTGGTCACACAGTATTTTTGCTCATCCGAAAGTGACATTTTGCTTCATATTAAGACGATTACCATTGTTTTATTGCACATTCCTGATTGCTCCTTGTCTGGGGATATCGTTTTTAACATGTAAGTACTAAATAATTGCATTTACTAATGTATGTCATTTTTCTTCACGTTTTGTGAATATAGTAAATTAAAATAGTGCACCGGTTTCATTTTCAAAAACTATAGTTGCATTAAAAATAAATAACAGGATGAAAATACAATTTCGTTTAAAGAAAATCATACCAATATCAATGATTAGTTTCTTCTACAGTGTTAATTAAAACATGTGCTAAATATTGCTTCTAAAACTGGAAGTTCGAACTTTACACATTTAATATGAGCCACAGACAGATTCCGCTGATAATGCTGCAACGTTGGATTGGTAAATTCGTTTTCGTTTAACCTTGCGTTATACGCTGCGTTTGCGTTCGTTTACGTGTCACAACGCAATCGACCAGTTTACTACACGAACTATCGGAGAGTGCTCGTTTCGTTGCGTACCTCTGTGCTTTGTGGGCATATGGATACAATTAACGCAAGGCAATGTAAGCGTGAGGTCATGTAAAGCGTGACGCAATGCATCGGTAAATCAACTTCATGCATATTGTGGCCTTAACACTAGTGATGGCAACATTGCAATTTATTAAATTAGGCAAAGTGAAACGAAATTAACCAAACCAGG
Organism: Styela plicata; assembly: GCA_963675895.2. Classification (NCBI taxonomy): domain Eukaryota; kingdom Metazoa; phylum Chordata; class Ascidiacea; order Stolidobranchia; family Styelidae; genus Styela; species Styela plicata. The sequence continues at coordinate 9,637,460 of OZ023149.1, forward strand.
TTAAGTATTACTAAGTAACCTAGTTTCACTTTCAAAACTAGGTGGTTCTTAGATAAAAAAAAAAAAACAGGCAAACTAGGTAATTGTCGTCTGGGTGAAGGCATTTTTAATAGATTTGAAGGTTAAAATCTTCAAATATTCGATTTTGACGCTTTTTGCATAATGAGAACATGGTTCACCCTGTTTTTTTATACTAGGCGCCTAGTTTTAAAATAAGTAATCTTTTCTATTTTACCTGGTAAATTTACTGGGTGGAATATCAAAATGAAAGCTCGGTCAAATATTAAACTGGGTAAGTTTATAATCTTAAAACTAGTTAAAAGTACTTTAAAAATAAGCTCGACAAACTAGGTATAATAGGTAAACTAGGTACTTTTACCTGAAAATTGTCAACACTCCTCATCACAGTCCATTTTGCCGTGTTTGACATGCCGAATTCAGGTATAATTGCCTTTACATTAAAAAAAAATCAAATTTGTGAATAATTGTAAATGACATAAAACTTACACACATACTCCAAATAGACAAGTTTTTTTAAAACAAATTTTGTTACGCGGTGCGATCCATCTGAGGCTCATACTTTGCAGAATGAGTTTTTGAAAACTTCTATGTTTTGTGTGTTTCGTACTTTTATTTTTTGTCCCTAATATACACTTTTATTTCATAAATTACAGCGTTAGTTTTCTACCTGCCGAGTGCATCTCAAGAGAAAATCACTCTATCGATTTCAGTTCTTCTAGCTCATATCTTCTATCTTCTCGTAATAATTGAAATCATGCCTGCATCGTCAAAAGATCTTCCTCTGATTGCTGAATATCTTCTGCTCAATATGATTTTTATAACTCTGTCAATTGTGTTGACATCTGTGGTGTTAAATGTGCATTACAGAACAGATACGAGTCACAGGTAAAACTTGCTGTTTGGCAGGAGAGTTTTACATCAAAATTTACTCTTCAATAGTGTTTTGAAAATATTTGTCAGTAGCTAAACAGAAATGTGAACAAAATCAAGCGAGTTAACCAAATAATTCGAGAGAAACAAAATTCAAATCATGAAAAGTAGAAAAAAAACGTCCCTAATTTGCTAACTTCTGACTTATTTCCTACAACCCTAGTTTCTTCGTTTTTGAATGGGTGCTATTTTTCCACGAATGGTATTTTGCCTCGGTTGCTTGTTCCTCCAGAACACAGAAATATTCAAATATTTCTCAAACTACTGAAAACCGAGTGGAGTATCGTAAAATATGTCAACATTTGAATATTTGTTTACAATGGGGACGTAAATGCCAGCAAGTTTGTCATTCAAAACATATTATTATATTTTTTCAGAAGTCTACCATCTTACATTCGTTTATTTGTACTCGAGACAGCTCCAAGATTATTATGGATGGAAAAGCCTGATTTGGCGGTGCTAAAGGGAACAAATTTAGAACAGAAAATCAAAAAGGGTTTGCTGTTTAAGAAGGAGAATCTAATTATGTAGGCACATGCTTAACCACGAGGTTGTCCCAATTTGGGATATTTTTAGTTAATTTAGAACTTATTGTGTATTTTTCGATCTTCATTTGGCAGAATAATCATGATATTATGCCAAATTTTCCGCTGTAAAATTTGACATAAATCATGATTTGGCTGCAAAATGCGAAACATGCTCGAAAGTCATTGATGCAAATTATTTGAAATTTTAGAACATAATTGAATTTCTAATAGAGTTCAAATTAAGATATTTTAATAGTTCCTTACTTAACAACAATGTATATATTTCCACAAAAAGTTTAGTTCACTCTTCAGTTTCTCTCACATACTCTGATTCGAGTATGCTTAGTGGTTTGAAATCAAATCCAATGGTGAATAAGATCGTCAAACTAATTAATAACGTAATTAATAAAAAAAAATGAAAAATCTATCTTCTCAGGATATATTTTGAGATACGGGTGACTATGCAGTATTTTGTTTGGTATGAGACACAAATAGACGGTTGAACACACTCAACAATTTATATAGTTCACCAGATCCATACTGGTGCAATCAGAAATTTTATTTCATCAAGCATGAACCGCAGATGGCTTGCACCGGGGCGGCTCCATCCATCAGAGCCCATGCTCAACAAAACATGCATAGTTGAAATGTCTCTGATTCTGAGATCAAGTACAATAAGAGAACAAAGAGAAATTCAGAAAGAAAGACTCGCTAAGTAATTATGTTAACACTTTGTGCCGCAGTATGTGCCGCAGTCATAAAAGCCTATTTATATTTAATATTTCCTTTCGTCATTAAGCTTTCACATTTTTTATTATGATGTTTTTTATTCAGGGGTCGACATCTTCTTAAAGAACTGAAGCGAACCACAAAGCTTCCTGAAAATTTATGCACTCAACTCGGAGGTACTATTGAGAGTGCATTTTTCATCGCCGAGAAATTGAAACAAAAAATACATCACGAACAGGTAAGTTGGGCGTAATGAATACAAAAAGGATTGATAGTTTTATAACGATAAAATGAAAAGTGAGAGCTATTCCCTTATTAGGTTCTGGAATATTTTCCAAACACGTGGTTGATACCCCACTGATCTTAAGGCCTGGTAGTTATCACATTAGCATCGCAGGCTGAAAATCTCGGGTTGAAATCCCGGCGAATCCGGCTCGTTAATCAATGCCCACCACCTACCCCATGATATAATAGCTTGGGTAGGGAAAGCCGAACCGACAAGAAGATATCTCTTCATTAACCTTACCTCAGTCCATCTATAAGTGGCTTCTGGTACATGGTCTTGGTCAGGGTAATCATATTTGTGCTTTCGCGAGAAAACAGTTGGCAGGCGCATCTGCGTAGATCTTTTTAATTATACGTCTGTCTTGGCAAGGTCAGAAGCAGTGACCAAATTGAACTAACTTAAATGGCCACTAATATAGAAATGAGCTGCATAAAATGTAACACCAACAACTGCACAATGAGCGCAAATATTTTATACAAAACTGAAACACCATAGTAGAGTTCAATATCTGCCCAACTTCAAATGCTTGCCTTTTTCACCTTTTGCAACTCACAGAAAATACGTTGATCAATTTTAAGTCCGCTCCTACAGGATCAGCCGTACTTGACTACTACGATATGATATGACTAATCTTCATAATGTCATTTTTTCAGGAATCAGAAGAATGGAGATTCATTGCAAACGTTCTGGATCGAGCATTTTTTATTCTATTTTTGATTGTTTCCTTACTGGGAGCTTTGATCCTTATTCTTCCAGCTTGGTTCGATAAAAGTTATTTATTATATAAAGAACGAGAGATGCATTCTACTGAGGATAATTTTGAATTGTTCATATGAATACTGATATTATTATTCAATATAACGTTTTATTGATGCAATTGGAATTTTCATGAAAGATAGTTAACTATCGCCCAGGGCAGATGCTACCCACTTCACTTTATTACAGCGGTTTAATCATCTTTGTGATATCTCCCACTGAAAGTGCAGTTGTCAGCGCTATCCTTTAAGTATGTCCTTGCTTTATGAGTAGTCGTTAGTTGGCTCCTTATACGCAATTTTTGGAAATATGATCTTAACGACACCATAACGAATGTTTCCGCATTTCTTTCGTGTAAAAGAGCTTTGTTTGTCATACTCTATCCAGTGTAGGCGAGACTATATTCAATGACTTGAGTTGACTCGAGTCATCGTGTCTAAATAACTCAACTCGTACTCGACTTGACAAAATGCGGATGTGACTTTACTCGAAAATTGATAAAAAAAAATTAGCCCAAGTCTGCAATAACTTTTTAAAAAATCATGTTGTCCGCCGTTGCGTGATTCATCTAAGAGGAAAACGCACCTCTTCGAGCACAGATTCGAAGTGGATAAAATGAAATCTTATACTATCCTATCGGTCGTGGAATTGAATAATACCAACTTGCAGAATAATACCGTCATTTTCGGAAAGGTGTATCATAAACAATATTCGAAAAAGCCTCAAAAGGTATCTTTAGTCCATAAACAAGCTTACAAAATTATATGACGACTGCTTTTCAATGGAAAACCAGATAAAAACAGAGAATTTTATTTTCGACTGAGTGCACTTTCGAATTGTCTCCTGACATGACTTCAATCATTGCCCTTATCGGCGAAGTTTGGAAGCAATTGCTTATGCTAAAGATCGTCCTCTCCGCTGTCAATTTCACTATCGGTACCAGCCGTTAAAGTGAATTTTGGAAGTAATTGCTTATGCTAAAGATCGTCTTCTCCGCTGTCAATTTCACTACCAGTACCAGATATTTCTATTTCTATGCTTGTCAAACTTTTTAAAGACTTAAAAAAGACTGCTGTCGTTATGAAACAATTCCATTACCCCATCTATTATCTTATATGTATGACAAAATGCATTAATCTCACATCAATTCGACTATTATGGCCACCAAATTGATATCACTGAATACATCTGGGAAACAAGGTGTCAGTTTTTCATTCTGAATGCAAAAAGCGCCTATAATATCTTCCTCCGCCGGTCGACAATTATGCTTGTGACAGTTGGGGCATCCTCGACAGCAGAACCAGGTACTACTACGGAAACTTCGACAACTGTGCCCAGCATGGTTGAAGCATCTTCGGCGACCGAAACTATTTATACTACTGTAACTTTGACAACTGTGTCCGCTACATTAAGAGCATCCTCTACGACAGAACCAGATACTACTACGGAACCTTCGAGAAAGGAATTTGTTACATTCGAAGGGTCCTTTTTAGATTAGGCAAAATTTTTAGATCAAAAGCATATTGAGATGGTATGATACGGCCGTAAACGGAAAATCGTGCAAAAAGTACAGAGTTTTTTCAAAATTTTATCATATTTTGGCCGAGATAGGATGGAGTTAGTATCCCCTCCAATATTTGGCTTAAAAGGATCCATACCCACTTCCGCCGCCATATCGGCGCGATCCATCAGGGACTCATACTTAACAAAATTTTGTCAGGAGATTTTTGTCATCCGAAAATAATGGTGTAATTGATCAACATTTTAAAATATCATATAGTTTCGAAGACAGGGTTTCGAGAACAATCACGTGATAACTTGAACTTCAGGCAAACCCTAGGAGCACATTGCTGCATTTTAAAGATTCTAAACTTTGATTATTTCGCTCGAACAAATTTCTCAAACTTATTAAAAAGTATTCTTATATGCCAGTACACAATTCAATTGTGTATGAAATATCTAACTTAGTCAGCGCCAAATCACATTTCAAAATCGATTCGTGCCTGTGATGTGGAACATGAACTTGTTTCCAGATGCGTCACGGCGTGAAGATCGATTAAAGATTGTCGTATCTTCAAAAACTCTTTTGCGGTTGGTTCAGGATTGGTTGTATATACCAAAACTAGAAAGAAATCTGAAAATATGGAAAATAGATGCTATCTAAACAACTGGATCTTCTGAATAAAGCACCGGATATAATGATACTAGTCTAGCACAAAGGGGAATGAGGTAAAAATAAATAGTTAATGTGAAATGCCAATGATAATTTAATTAATTCTCAATTCTAAAACAAAATGTTTTAATGAGCCTTGAAATATTGTGACCTACGTACAATCGTTAGGCAGGGTGATATGTCTGAGCTATTTGTCGAGTCTGTTGCAAAAGCGCAAATTGGTGGGGCCCAGATAAAAAAAATCTTGTTCAAATACGTGTAATGATGGACGCGCCACGGAGGTGCGGTTCATCTGAGGTTCATGAAAAAATGAATTCTCTAATAATTTTCTAATCTGATTAAGCGACTATGATCGAACAATCGCCATACGATCTGGCTTTATTCGATCGCGCCAGTAGCCGGCCAAGACTGACAGCTTGCTTACAAACCTGCTTTTACTTTATCGCAAGATGCATTGATGAAATATGTTGAATAATCTGTAGATATGACAGATACAGTTCTGTTCTCGCCTGTTTTCGTAACTGAAATTAAATAATAATAATAAGGTTAATCGAAGAGATCTTTGTAACAAATTTTGAATTCATATGACTTTTAGTGTACCAAATACGTAGTAATAATTTATTCTTCGTTGTCAGTATGATAAAAACCGGACCTCATCGCCCACAAATAGCGAAAAAAATTATTACTATTTGTGAAATAATTGATTCATATGTCCTAGAATAAAGGCCTCTCAAAACCAGTGATTCTGAATTCAATTTAGTGTCTCAACAAGTACTACATAGAGCCCATTACTTATATTAAGCACATAAAAATGAATCACATATTTGAAAGTAATGCCAAATATGACTTACTCTCCATGTGTGCATCCTTGTGAATTTCATTGGTACATATATGAGAATCGGCTTTGATAAGACTATCGTTTGCTGAAAATATAAAGAAATCAGAGCAATTACATTCTTGTATTACTGTTGGTGTAATTAGATTGGTAGGGAGTCTCATTGGTAACATGTACCATCCCAATCAAAACGAGTATTCTAATTTAATACAGTTCCAAATAAATCAGTTTTTGCCTAAATCAGTTTAGCCTTTTGGCTACGATCGACCCCATAAGGTGAGTCCGCCGAGCTCTACATCTACACGTTCTATATTACAAGCAATTCGTCGTCGTTTACGTCGTCAAGTTGTTCATGGTTTTCCTCCACGTCGTCTCCAGCCTGAGCTGTATCGATCGAAGCCGGCTCCCTGGCCTCGCAGGTGGCAGAGTTGGGTGGCTTCCTGCACCGCTCCTTGTTTAGCAGACGTGGGGTCAGTTGGTTCCCTACACCACCTACTGCGTTTCAGCTCCCTTTCTTTTCTGCAGTGGCATCGTCTTTTTCCGACAATGCTCTCGGGTCGACACCCGCCGAGGCAGGAGCTGGGTTCCTACAGCCCTTGCCGGCGGGCCTCAACGAGAGCACGTTTGGCTCCCTGCATCGTTCCCTGTTGACATCTACAGGTTTGTTACTTTGTCTGATTCCACAAGCTGTGGAAGCTTTGACACGGCTGGGCCGTCCCACGGCACACCCATTCTTTATAGCCACTATTTGGAGTGGATCGCCCCACCCAAGGCCCTGTACTAGCGGCCACTTATAGGCGGACAGAATCAGAATTGCTGGGAAGATATGATTCGACCCGTACCATTCACAAGCTTATAAGCTTGAGTGCTTAGGGGATTTTGAGTATTCGAATTGGCTTTCTATCACGTTTCTTCTCCGATCTACGCAACTGAGCCTAGTGTCAGATAAAACATCCCCTAAAATTTTTACTCCTCACTAGACACTGAGCGCCTTGCCCAGTGCTGGTAACAAATCACATCTGCTGCCTATAAGGCAAGCTTCACACTCCCTCCAAAGTTTTGGAGGAGACCATTTTCATGGCGAATGGTACTTATCAAACATCTCAAACCAAAAATTGTTCGCTGAGTAACTATATTTGTGCATATGATATACGCGATCAATCGATAAGTCCATGATACCTATGAACCATGTTTTAATCCCTAAAACGTAGGAAATAAGTGCACCAGCCATATTGATAATAATTGATCACAGAACTATGTGTAATCTGAAGTGAGTAAACGCGTGAACGAACGTCAGATTGTGATATCAATTTCTGTGAATGGCGAGAAGGAGTATACAAACTCTTCAATTCGTATGAACCCAGTGAAAACATCTTTTAAGTAGTATGGGTCACTGATGAATCGCGCCGACGAGGCACACTCAATCTGTGACGAATGCTTTTCAAACCGAACGCATTCTCAACCTTGTCTATACGCGTCTTATCGAACTGCACTTATCGAAAAACAGCTTTTAATGTTCACCACTAACTATTGGCGGTTAATAGAAATTTGACATACTACCTGTTGTCATTCCGTAGAAACCGATTCCATTGGCCTTTTCTATTGAGAGCTCGTATTCCTGAGGCGCTTTGCTGAAATATGTTTCATATAAAAGTAACCTTTCTTTTCTATTTGAAGGTAAACATTGTTTTTTTTTTTAAATAGAAGTAAGCAATATATTATAGTAACGACTCCACCGCAAATTTTTATTGAATTTAGTTGATGGAACATTTGCAGAGGAATAGGCCGATTTTTAAATAAATATTCAGCAAAATAAAATAATTTTTGGGTGCTGGAAATAAGCCTTAAGTTTCCTGTATTTACCAATCGAAATTGAGAATTATTTCTATTGTTCTAATAGTTTGATGAAAAGTTTCAAGGGAAGACTGTGATCAATAAATTTGATAATTCAAATATAGAGTAGCCTAAAATTTTGCGCAAAACTCAAAATGAATTAAACAAAACAAATCAGGTTTTTCGCTGAATGAGTGTGGAATATTTTTTCTGGACATCAGTGACTCGTTCTTGGGAAAGTTTTAACCGAACTTGTGATCGGGATCGTTTACAAACTAACGTGCATCAGAACTAGAAATGCTTTAGTCTGAAGCTCTGAAAACTCTGAACCACCATGAACCAGGCAAATATACTGATTGATACATTTCCGCAAGTCTGGGCTCTTATTGTTCTTATTACTAAACCAATGTATAACACAAAAATGTATTTCAAACATAATATAATATAGTATTTACCCGTTGTAGTAAAAATTTCTTCCATGAAAACTAGGATATATATTTGGTTCTTCACCCAGAAGTTCAGTAAGTACAGATGCTTGACACGAAACTACTTCAGAAAATATTGCATCCGGTGAATGGTAAGATAGAAACCATGTCTTAGGCATCTAAAAATAATAGACTACGATATTGGGTGGATGGAGTGACCTAGTGATAGTACCGTCCTTTTAATATGACCTAGTAAATGAGAAGGTCTGAATCATCAACAACTTTCAAATGCCGGAGAAAACAGTCAGAGAATTTGTTTTGCCAAGCCTGAGTCACAAATGGAACGTCCCTCGGCGTTGAGATCCCCCTTTGGCCCATACTTGACGAATCGAAATGTCTTATTGGGAACTTTTGACTGGGTTTCACTTCGTGAAAACTAGCTGGAAAAATGGAATATTCGTTTCAAAAACGTTATGAAATTCCGTTCCGTATTAGGAATAGAACTAAGTTCTCACCTTCTTCCAGTCAACATCAAATTTAGGAGTCAGACCACACTTGCCATCGTTTGGTATAGCAGAGCATTCAGCTTTTATTAAAACATAGAAGAAAAGACAGAATATCGATATGATATAGTTCGTCATGTTGGAGTCGTCGACAGAATGGTCAATTTGCTAGTTGACTATAGATCTACGTGCAGCTCCTTCGTTATATACTACTTATATCGTGATCGTATTTGCGTTATATAATTATGTAATTCAATGTTAGTAATCAAAACAAATTATGCTATGTTTAGGCCTTGCTTTCGATATTATGGCAGTTGCGTCATTTACCAAAAAGATCTAGCAGATGAGGCGGCGTGCTGCGATATTTTCACAAAAGCATTTAGTGCTTTCCCGAATGCGAAGGTTTTTAAAACATTTTTATTGAGTATGTGCCACTTGTGGATTGCGTCGATGAGACGCGGGTTTTTCTGCGGCGCATGTTTGGCAAAATAAACTTTCTTATTGGGTTAAAAAGTGGAAAAATGTTCAATTGTGTATAATTCCAATACTTGATTAGTTTTACACTTTCTGTGTGGTTGTTTAACCTGTTTGGCTGCACTGCGGTCAGGAGCGGATCCAGAAATATACGGTAGGAGATATAATAAAACTGGTCAAACCGATGACGTCATTACACGTGCCACAAGCAATGAACAAAACATACAAATTTGCTGCCGAATGAAGAATGGGGTGCAAAAGAGTACTGTATTTTCGAATTTTCAATCAAAATAATATAATTTAGGGTTCAAATGTGTGAAAATTTGAGCTCAGTCGTTTTTGGGGCATCAATAAGTTGCCAACATGATATATTTCAAACCATGCAATTACGCGGGCCATCGGCGCCGGGAAAATATTTAGCATTTCTCTTTCATTTTAGATTATTTTATGCGTGTTAAAAGCTGGTGTATGGATGCATCATCCTGTCTGCGCTTGAGTGCGTTCCGTCCGCAGCCCATGTTTCCGTGCATTTTTGTATAAGTCTGCTCCGAGTAAGGCCGGGAGCAGAGCCGAAAAGGAATTGAACGGCTAATGCTACGAAATGTAGTACCTGCAACTTGACGCTAAGAAGCGGGAACATCTTAAATCGAAATGAGCCTATATGAGGCGCGAGGGCCTAATGGTTAAACATGTTGGCATCGCAGGTTGAAGGTCTCGGGTTCGAGCCGGCTCGCTTATCCGTGCCCACCACTCAACCAAGGGTGTAATAACTTGGGTAGGTTAAGCCGAACAGGAAAAGATGTTATCGTTCCAGTAATTGTAACCCTGTCCGCCTATACGTGGCCGCTGTTACAGAGCCTTGGACAGGGTGGTGGCTATAAAAAAAAATAGTAAAGTACAATGAGTAGCATCTGCTCTAGACGATGATAGATCCTCATACGTTATTCATGGCGATTCTGAACCCAGGTATTGATCGACCGTAATAACTCAAGTGCCAGTTCACTCGATATTTTCAATAATTCGTCGTAACTTCCTGTGACCAAACGGCTTAATGTCAACACCTAGTTATTGCCTATGCAACTTCCATTTCAATTTAAATGTTTTATAGTTTTGTGTAAGATGGAAACCGATTATTTCATAATCAACCGTGCTTTGGATTTCCTAATTATAACCATAAGATTGTTAACTCCAGGATGTGGTATCATAATATGAGTTATCACTATATTATGTCGTATCGTGTTGTCACTTCTATTGATTGAAAATAATAATATTATCACCGTTATAAAAATGCAGTTACACCGCTGTTCTTTGACATAAATTTACTTGGTGATATTGGAGTAAACTATGAAATCGACTTTTTCGGCCAAATATGGGCTGTTGATAAAACTGACTGAGAGAGGTGCGGTCCTGCGACGGCCTATATACTGGGTATATAATTATATCACCAACAAGGCAACAATGTTGTTCCGATATTCGGAAATATGCACTTAGGCCTGTCGCAAATGAACGATAAAGTTGATATTGATTATTTAATGCGCTTTAGAAGCTGCGCCTGAGTGCGTACCCTCTGTAGCCCTTTGCGTGCATTTTTGTTCATGTCTGCTCCGAGGCCGGAAGCAGAGTCGAAAAGGAATTTAATGGCTAACAGTGTGAAATATAGTACATGCAACTACACGCTAAGAAGCGGGAACACCTTAAACCGAAATGAGCCTATATAGTAAAGTACAATGAGTAGTATCTGCCCTAGACGATGATAAATCCTCCATTACATTTTTGGTTCCTTTTAGTCGCCTCTTACAACAAGCAAAAGATACGTTATTCATGGCGATTCTGAAGCCCGGTGACCGACCGTACCTACTCTAGTGCCAGTTCACTCGAATATTTTCAATAATTCATCGTTACTTCGTGTGACTAAACGTCTTAATGTCAACACCTAGTTAAGTTATTCCATACACGACTTCCTTTTGAATTCAAATGTTATATAGTTTTATTGTGAAAATGAAAACAGATTATTTCATATTCAATCGTGCTTTGAAATGTCCTAACTATCACCATAAGATTGTTTACTCCTGAATATGATATCATAATACGAGTTATCACTATATCATGTCGTACCGTGTTGTCACTAATCACTTCTATTGATTGAAACTAATAATATTATCACCGTTATAAAAATGCAGTGAGACCGCTGTTCTTTAACATAAATTTACTCGGTGATATTAGAATAAAACTATAATAATAAAATGCACTAAAAGAGGCGCGGTCCTTCAACAACAACAACTTGGTATATCACCAACAATGCTGTTCCGATATTCGGGAATATGGACTCAGGCTGTCGCAAATGACCGATACAGTTGATATAATACTTGGAATCTCTTTCTGTGAACAAATATCGTATCTTTGAGTAGGTGATTGCTTACCGCACACTAAATTTGAGTGTAACTCATGCCCAAATTAAAACAAATAAGAAATGCTCATACGGCGCAGGCAGAGTAGGCTATCGTTTTTCAGTACTCAGAGTAGGAATGGATAAAAATGCCGACATGTGCCCGACAATCTTCTTAAGCGAGTTTTTCCATAAATTATCACCCTCTAAAATTAGATAACGCCTGGTCACAATAGAAAATAATGAACTTAAGTTGCGCCCCGTCTCATGTCTATATTTTTGTAATTGTCTTTCGTAATGTTTTATTGTGTGTCTTTTTCATATAAATATTGTCTTATTGATTTTATTCGAACAGAGTAATATCGAAGTCGTCCATGTAACAATATACTTGGTGAAACTCATTGCGCGTTAAGGTGACGCTATGAGCTATATTTGATATTTTCGTCCCAGTCCCACTGAATGGTTGAAGTCCACTTAAAACATGATTATTTATCTTATTGATTTTATTCGAACAGAGTAATATCGAAGTCGTCCATGTAACAATATACTTGGTGAAACTCATTGCGCGTTAAGGTGACGCTATGAGCTATATTTGATATTTTCGTCCCAGTCCCACTGAATGGTTGAAGTCCACTTAAAACATGATTTTAGCATGACATTAGACTGGCCAATATATCTACAGGGCCGTTTCGGGTTACATTTTCCAGCACCCCCACGCAATGTTATTTAGTTGCCCTAACCTGAAAAAGGAGTCGACAATATACTTAAGTTGTACTGTATATAATCAACAAAATAAATTGCATATTGGAATCTAAAAAAATATTGCAGAATTCCATAGCATATATTAAAATATATATAAAATTATATTATATAAAATTGTAAAACGGAATTATTGCGCAAAATTGAATTATATTTTAATGTAGAATCATGGAGCTGGAATTTGTGAATACAACTGATAATGTAACAAACAAAAAATGGGACACTTTCAACTTAAAATTGTTTTAAGTTACACTGTAATTCACATCAAAAGTAGATGATTCAAGCAAACATTTCAAGACAATATGGTGATATAAATCACACTCTCACTACCAACATTTTCATATTCATGGAGTTCTTAATAAATTAATATAAAATGGACTTTCGTATACGGTACTACCAACTTACAAGCCAACCATTTTTACATTAATTTTGAATTATATAAATTTGAGAACATTTGCTTAGGATAGGATATCATATTACTTGTCCTGTGGGAGATGAAGCTCCAAAACTCAAAGCATAAACAGAGAGCCAAAATTTTTCCTGGTCAAATTTTGACCCTGTGTGAAAATTTTTCTTGGCATCCGGCACCCGGAGAAGTACTTTTTAAAGTGGGACAGTTTATTGTATCGCATTAGGCCAGGTTCATTTGTGCAATCAAAACCTGCTAATCAACTCATCTGGGAATTTTTTCAGCACCCATATTTTCAAGAGCAGTAATTCTGCTGAGCGTATTTCGTGACCATGATCAGAAACAATAAATTGAGATTTGACCCCGGCAGCTCTCATATTTTCATAAGTATTTCTTGAACGATCAAAACTCACTAACTGATCATTGGTACCTTGGACCATAAAAAGTTCTGGCAATACAACATCAGCATCGGTTTTGATCTTTTTATAATCCTTTATAGCTTGATAGACTACCGAGTCATCATATAGAAAAGTTGACATTATAAATATCCCTGCAAGATCCAGATGCTTTCGATAACCAAGATGAAATGATAGCAAACCACCGTTGGAGAATCCACCGACTATGATACGACCAAGAGGGATGCCATTACATGCTTCGGCCTGAAAAAAGGAAGGAGTGATAAATTTAGCATTATCGTTGGAAGACTATGTAACAAGATATACTCGCATTCGGTTAGTAATTTAATTTGAACAAGGAATACTGTCATTCGAGCATAAAAATTCAAACAACCACATCACTTTTTGTTCAAATTTTATTACTGTTTTTGTTATTTGCTTGTTGGTATATATTTCAATTAGAAGACAACCAAATTTTCTACTAAAATGATCCAGAGTGGCAACACCCTTTTATATTGGGTGTCTGAATAGCACATGCCAATTTCTTGGGTGACCAAAAAACTTTAAAACATCAACGCTACTATTTCATAGCAGTATTGATTGTTTAGAAACTTAGGTACAGTTTGGTTATTACCAGACACTCAAAAAGGTGCTTCAATCTTCCATCAAAATATACATCATAAAATATTGCATATTTGCAAAATGTTCTTTGTCTGGAACTTATTTTGTTTAGTTTTGGTAGCATAGTAAATGAAATGCTGCCAGTCCAGATTGATCTTTCAATGTGAACAGAGTTGGACAAATCTCCTGCGTTTACATTGCGTTTACCTTTTGATCTAACATATTTTTATGGTGCATTGTAGGAATTCTAAGATACTATCCAAGAACTCGAGTGAACTTGGAAATGGGGAACTACTACTGTAGCGTAAGAATTTGTATTTTTTCTCGTATAGCCGGTGCACAACCGAAAATTCTGCATATATTATGACCTCAATGCAAAATGAATCAATTTAAGAAAAACTGAATCCTATTCAATCATTGACATATTTTTAAAGCTGACCTTGATAATGTCAGACAATGCTTCCAAAATATTATTTGTCGCATACTTCGTCTCTGGCACACCTCGGTCCAGCGCTGATCTATCAGGCAACATCCCTTTGTGAGGGATTGTAGGATAAATTACCTGAAATTTACATATATTTACAACTGTAAAAAATATTTCTTTAAAACTCACCAGACCAACAGCAAAAAAGGGTCAAGAGTGTCGCGGGTTCAGTCCAACAAAATGGCTGTAAGTAATAAAAGTAGAGACGAGAGTATTTTAAAATAATGTTTTAACATCAAAGAGATCAACTTGCCAATGTTTTAAAATTATATTTTTATTCTAACATGTGATACATAGAGCTTTTAGTTTGCACAAATTCTATAATTTCACATTATTCAATATCATTGCTTATTAAATTTTTTGATCTAATAATATATGGTAAAATTCTTGCTAAGATATGTTTCGTTTCGAAAATATTTTATTTTAAAAGGAATATATTCAGATATCACTATTCCCTACACAAATGCATCATAATGATTTTCACAAACCTTAATATGATTAAATTTAAATCCTTGTTTGTCTCCAACTACATCAAAACATTCCACAATCCAACTACGAACTCCAATCCCAGTTCCTCCCAAACCATGAAGAAATATCAATGTCGCTGAGTGGTGGCCTGCATGTAACATATGCATATATCGCTACAAATTTCGATGTACAAGTATGA
Organism: Styela plicata; assembly: GCA_963675895.2. Taxonomy (NCBI): domain Eukaryota; kingdom Metazoa; phylum Chordata; class Ascidiacea; order Stolidobranchia; family Styelidae; genus Styela; species Styela plicata. The sequence continues at coordinate 9,652,673 of OZ023149.1, forward strand.
GCTAATGAAGTAACAATAACAACAACAATATTTACACGGATATAGGTGGAACACTGAACAGGGTTCAAAATAGATATTTTGAGTGTGGGTTTAAATTTTGCTATATTTGTAAATTTGGTTGAAAAATGGCTTTCAACAATATGTCAGTAGCACAGAATTACTGCTGGCAAGGGCTTAAGCTTCTAATGTTGGGGTTTACTTCGCCCTTTGAACCTCTCAATTCCAACCCTGATACAGAAACACTTTCATCAGAACAAATATTGAACAACAGCTGGATGGAAATAAAATCATATCTACATCCTGCTTCGCAAAACCTGCTTTATACAAATAATGCTTTAAAATCCGACATCTCATGATTCTACAGTACATTTTTTTGGCTAAAAAATTATTACTTAACAACGCTTTAAAAGTTGAACTTGACATAATTAAAAGCCTGCAATGGTGACGCCACAAGGACAAGAAGTGTATATCTACCGAGGCCAGATAGTTTTAAGAGGTCCTGGAATCCGATTTGAAAAAATATCTTCAACTTGTTAGTTTCAATGAAACACACACATATTTTATCGATATAAAAAGCTTGGTTGGTGTTGTCGTGCCAGAGAAATATTGATATCATTGATTTCAAAAGAAGAGGTGCAAGATTCAATCAATTCAGATCATGTCCGATATGGACTAGTCGGAAATTTTTGGCATGAAGCATGTATAAGAACTACAATTCACACATGATTTCGTCTATAAAATGTATCGATTTAACTTGAGTATATTTGATGAACAAAATTTCATTTTAATTTGGACTACAGGATACCTGAATAATTCGGGTAAGTACAGGTTTAACATCTTGTAGAATCCCGAAGTCTCATCTTATCTTTAGTTCACGCTCAATGGTAGAATTTAGTGTTCCCAAAACACAATGTTAGCATACCTGAAGGCTCGTCAACAGTAATATGAACCATTTTTCTGATCTTTGATCTTTGTTAAAATTCCTTTAAAATAATCCATATAGAAATAGGTGACAGACTAATTGAAAACCAAGTAATGTGAAGGTAATGTAATGTGTGTAAGTAAGTATGAAAACAAAGTAAGGTTATAATTTAGATATCAATATATAAATACATATAATTTGATTTAATACATGGACTTTCTATGAAACATTAGTTTTATTGAACTCATTGAAGTAAAAAAATTAAAATTCTCTATTGCCCTCGCGTACAAACTCTCTAGCCAAATGAATCACTATATCATTTGTCAATTGAATATTGCATTTAGATCCAGCAATTCGATGTAGCACGGCACAACATACCAAATTGAGGTAACTAAAATTTACCTTGATTACAAAAAACTGATATATATATACCGTAATATAAGATATCCCCAAACCGTAAATCTTATTCCCTATGTATATTCAATACCAATATTAAAAAGATTTAAACTTGACAATATAAGCACAAACTTGTAAAGTTATGAAAAGTATAGAAAAAGTAATAATAAAACATAAAGTCTCTATCATAAACACCATCCTTACAAATATGAGACACACCTGCACCTCAGCAGTGCCATCCATCGGCAACTCTTACCAGATCAAACTCATCTCCGATAAGTGCATATGTAATATAAAAGCAATATTATATTTTGAAGAATAATAGTTTAGCTGAGTAACATGCATAAATTGAAGTTCAATATAAAAAATGTGTATTTAATTATTTACTCAATCATCAATGACTATAATCTTGTTAATCATTATCTTCTTGACTGCCACGACTCAATCGGAAAACTTTGTCAAAGCATCTTTTGTTACGTATGTGTCAGTAACGATCGCGGCGATGAGACGCTGTCTCTCAGCATCGCATGCTTAACAAAGATCATAGCGCTGTGGTTAATTCTCATCCAAAGCATTCCACTAATCTAGCGTTGAGCAAATGTGATAAAAAGGAACATCACATTAATTTACATTGCTTTTTTCCACCACCTTGATTTAATTCATACAATTTATTCGCGATGGAAGCGGCTCTTGAAGATCCCTCGCATGCCCAAATCCATTCAATGGGAATAGATTCGAATCCGTAATAAGCTCCAGCCATGGCACAAGACATTGAAGCAACAGTATCAGAATCGTGACACATGGCTGTTGCATATATGGCAGTTCTAACCATACCGCTATAACAAGATAAATCGGGAATTTTTGTTTCATTAAGAGTTTGTAGAAAGCAGAAAAGAGCCGCTACTACGGACTCATGAGCTGCGACACCTGTACCAACTTTTTCATTCATTTCTTCCAGTGTGATTTCTTGATCTACTGAAAGCAGTTTGATGACATTTTCGATTTTTTTTTCATAAACTTTCAAATCTTCTTGATTTGGGGTGTTTTCCTTCAATTGCTCAAACAACTCTTTGCAATATATTTCAGTGTCATCAATTTTTCCCGATGTCATAGCCTTTTCAATTGCCAATGATTGAAATATTGCGCCATTAATACCTTTCGGATTTGAATGAGTTAATTTTGACTGATCAGCAGCAAGTTTCACCATTTCAGTGATATTATCATGATGAAACAAGGGAACAGGTGAAACTCTCATAGCAGCACCATTTCCATAGGAACCAGAACCATCAAACTGCTTACTAGCAAGCTCATATGGATCACCTTTGAAGCCAATCGTTTTCAATTTGTAGAAAATTTTGCGAACACTGTCACCGTAATTTCTTTCAAGTGGTGCACATAAGAAAGTTTTTGTAAATTTCTTTAAAACATGTTTTGCGTCATAGCCTTTCTTGTCAATGAGTGCTTCGCCAAGGTCAAAAGTCATACATGAATCATCCGTATATTGCATGAATTCTTTTTCAGTGTCACCTGACTCTTTTTGTAAATTAACTTTCTCTTTAACTTCCTCAAAGTGAGCAATCACATCTTCTATAGGCGTTCCTTTCATATGCTCGAATCTGGCACCGAAGCAGTCTCCAAATAAAGCTCCCATTGTAACTCCTTTGAATCTTGCCAGCAGCGATATTTCTTGTTCTAAATCCATGTTAAGAAACTATTAAAACTGTGAGATATAAGACGAAAATTTTCAATGGTATAATTGGCCAAAAATTAGCATCAACAGTTATTTTCCATTCATGGTTCACAAACTAATTGTCAGGCGTCATATGGTATACGGTACAGTCCCGGCTAAATATGGATCTAGCAAATTATAAATTTATGTTTGTACACTTACTATACTGTATAGTTATAGTCTCAGGGGATGGGGAATGCATAATAATAACACTTCGATTAATTAGAATACCGACATCGTATCCACCAAGATTACTCAAGACAACAATACAGTGACAGTCCACGAGTCAACCCTTTCCCTATACAGTATATACTTGTCAGATGCTTGGATCAGATAGCCACCACTGAATTGTGATATTACACTGTACAGCTGATGTGTGATCAAGTTCACAATAAGGCGTACTGGTACCATGACCTCTCGTACCGAAACCAGTTTCAAATCGAGTTGCAATTTTTTAGAGTGTTTGAATACCAAGGTTGTTGACATTTCAGCAGAATAAGCAGGATTCTCAAATTTGGTCGAAAATCACAATTTTGCCATATCAATAACATGTGAAACAGTATTTCTACATATCGATTCAAAATTAAACATTTAGAAAAAATAAAAAAGATACAGAATGAATATAGAATAAAAACTTATGCTGTATGTCAATGGATCATATCAGGATATTAATAGGAAAGTAATATCAGAACATACACATATTACATTACCATCCATCCGGTTCGGGCTTGGCATATGATTGAGCTGTATTCGTGGCTTTCCTCTCCAGCAGAATAAAAACGAAAACCTGTAACTGAACCTGTAACTGAACCTGAAAATTTTAAAAAATAGGTCGTCCCAGCATTCCTGATTCGCTAAAGCACCAAGCAGGAAGCCCGCGTCTCATTGGGGGATTCCCCGCGGATGACAAGAAAAAACTAAACATAAACAGAGTTGACACTTGTCAAACCTCCAGATCACATTCCACTTGCATATAGGTTCGAGTGAGATAATGATTATATGTAATACAGGATAGGTCTGATTTTACATCTTCACATTTTATTTACACAATAAATTTGTATAAAATACATCACAAAATCCTCCTGTGCATTGTCCATCAATCATATACCTATGTTTGATAATTTTCGAATTGTTAATATTAGTACCATGTCCAGTTCTGGTATCCAGTCATACAGGGTTCTTAAATGACGATGCTTCAATCATGCATAAATTGCAGATTGCAAAACCTTGCAAAAAGGGAGTAGTATTGTCTGAAGTGAAAACGATTCAAACATGACTAGGTTTAGGGAAAACAATTTGGATATTTATATTAAATGTAACACAATCTCCATTTTTACGTATGATAGATCTATAAACCACTTTTAAGTTCAATATATTCTAAAGTAAACGTCAAACCAGTTTTAGAATTGATTATTATTATTTTTGAATGACATATTCTTCGAAATATCTCTCCAACGAATCTGAACATGACAAATTCGGCACAAATTACCTCGGAATGTTGAAAAGACACCTCATTCAAAATCCCACAATAGTGAAATTCAAAAATAAGGTTCTGTATATAATAGCTTGATTAAAAATAGAAATAGACACCAAATTTTATCCACAGATCTCTTTCCCTGGATAAATTATGGAATCGAAGAATTTATTTAGGTATTTAATAGCCGGATTTTGAATAAAAATGTAACATTTTATTAGCAATGATATATATGCCTACGTGGCCTCTCAAGACAAAAACACCCCCCTCCCTCTTTGAATTTACCCGAGTAATAGTGAAAATATTCAAATTTAGCCATTACTATAAACAATACTTCCAATGCTTTGCATTTTGTATTATTTAACTACGTCCAGTGTTACTTCTTCAATTTGAACTGAACCGAATCAATTAAATCTTTTAATTGAAATTCAATCTAAGCAAAAACGGGGTGGACCGGAATGATGGCCACTTTGTTAGAAAATTCATTAAGTTTGCTCCAAACAATTTAGACTGAAAGTGGTGCTTCAGAAGAACCAACTAAACTAACGGCTACTCAAATAATAATGATCTATTGCAAGATAAAGTGCCAGCCACTGCATTCTAAGCGGAAAACATTTCATATAGAACTAAACCACCATGGTAAAGTGCATTGAGTGGTATCTGTCTTGGGCCATTATAAAACCATTTACCACTTATTTGTTTTTGACAGAGCGTTTTAAAACAATCTAATATTCCTGCTCAATTGGGTGATGGAATCATGTCCCGGGATGGGCAATTAAATTCGGCAATTCGAATCGATCCGAACCATAAAATATCTGAATTAGACTCGGTTAAGTCAGCCAGATTTTTACGACAAAATGGAATCGATTTTGGTGAATTTGTATATTTACGTTCAAATTTGAACATTCCTGTAATTGGATACGTGTGTGAATTGAAAATACATTGTCTCTTTCATTATAATGGTAATTCGCAAGTATAAATTGGTACATTTCTATAATGAACACAAAATTTATTACTAAAAAGATATACTTGTTATTATATGGAATTGGTAATTCGTTCCGGTTTGGTAGGGAGTAGTTGGGGTCCCGGTGACTTCTAGATCCGTTTAGTGGCACATTGTGTCACACAGTCACTATAAATGTCCGTGCCTAACGATTGTTGGGTATAGTCCCCCCCCCCCTCCCCCCGGTACATTCATAATAACCTCAAGGATATTTTACGTATACGCCTCACAGTGTTACGTGGACAATGTTGGGGAAGGGGTGAATTAACATTATTCAACATAGAAAATAACGTATGTCGCTTGCTTCCTATTCCATTTCTTGTTATTCAAATATGCCTAAAACATGATTTCATACCATTCGTCGTATTTCGAAATCGTTCCCTGTCAAGCATGTAATATAATTGCAATTGTTGGAGATGTTTCGTCTATATACGCAACCTCTTACGGAAGAGGTTACTATAATAATGGGGAATTATATCTTTGTTATATATACTATGAGAACGATTCAGATTCAGTTTAGCCGATATATTTTTAAGTATGTGTCATTGATAGGGAAATTACTAAGGACCCACCAATTTGTGGCTCATGCCTGGCAAGCACAAAGAAGTGCTGACAAAGAAAATTGTTGGACTGCGTGCCGATAAATTGTATGAAAATGGAAATGATAGTTTAGCCAATTATTGGTTAAGAACTAACACGATGTGCAAACAAAACTTTGCGCATTTTGGATTTGATCCAAAAATTAAGCCTTTCAAGTTTCATGTTCTACTCTTTTAAGATTTGATGCCCTCCGCCGCAGTGTTGTCATGATAAATGTGTTAAATATGACCCACGAAAAAAATATGTGAAACCGCGCCTCAGCTATGAGATTCGCGAGTGGCTTATACTATTTAAGTGATTCAATGAAGTAATATTTGTGTCATATTCATTCAACAGACGACAGTATCGCCAAAGCTGACCCACAACTATCTATGACTGAAATTCGCGAGAAAGCAAGAACCGAGGGTAATCAGACGTTTTTTCAAAAATATATTCTGTCATAAACCACAACGTATCGCAACTTCGCGCCGTTTAGTAACCCATGTATCCACAAACCAATTTTTCGAAACTTCTTGATCACCAAATATCAAACAGCCAGATAATTACCCACTCGCCAAGCATGCGTTATTCCTACTTCTTCTAGTGTTTGTTGTATGTTTAAAAGTGGTTATTTGACGCCGAGGAAAATACTGTTGCTATATTCATTTCGAGAAACAGAAAACATGGTTTATTTTTAGTGTAAGTCAGGGTCGGTGTAGATTTAGAAATGAAGTTTGACTGGGTTTATCGAAGAATGCAAGCATGAAAAACATATTTTGAAAATAAATTTATCAAGTTATTCAGAATAATTTGGATGGTTTGGGCTATATAGACATAGCACATTTCAAAAATATATGTTTATCTATTCTTCAACAAGACACAACAAAAAGTTGAAACAAGAACTTATATGTGAGAAGAAAATCAAGATTTCAGGGAACGGTAGACAGTAGTGATGGCAACCTTGACTACCTAATTATTTCTTAACTAGGTAAAGTAAAACGAATTTACCACAAAACAAGGCAACGTATTACTAGGCAATCTAGTTCTATTTTTAAAGCTTAACTAGGTAAATATGGTAGGCAATTAGCGTGTTATTTTTAGCCCGTCTGAAATCATGTTTACAATTTAATCGTCCTCGGACAAAAATCTTTAACTCAATTATTCGAAATGTTTTGTTTATAATTGGTTAATTCTGCGCGGTGACCGTGTTGGTCGACCCATTCGTACACTTCTATGTTTGACTCAGTCGGTAGCGTTAAAGTGTAGGTGGTCTTTTGAGGTGTGTTCGAGACTGGGGAAATGGTGGGATTTGGTTTAGGTGAATTTTTTTGTAATATGAATCTAAAACATGTCCCTGACTGTCCAGGGGTACGTAGTTTCGTAATTTCTTGGTCTAATGTATTCTTTTAGACGGTAGCAAAATGCTAGTGACTTTTTCACGTTTGTTTATAGTGCACGATCCATGATTACGCTTGGCAAAACGAGATCTTTTAGTTGTATTATCGACTACTCTTGCTCTGACCGTGCGGATTATGTCATAAATAGCTGTATTTAACCTATTTAGGGGTTGGACTTGATTCTATTTTCATTACCGCAGAGTCGGGTGTGGTCTGGGCTTGTTTGCCACTTGACCGTTTGTCGCGGTTTTGTGACCGTCATGCTCGACCCTTGGCTGACGCTCCGGCCGTGTGAGCACATTATACGATTGTTTCTTTTTCAGGCAATTATTAAACCTATAGTGTGCTCTCACAATTAATTCAAAATCGCACGAAAGCACGCAGAGTGGACGTGAAAAACCAAAAGTGTAATTTGCGTCCAGGCATACCAATATTCATACGCCGCATCAAAGGTTGTCACAATTTATCCTTGCGTTCACCATAACATAGTTTGTGTGGGCGCGACTTTGAGGCTCGCAGTCGAAGAATTTGCTGCAATTGTATTTTCTCATGTTTGCTGTTTATTTCAACTCTTGCTGCAAGTTTTAAGACATTTTCTGGCACATACCAGTGTTCTGTTGTTTTCAATATAAACTTTTGTTAAACCACTGGTTTTGTGAGGTGTGTTCGTATTGTGTGCGCATATTGAATTCAGAAGAATAGAGCACCAGGAAATAGGAGCGGATCGCTCATTTCAGCTAAGAATTCAGGCCCCCATTAGATTAGACGTCAGTGGGCGGTTTAATTCTTACATAGCGTTTGGCTGTATTTAAGACATTTCCAACAAATTTGAAGGTTAAAATAGTCTATTTTAAAAGTTTTTTTGTAAGTTACATATTTCTAAAACTAGATAAAAGTACTTTGAAAAGAGACTCTGGAAGTTAAGTATACTAGGCACGTTTGCTAAAAATGGCCAACGCTAATGGACAGATCCCCACTCGGGGAAGCGTTGTGAAAGTATAGGCCCAAGTAAAAATAAACGTGGAAGTTGATAAAAAAAGTAGCTAGCTAGCACATAATACAAAAAATTTAACATTTGCATCATTGCCGAATCATTCCAATCCCAACTCCTAAGTCCATTCTGTCGCGCACAGAACGGCTTAATTAGATGTAAGTTGTCTTAACGATGCATTGCGTTGCGCTTCTAGTAACAAAATGAAAACGGCAATACACGCTTGCATTGCCTATACTTATAAAGACACTTACACATACTTATAAAGAACAAACGCACTCTCCGTTAGCTTGCATAGCAAACCGTTCGGTTGCGTTGGGAAACGCAGGGAACTGCACGCAGAGCATTTCGCTAGCGTAAAATAAGACAAACCTAGAAATAACGCAACTTAATGCCTTAATAAACTAAAATTCCGGAATCTATAAAAAATCGTAATTTCGTAGTTTGATTTAGTTGGCGCAAAACTCGAAGCATCAAATTTTGTCGTTTGTCTGGATAACAATAAAAGAAGACTTAAAAGCATTGTCGTTTAAAAGCAGTAAGTTGAAAAAGAATTATCATTTTTGTATCAGTCTTGCGAGATAAGTCAAAATAGAATCTCTTTAATACCACGAAACATACCTTCGAGGAGCATGTGAGAAAAAACAGTCGTCTCTACTCCGCTGATTCTGACACGACATTTTGATATAATATTAGAGCTAAGTTTGTTTCACAAATCATCGAAAAAAAAATCGAAACTACATTGCCAAATGATATTTTTTTATATCGCCGAGCATGAGTTATAAATGGGCCTCGAGAAGCATCGATGATCCATACACGAAAAAATATGCGTTGGTAAAAATATTGGACTGCAAATTAAAGTTTACGATACAACCATTTCTGACCCAACGCCACACGATTTTCTGAGTGTACGACGAGCCTTGATGTAACTGCATGTTGCTTTCCTCGGAAAACGATTTCGTGTTATTCAACTTTCGCCAGAACTGATTTTCAAATATGTCTGCTCGACAATTCAATTTGAAATCGTATTGGCGCTTGGCAGACTGAACATATTTTTTAAATCCAAATACAGCTTTAATAGACTCAAACAACTTGAAAACGTAATAATTTGTAGATACCTGCGCTGCTATGATGTACGGTCGCCCTATTACGCAAATCACAGTTCATACTGCAGCCTACATCTCATTGCACCAAATTTGAACACAACCTTCCCTTTTGGATTCTTTATCATCTTTGATTCAGTAAAAACTGGAAAAGTGATTTATACATTTCCATCCCAGTTTCTGGGACAAGCCCATCGAAAACCAGGGCGAGACGGCTAAATAATTGGTAAAAACCTAATTTAACGGTGACCGCACGAAAGATCAAGGTTTTTATATGCCCAAATAGAATAGGATAGGGTTTCATTTTTATCCTTGGCGAGAGGAAACCCGAGAATACAGCTAAATCATATGGCGAACCACGACCTATCGTGCAGATACCAGTTTCGAATTGGGATGAAGTTTTTTTGCTTGATATCATTTTTTCCTGCGCTTGGACCTGGTAGGTGGATAAAGCTGTAAGCAATGCTTATTGCAATCACCGTGCACCGGCGACGATCAGAGATGCGTACTTCGAAGCATATTACCAATGCTTTTATCGACTGATCTATGTCACTTACGTTTTGTCGTGTATTTACTTTGCCGTGTGATAAAAATCGTTTTTAGTACTGTTCGAAAATATATGATTTCAACTATGACCCTCAAACGTCGCTGATTTGGATTGGTGGAAATGGTGCGGATGTCAGCAATTATTGGAGCGTGAAAACGATTTGCGGCTCAGGTTTTAGTGCTCTACTCAGTACTGGTGTTCTGCCTGTCTTTGGGTCTTGTTCAATGTTGATGCAGAATGGTTAGTGTTACGCTCTGCCGTGCTTGGCCAGTCAATATTTGACTGTGCAGTGTAGAGATTGTCAGTTAAGCCTGTCAAATTCGAAATGGCCGAACTGGGAATGGTCACAAGCGGTATCAAGTAAGTAGTTACAATGAGCACAAGCTGCAAGCGCAGCGTGGTACCGTACCGGTACCGTACTGGGGTCTCATGAAGTTTAGTACCATATATCCGATTATCATAATAATTTCCCATGTTACAAGCGACTCATCCTAACCCGGGAGACAATGCCAGATGCTTGCAGCATTGGCGCCCCCTAGTTAGGATGAGAATATTCTGCCAGTTTTTATTTTAATGACATTCGGGAATATGGTACTAAACTTCACTAGACCCCCTTACTGTACCGGTTCAGGGTTACCGGTACCAAACCAGATGAATTTTTTTGCCTTGGTTACGGTACTCTGTTGGTATATTGTTTGCCTGCTAGACCTATTCTGTATTCGGTTTGTTTGTTACTGTTACTCGAACTTATATGTAGCTCTTTGGGAATCATGTACGTACGGTACCGGTACAAGCTGAGACGCATCCCTAGCTTTTTAGCACACTTAAAGTTAGGTAACGTTATATATATAATAGTCTAATTCATGAATTTATTCCCATTTACATTTTGGAATCCTTAGTTGGGGTTCTGCTAATACAGAATAAAACTTAGGCCATCAAATGTGATGCATAATATAATCTGAATATTGAAATTGCTTTTTGCGAAGTCACTTTATCATCATTGTGTACAACTCAATGATATTCATTTCAGCAAGGTAGTCAAGTTTATGTATAAAGTCGAAATTAAATTATTGCCACCGATATTCAAAAGCTTTTTCTACAAAAATTCCAGATGTTCACAACTATAGTTCTTTAATCAGAGTATATTACACACCTCAAGTTGCCACACAAATTTCGAGTCGAATCAGAAGGCATTGAAACCTGGTTACAAATATCTTCTGATGTAAAGGACTTTAAATTTAGAGGATTCAGACGTCACCCAAAAGACACAATAATCAGCCGTTACAAACATTGAATTCTGCACTAATTTGGCTGTCATAGTTTACAGTTTATATGCATCGTGATTAGGTTTTTGTTTATCTCAGTTATGCAGTATTATTATTCAGTTCCATATTGGGGTGATTATATTTTGGCTGTGTCCCATATCTCCCTACTGACACTCATGTCTCAATATTCAATTAGTCTTTTTCTAACATTAACACTACTGTTCTTCCATCTTATTACCTACTGCATAGGATGGAAGAACGTATCCTAAGACATAGTAATTTATGCTCCACATAAATGGCATAATGTTTTAGTTCTTTCAGAAATAAGTTATGCTGATTTATTTGCATCTTAATGTCATCCATGTTCTGCTCATCTCACATTTTAAATATTATTTTATTGTCTATAAAACACGCGCTGCTCTCTCCTCCACCTGTGATTTAAGCGATCTATTTGATACTTTCATCATTATTTTTCCTATTGTACTTTATATCATTCACATTTTGGAAATGAACTCTACTACTACTACAATTGTAAACATTGAAAAGTTGTGAGGGCTTTCTCACCTTCAAAAATGCGGCAAGGTGCCTCTTTCGATGGGTGCGCTGGCGGTCGACTTTGAAAGGATTATATGAAAAATAGTTAATAGTTATTTTTAATATCATTTGTTGCAGAAAAATAATTTAATAATTAAATTAATAAAAGTATATTCTCATATTTTTTAGTCCCTTCAAACGTAAAATTTAATCCAAAAAAAACCTTTTCAAGAAATTATGAAACTGGTTTAAAGTGCATGTGACATCGGAACAAGAGGCGGACATGGCCTAAGGTTTGGGAGGGAGAAAGAGTTCTCCCAGAAAGATTTTGTAACAGTAACAAGAAAATTCTCAAATATAGGCAAAATTTTTGCGCGGTTATAGCTTGCGATCACATACAGTCTTATAGTATCTTTTAGAGTCTTATAGTGTTTGCCCCCAAAAATTGTGTATTTTTTAAGGAATAAGCTGAACAATTTTTGTGGGTTTTCGCAGAGCAAGTTTTCATCCAAAAAATTTAATTCACTGGTACTCAACTGGCTCGCATCATTCTGTCGGTAAAGTCAGAAGATTCTGTCAGTGAAGTCATCAGTACCATAATAGAATATTTCTATATTTTTAATTTTGGTGTACAGCTAAGCCTATTATATTATTAATGTGCTGTGCCGTGCCGACTCGAGTTTGCATAATTGGACTATGAGGAAATAACTTCAATCAAAATTATTCAATCGGTCTCTAGAACGACATTAATTTCTGGAATAGCAAATAGCTAGCTTTGAAGCTGAATATTAAATAACAATGAAGAATTTATTATCTATTCTATGCATTTTGGTAAGTTAAGATTAATTTGAATTATGCCATTTTTTTCATTGAATTTTATACTTGTATGCCTATGCTTTCCCAATTTTAAATTTCAATAAGCTGCAGGTAACTTTAGCTTTTTAGGTATCCAGTGGTGTCCATATTTGTTCATTTTATAATTTCCTGAAATAATAAAATTGCTTTTCGAATAAAGTGGGGTAAAAGTATTGAATTCACTTTGTTGCTAAATCAAATCTTGAATAATTTTAGTCCTGTTCTTATTGTACTTTCTGTTCTGAGAGATCCTAAAGGTATGGGCTGCAGAATTTTGGTGGCCTAATCCAGCAGTAAAAAATATACCTTTGTTTATTTGCTAATTTTTAACTTCTCTTTTAGGTATTTTTCTCTTCTACTCATGGGGAGCCTGTCAGTCTAGATAGTAATAATCTTGAAACAGTTTTGAGTAAGTATCTTTCATGGTGTAGGTAAATTTTTTTTCTAGAATTTGTTTATTTTGAGTAGCCTATTTAAAAATAGTCTTTAATAGCATGGGACAGTGACAGAATCTTTGGCTGTATTGAATATATTATTTTCTTCGGGGGACCAAAATCACCCTAGTTAATTTTTTTCGATTTGTCTAAGATTTGACGAGAAAGGACGATGGGCGGTGGCTTGCTTCTGGCCCATGGCTAAGAATTTCTGGCATAATTCACTTGAACAGTTCTCTGGGAAGAATTGAAATAGCGCTTCCGCTTTCTAGTGTTCATTCCAGTGTTGTAAATTTAGATGTTTGTTTTTTTTTGAAAAATCAAAAGGATTCAAAACTAATGCAATTGCTAATATAAAGTACCTTGTATCAGGGCTTTCAGGGGTTTTATGTTTTTGTAAATTTTATTACTACTGTAATGGCAAATGTTTGGTTAGAAAATTTAAAGTTAAAGGTGCCGAATTCTAAGGTTGACATATTCAGTGCAGCAGGGGGTACAAAAAAAAAACATAAGAGTTATGAAATTGATCTCTTGAAATTGAAAATAATCTCTGTTTATGTTATGAAATGTTTTTATTTTTATTTACAGATAGCCATGAACTTGTTTTTGTAAATTTTTATGCTGATTGGTGTCGATTCAGTCGAATGCTTGCACCAATATTCACATCAGCATCTGATGAAGCAAGTAAAAGATTTCCTCAAGCTGGACTCGTCACTCTTGCAAAAGTAGATTGTGACAAAAATCGTAAGTATAACCATTAGGACTACCGGTATGTACTACTGAATATTTTGCAGTCTCAAAATTGAACCAAATATTTGAAAAACTTGGAAACTTCCATCAAATAAAATCTTTAATTTGATCTAATAAAAATCTGATTGCAATCATTCACATATTTTGGTAAGATGGTACCAGTATTTTAAAAAGCAGTTGATTCGAATATGCAGGCTTGTAAATTTGTTACAATTTGTGAAATTTTAAATTTTTTTATTATCGTTTAGGAAGGGTAATATATTAGTCCAGATAAATAGGGTATCACACAGAAAATAAGCAAGAGGAACCTTAGGGGATAAATCTTCTGTTCTTAAAATGATTATTATAAAATTTCATCACGACTTCATCAAGAAGAGATCTGCAAGATTATACAATCTCGTATTCCCTCGAATTTGCAAGCCTGATTTTGTATCTTAAATTGACAAGAAATCTCATTTATCTAATCCAAACTGTTTCAATAATCCTATCAATAAGGCAAACATGGGATTTCTTCTGTGATGTGTATGAAGAAGCCAGGATGTCAATTTTTGTTTTTTTGTGCCCAGCTGACCAATCAATGCTCAAGCTTTTTTTCAATGCAATTCATGACAGCAATACCACAATAATATTTGGTTTGCAATTGCAGCGGATGTCGCACAGAAGTTTAATGTGAATAAATACCCCACAATGAAACTTTTTCGTAATGGGCAAATGACCAAGAGGGAGTTTAGGGGTCAAAGGTCAGTTGATGCAATCATGTCATTTATACAAGAGCAGATGAAAGATCCAATTCATCATTTTACAACTGAGGATGAAATGGACGATTTTGAGGTGAGTTTGTTGATCCTATTATTTTTGATTTCTTATGTGAAAATCTATTATGATGTACTGATCATTGACAGAATGTCAGCTTCTCTGCTACTCAGGCATCCAAAGGAAATGGGCTTCCTTCAACAGAAGAAAACGCTACATATTATGTTTTTACAGTGTCTGGTAGTAACAAAACTGTAGGAGATGGCTCTAAAATCATCAATACCGTTATGAAATCGCGGTGTTGATGATTTGGAAGTTTTTTTGTGTACTCAAAAAATGATATGAACAGCTCAGGATACTCCATGGAAAACATGATTCTGCCACTCTGATGTATTGTATAGACTGAGTTAGGTGGTACCGGTAATTGGTTGTACTGACATATCGTTATAGATGGCTTTTTAAGCGGTCTTGAGACCTTTGCTAAATAAAATCTAGACGAATCTAGACAAATTTTCAAAAATGTATCAAAGCAGAGCATTTGCCCAGATAATCATTCAGTGTACCATTTTTGCTTTTTTACAGGCAAAGAAGAGATCTATAATTGGATATTTCACAAGTAAAGAATCTCGAGATTATGAAACTTTTGAAAAAATTGCGAAGAGTTTAAAAGACGATTGCGATTTTTTTGCTGCTATTGGGTATGTGAACCTTTGTCTTTTCTTCTTAGCCCATTATGACTTCGTGATTTTGTTGCTTCATGATTTAATTGCTTTGAAAAGTTATAATGAGTCATTGATGATTGATTATTTCAATGTCATTTCTCCATACACCAGTGATGCAGTTTCTAGTTTCATATATTATGCAACTATTAGCCAATTTAATGGTTATTTGGTACTTGATGATGTTGTTTCGGCTTTGCTATGAGTGAATTTCAATTTGCCAGAATATTACTCTTATTACTTTTTTGTTCAAACACATCTTCGGAAAAATATATATCCAGTATCTTGTTTATTTGATCAAAATTGTTTTTTTATTCCTATGTGCATCACTTGTTTGAATCAATTAAATTTGTTCATTCATGATGACGAAATAGTATGTATATTTGCCATTACCAAGATCAGCTGTTCTGCTATTTACACACCTGAAGAAAATGTATTCCATTAGAAGAAAATTTAACAAAGGGGGGGTATTTCATGATAGATCTCTTGCTCTTGGAGATTAAACTGTCCTTTCCGGAGTGTCTGGCAGCTTGACCAAGCTGTAGAAAAAGACATCAAGACTGCTATGAACTGATGTTTTTGGTCATCCGAAGAAAACAGTTTTTGCCACCCAGCTTTTAAATATGCTAGCTGAATATAAAACAACCAAATGATAGCCTTTGTACTATTTGACATTTAATCGTAATTTGTTTGCAGGGATGTATCAAGAAAAGAACGTCAATCAGGAGATAATATTATTTTCAGGCCTACTGGGGTAAGAGAGCAAATTAAATATTAAATATTGTGGTTAGATATTACCAGTGTTTATCGATATCGAAAATCATCTAATATTTAGTGAGGAAATATGGAAGATGATTCACTTATCTTGAAATTATCATATAAAAAAATACTGTGTAAAATTCGTTACAATTTGCAGGATTCCACTTCTTTATCTTTTCATCGCATGCATAGTATGGTAGGTTAGAAGGAAATAGGTAGAAGTAACCTCAAGAAATTTATCTCTCATCCTTGAAATAAATATTTCGAAACATCACCATGGTTTCGTAAAAGTTTTCTAGAAACCTCTAATCAGTAATAATGAGTTTATTTACAATAAAAAGGACAAGATGAGTCTTTAGCTCAATTTTGAATACCCGAAATAACGGGTATCAAAGGAATTTTTTTGTATTTAGATATTGACTTTCATACAATAAACTAACCTTTTATACGCAACCGTAACTGTTATCGTAATCGTTTTCATTCAATTTATTCTGTTTCACTTTGTTCATAATATTCAGGGCGATCCAGACATGGTCTATCTAGGTTCATTGAGCAACCATGATCTTCTGAAGGCTTGGTCGACTGATAAATGTGTTCCTTTGGTGAGATGTTATTTAGTTTACTTTCAATGATAATAAATTTTCATCGCTCATGTATGGGTTACTGATGAATCGCACCTTGTTGGTGTGATTCATCAGTGGCACATCCCAGATATTTTGTTTTGAGATTAGTTTCTTTTTCATGTTATACACCTATGATCATTTATATGTAAGCTTTATTTAGGTGTGTGGGACTGATGCATCTGTGCAAATATAGACTTCAAGCATGTATCTATCTACCACTATTTATGTTAGAGTGCTTGCCATTCAGCTAGATATGTTATGAAAATAATATTGATGCTTTCTTTAGTAGAGATGGATCTAATATTTCGAAACACTAAACCATTTATTGATTTTAAAATATTTGTCCGTCCATTGAAGCCTGATACTAGTAGTTCACTGTCATTTTGAACCGAATTCATAAAAAAAAAGTTTAAACAATTAACAAAAAATATAACAAAAAAACTCATCACTTCCAGTTTCGGATATATTTACTGGTATTACGTAGGATTATTCCCAGCGCTCTAAAATTTCATTGCACCTTGGTTTGAAATCTTGAGGTCTCACCATTCTTTTAGGCACATCTTAGCTTGATACACTTGGTGTTTATATATTTATAGTATTTGTAAATTTTTATGGTAGTAATCGATGATGAAATTTAACACTTAGGAGTTAGCAGTATATCGAAAGTTGAGAGGTGCTAAGTAATAATAATCACGCACACAGTTTTTTGGTTTTGGTAGAAGGGGTAGTTAATTGTGTCGTTTTGTTTAATACAAGCCACATTTTTATAGGTTCGAGAAATTACTTTCCAAAATGGGGAAGAATTAACAGAAGAAGGAAAGCCGTTCCTCATTTTATTTCATAAAAAGGAAGACACCGAATCACTTGAACTTTATCAAAAAGTTATATCAAGAAATCTTATTCATGAAAAAGGTGAGTTGATCAACTAGTTTTAAACTATCTCTCTTGTATCAGGGAAGAAAGATACTCAGAAACGTAGATTCTTCCAATCTGTATAGTAATTGACCTTCTTTGCTTATCTTTGCAACTAGGCCAACGTTCGTTACAGTTTTTACAAGTACCAGTAATTTGAAACTCTGTATTGGGACTAGTCAACGTCTATGGTATTGAAATCTAATCATGTGAAATATCATTGTTATGGTTACTATAGTAACCGTGTTTTGTTTTGATTGTTCATATTGAAAAGTTTTGTTTGTAAACAACAACCTGTGTCTCAACTTGAAAAAATATTGGAGCTTACGTTCTGCCAAGCATGAGTATGTGATAGACGATGCTAACAATGCTCTGCTCATCTGTGGGACTTACTCTACACATTCCTAGACGTTAGTGATATTTAGTAGGGTATAAAGATTTGACTGTTGTGCCCTTAGGCAATTCTCTTAACCAAGAATACATTTTATAGTGCCCTGTGGCTAATTTCATAAATATGATATTATTAAATATTAGGTATATTAAAGTCAATGACTATAGATATTATAACTATTTATATATTGAATATGGTTATCTGGTGAGAAAAATTACCATGTATCTTGCAGTATATAATATGATCCTCTGTTGCTGAGTTTTCATATCCAAATTAACAGCGCTCAGATTTATTAATTATTTTTAAAAATAATATATCTATCCACCGCTGTTGCTATTTTTGACTTTTCTAAGTATTCAATCCATTTCATGTCATCAATTTTCGAGCTTTTCCTAAAATTAGTCAAGTTACTTTTTGACATATTCCACACATTATTTCTGAATGTCTTTGTTTTTATTTTAATAAATCAAATTGAAATTTTTTCAATTTCTTTGAATCTTCGTATATGCGAGATCAGCCACCAAGGCATTCAAATGATTTTGGTTATTTAAAAGGTTAAAAATTCTGAAACTGCAATTAAATTCAGTTCCTTATATCATTTTATCATAAGATTGCAAAATCAACTTGCACTCGTGAATTCTTTCATTGACGTTATGTATTCCGAAAATTGGATTGAAATTATTTTTCTTTGCCAGACATTTCAGAACAGGATTCTGTTCCGTATCTGTTTCAAGTATTTCTGATACTATACAAACTAAATTTTTTTTCGATAAGTATTGGAAAAGCCTAATTTTAAATAATTAGTCACTGTTAGTGGGTATTTACATTCACATACACGGAAAACGGAAAAATGCAAGGTCAGGAATAATTTTTGTATATGAATGAACCTTTATTGAGTCATAATGCAAAATGATTTTTAATAACTGGGCAAATGAGGTAGTACAGCACAAGGAAGTAGGTTAAATCACACTCTCTTCCTCTTAACAACTATGAATTGAATTTAAGTCAATGCAACGCGATTTATAGAATATTTATTCAAAAAAGAACTTTTGAATCACGAGTTTTAGATATTAAAACAAGAAAAAGACTGCAATGATATCAATTTTGATTGTCAGAAAGTTTTAAAGAAGTGGTATTCAGGGCGGCAGAATTTTGTCCTTCAGGCGTCCAAAATGTTCATGCCATTTTATTTTGATATACAAAAACGCTTTAAAACCATATTATTGAAGAATTTAAACCTTTTTCTTAACTCTGGTAATTCAAAAAGAGACATTTTATTCTTCTAGCAAGACATATATATCATGAAAAGCTGCTCATTTGCTAAATTTTCTTTTGATGAAACCCATTTTCCTAGGGTGTCTGAGCAGCATGCTTAGTTTGCTATCTACCTGTCTGGAGCTTTGTATATCAATGTTGAAGATTTTCAACCTTTTACGCTGCATATAACTAGTACCGGTACACCAAACATTCGATTAGGTAGATTCTCGATCTTCTTGTAAATGATGTACATGAAATATTGTTTTACTTTTATAGGATCCATTTTCTTTTGGTATCTGAGCCTTGAAGTAGTTGGCATGTCAATGAAACAGCTGTTTCGCAACCTGTCAATACTGGAAGAAAGATGCATGGATATTTTTGTTGAAATTCGCTCAGAAGCCAGAAATAGCACCTGTAATAAACCAACTAATGGCCACTTATATTATGCCAAAGAGCTACTACAAAATGTATTACCAGCAACCATGAAACAAAACACCGCACACAGAACTGAACCACTAAAGTGCAATCTTGTCAGAAATTTCATTTTGTCAAGCATTAGGCTATTAGCTAAACAACTGCCTTGGCAAACAAGATTAGTTTAGATTTTATTTAGACTGACTGTTGACATGATCACATCTACCATTTCCTGATATTTTCTGTCCCGAACTTTCGCTCATTTCATAACTATTCGTTTTTTCAGCTCGTATCAACTTTCTTGAAGCAGATTGCGATACGTTCTCACATCCTCTTCATCATCTCGGAAAATCACCGAAAGATTGCCCCCTCATTGCTATAGATTCGTTCAAGCACATGTACTTGTTTCCCAATTTTAATGATTTAAAGTAAGTGTGTTTTGCATTTGTGTGAATGTATTCCTCTGTTAAATACAATGTTTATTGCTACCGTACGCTTTCGATTAAAGCTTAATCGTTAGCACTTTCTTCCTACCAATATTTCGGTTAGCGATACTGGTTAGGAACAGATATCTTAGGTTAGTTTTTGCCTTCTCAATTTAAGTGGAGAAGTGGAATTTGGGTACGAAGCGAAACCTGATGAAATGAGGTAAAAAGAATTACTGTTTTGTACAAATACGTTTATTATGATATTATTTGCTGTATATGGGTAGAGCTAAAAACAGTGTCTGTTAATATCGGTTATCTGTAACCAATAATATCAGGTCTTTTTGACCGATAACGATATCTAATATATGGAAAAATCAAAATCGATGCATCAATATCCGTCAAGCCCTGCTTGCGATGCTTTACAAATTGTTATTTTCTATACGAAGTTCTCTGCTTTGAGCGTGGCATAAAGTTTCTAAGAACTGTCAACTTATGTTTTGAAATTTTCTCTTATTATAATTGCGAGTAAATTGAATTTTCTGGTACCGCCGACCAGCAAAAAATTTAGCTAAATGATTTCTCAATTGGTTTTTACCATCATCACACAAGGAAATTTATCAAAACTCTCTTAAAATTTCATTTGGTCAAAGGGGAAGCACGGGCCACATTAAAACAGCAATAATATGTAGTCCAGGTATCTTATAGAATATAATAAAATTCTTATTGACTAAAAAATATTGCAATATAGTGAGTGACGCTCTCTCCCAGTGAAAACATGTTTTGTTAAGCATGGCATACTGATGAATCTCTGGATGGACGCTGATCCATCTGTGGTTCATGCTTGACAAAATAATTTTTCTGACTGGGATGAGGTTGTGGGTCTGATGCAATGATGAAATGTTAATTTTTTTCATTTTTGCATTTGTTGTTCAAACAATATTAAGATTAAACTAATATTCTGCTTTATTAAAAATATTATAAAGCTGTTTGGTTTTGTATAGCTTAGTTCTGATTTTGAGTCAACGGGCAAGGCATAATTTTCGTTTTTCGTAAGCACTGGTCTTGGCCTTGGTGCATATTTTGGTTGTTGTGTGATTGTCAGTGAATTTGTGGAATAACAATGATATTTTGTGTTCGAACACTCAATCTTTTGCACAAACTGACACACATGAGCTATGGGTCACTTGTTTATGTTGAAATATAACTGTGATTAGGAGTGGCCAAGATGTAATACTGCAAACAAATCTAATAATTTTTGGAATAGAATATTCGAATCAAAAGCTAAAATAAAAAATGTACTTTTCGAATCTGTTGATTTCGAATCACTGGGAATATTCCAATTGAATAACTTATGATTCGCGAATTATTAACCAAATTGAATATTTTAGACAGCCCTGTCATTTTTATCAGTATGAATACAAGAACAGTAAAATTTTATTTTAGGTACTGACGGTGAACAAAATTGTTTCAAAATCGTCAACCTTGCTATTCTAACTTTTCCCAATAATAATTTTTCATGAGGGGACTATGTGAGCGACCACTTGTAATATTTTTTGCGTATTTGAAATCCAGAATAATTATTCCTGCGGAACTCACAGTTCAAATCAATATGCTTTAGTGCTAGACAGTGGCAACATATTTCCCATAGACTGGATGTCACAGAAAAAAGCATTTTGGTGTGAAAATCTTCTCTTATTTCTGTATGATAAAAAGATGGGAGTTGGCAGACTGGCAGAACACCAGCTACTATACTACCAAGACCCACAAGAAAATTGCTTCCAGCAAAAGAAAATTGGGCAAATGGGCAATATTATATGATATATGTGTACTTAGATGATTGTAATGTCTCCAAGCATCTGGTAGCCACCAAACTGTAGAAAAAGGTTTAAAGTCTGTGTTGTAGCTTTTCTCTCTTGAAGAAAGTGACATTTCATGTCATCCACTCAGGAGTGTTTCGGACGCTCGAATTTAAACCAGCGTCTGTCACCCTACAAGCATTGATAATTTTGGAAGTTCTTTCACTAAAAAAACTTTTAAAATACAACGAACTAACGGTACAGCTCATCAAAGTCTGTAAACCTAGGTGTTGTTTAGCAAATCCCGCAACAGACAGGAAGGAAATATTTTATTTCCCATTATATCGTGACTCATGTGTATTTTAACACTACCTGCTATTTAAAACATAAGTATCGAGATGTTTGTCTGTTTAGTTCGCCTAATAAGATATATTTTGCTAAAATATTTTTTTGATGGTGGAAGGGTTTAAATGAAATCCAATTAGTTGAGGAAATTGAGATATCGTACTATTTGAATAAAATTATTTTTATGACTACACTTCCGTAGCAGTGCATTTCTATGTGGCTGTGGGACATCGGTGAATTCAAAAATTTGACGAAATATTTTGGTTTGATTATTCCGATGGGTTAATCTAATACGATATGGATGATTTGAAGATAGATTCAGATTCGATTTTAATACATGCTTTAAAGTACGGTACCTCTAACCATCATTAATTGATTTACTTTCAACATGCATTTTAAAATGAAAAAACAAAATTACTTGAGCATATTTCTTTAGTTATCATTGTAATATTCAAATTACTTTCAAACTTTGCATATTAATTTTAACATTAACCACTAAGTCAATAGAACGGGCATAGAAAATATTTTCTATTGCTCATATCATAAAGGAAAGAACAAGCTGTTGTCAAAAAAATATTCATTCTAACTAACTGGTCTCATCCAGACATCAGACTCTCGTCTACTTGTGACCCATAGATTTTGCTTTGATTTTGTGCAATTGATTGAGTCCGTGGGTGGCATGTATAGGGATGAGGGAACGATCTTTTGTGTAATTTTCCGGATGATAGTAATATTTTAAAAAATGGATGAATTGTCTTATTTTTGTAAGGTATGAGCAGTAGATGGTGACCATCCATCATTAGTTGATGTCATTTTAGTAGTCGGCTATCTTTTGTTAATATGGATGTCCAACAGTCCAAGTGATTGGACTGAGGGATAGACCAAATGAAATACGCACATTACCAAAATACAGTCTTTAGTACTGTTATTTTGGACTTATGCATGTTCATATTTAATTTTGTATTTCATATTCAATTCAATGTGTAGTGAAATCATGACATATCGGCTTGTCAAATTCTTATTGACGAAAATACAGTACTGTTCTTGTTACTGGAATTGACAGTTTATTCTATTTATTTTATTACATCACACATGGATCTTGCACATTACATGTGTGACTCAGGCTAGGCAGGCTCTATTATAACCGCTATTAATAAATTAGTCCCAACTTTATCATCTAGTAGAATTTATCAATAATATTATCAACACATTCATTCATTAACATTTCATTAAGTAGATACTTCAATCTTTTTCATTAATTTAAGCTTGGTCTAGTATGGTTTATGGATGGATTGCTGTCATTAGTTTGATCCATCACTGGTCTATGCTTGATAAAACCGAATTAAACATGTTATAGCAAATTATATATAAATTATATTATATGTAGATATTCATATTACATTAGCAATCATTGAGCATGTTACTTGATTTTTCAATGCCGATCAATACTATGGTATGGTAATCAATTGTTTAATTGAATATTTGGTCTTGTATTTGACATTCAATTTATTTAATTTTGGAACCTTATAAGTTAAATTGAATGTTTTGACTAACCAGATGGAAAATTTTTGTCAAAGTGTCGATAAGGCACTGTCCAACTGTGGCACATTCTTAACAAAATAAAATTTCTAATTGTGTATATATTTTTTGATTTTGATTCAACAAGAATTTACCGAAAATTATCATTTTTGGTTTACTCTCTTCTACTATAAAATTATTATTAAATATTTGGATATTTACCATTCAGGTTTTATGTGTATTGGTTAGATTTCCTGTTTCCGTAGTAGTACACATATTAGCAACACATCATAATGGTAATGCAAACCGGAAATTAATAAATGAAATTAGGGAGGCCCTGGGAGGGGAATTTACCAATATTATTTCATTTGCGAAATATTAAGATTTTCATGAATATATTCATTAATGTAATATTTGACATTGTTTCACCTGAATAGATTTTAAATAATTTTCTCGATCATGCGTGTTTCACGCCCTACAGTTTCCACTTTGTATGATTATTATTACGACAAAATTAGGTTATTGACTTAATAGTTATTGTGTCTCATTAAAAGCACCCATTTAATTCAACCAAAAAGGGTTTGGAAAAGCAATTTAATGAATTAACTGTGCATTAGATACGCAGGTTTGAATTCTGAGGAAGGTAATTTAATGAAAATTATGCTGTAACTTCTCTGGTTCAGGTTGCTTCGTTGTGACTGACCCCAACTCGAAAAGATATCAGGGCTAAAGATGCCATGTTTTGCGATAAGTTAAGCAATAGTTCGGTTTTTCTCTCTATATTGAAATTTGAGATATCGTTTTTTTTTTTCTTTTTGAAGAACGATTGGCAACAATAGTTTGCCGTGAGAATTTTGGTATTTCGATCGAACTCTTCAATTATTCTAAATTGATTCGTTCTGGATGGAAATCAAGAATGACGTATTGTACCTAATTTTATATTGTAAATTTCAGTGTTCCAGGTAAATTGAAGTCATTTCTAGAAGATCTTCATTCAGGAAAACTTCACAGAGAATTCCATCACGGACCAGATCCGGTTGAAAATGCGCAAAATGAAGATGCTCCACCTGTATGTCTTATTCTTATTTTTAAGTATTTTCAGCTCTGTGTGCCATCTCAGTTCGATATGTATTGTTTGAATGTTGTTGATGTCAGCTTGATCATGTATGGGGCATTGATAAAAGCTAGACTAACGTCTAGATTTGTCCAGGCCCATGCTTGGTTATACTTGCTCGTTTTAAAGAGATTCCTTGAAAGAATTGAACAATGTTTCATATAGTAAAAAATGGGGATTTCGAAAAAGCTTTGTGGTACGGTATATTGAAAGTTATACTTTGTGCTATAAAAGTTAATGATTTTCACAAGATTCTACCTCTACAACATTTCAGGGATTAAAATT
The DNA here is from genome assembly GCA_963675895.2 of Styela plicata. NCBI lineage: Eukaryota > Metazoa > Chordata > Ascidiacea > Stolidobranchia > Styelidae > Styela > Styela plicata. The sequence goes on from OZ023149.1 coordinate 9,677,966, forward strand.
GATTTGTCATGTTGTTTGAAATACGAGAGTGTGTGATTTGTATTTTGACTGCTGGTGTTGTCAATTCTGGTTTTCGAATTTGGGAGCTAATGGGAGTCAACCCATTGAGATTTTTAATATTAACGATAATATTTGTGATGAAGAGAATTTTTTACGGAACGACTCACTTGACAATAATATGATAATGATAAGCATCAACCCATTTTGAAAGCAAAAAGCCACTAATTTCACAAATCTATTTTTGTATTGGTGAAGTGTTGTCATGCATGTTATTGAGTCACGAAACTGAATTTTATGCTATTTATATATAAACTTTTCAATTGCATGTTCAGTGGTGTCAGTGTCGCTTCACAATTTTTTGTTTATATCAAGGGATGTCCATATTCAGACTTTTCAATGCAGCAGTAAATTGCAGTACTAACTAACTAACGCAAGTCATATTTGATCCAAAATTTCATTTTCTGCAAAAATAATAATTCTGAACAACTTCGAAAAAATTGCCCTCTATCTGTCATTAATTATTGCATTTATTGGCTTTGGATGACAACCAATAGCGCAAATTGATGAAATTAAATTTTTTACATTGTGATTTTTTGTTCTGCCCTTTGCTGACAAAATTTTTTGGACATCTCTATTTCTAACACCCATTTCATTACTCACTGCTATTTTTGCTCTTTTTTTCTGCATGTTCGGTGATCTACTATCTTGTCTGCTCTTCTCATTAAATCTCGCTAAAATTCTACGTTGTTCGACCAAGCAGAAACCTTCTGAAACTGTCAAAAAGATCCAGGGAGAGAAGAAGAAACAACAAGAATCAAAAACGACTCCACCAGAATCTATGTTTAAAAATTTGCAGCCATCAAAACACAGATATACTGTTTTGGAACGATCGAGGGATGAATTATAATGCAATATGTACTATTTTTTGGAATTTATAATAGGAAATAATGGAGGAAATCAAAGTTTTTTTTTTTTTTTGGAAAAAAACTTGCCTGTTACCCAGACAATAAAAAAAAACTTTTATGCGCGGTATGGAACTATGATGAGCATTGAATGTTTAAAATTTCTAAACAATATTCTTTGATAGTCGATACGCAAACACTCGTCAATTTTAGTCAACGCATGCTTTTATTTAGGGATGGTGCACTGACACAATGAGGACACTTGTCTGGTATAGTGCCTCTTTCATACTTCGAAAGTGATTATTCCATTCCAAATTTTCATACGCCTATGGAGTATATTGATTTCCATTCGTATGTATGTTAGTAGCAAATTTTTCGAGAATTGCAACGATGGGTTGAGCTCAAAATGTTATATCAAAAATTTTGGTATTTACTTGTTGGTTCGTTTTTTAATTTCCTCAGTTGTCATAGCTCAGACACATGGTTTGGTATTCAAATTTGTAACCTTATTTTTAACCACTCAAGTAATTGAGAACAAATTAACATTTAAGATGAGCTTTCAATTAAGATACTTGACAAACAAGAATACCAGTTTTCTTATTTTATATATTTTACTTTTGTGTTTGTGTTTAATTCTTGAGTCTTCAAGTTTTGTAGGAAATCTTACTTGTTCCTGTGTCTAGTTTTAAGGTACATAGTAAGATTATGAGCCATTTTCATGATTCTGTCGATTTGACAGGAAGGAGCTTCCAAATGGTAAACTGCAAAAATCTATTCCAAAATGTCATAACAGCAATTTAATTGGAAAACTTTCGAGCTGAAATTTTGTTCTATGCAAGTCAGATAAGTACCTAAAAGGAGCGGTCATTTTAATGGCATTGACCTATTACAAGATATAGTACCAGCAACTGCGTTATAGGCAGAATTTCCCGCTGAACTGAACTGCAATGTTAAAGTGCAGTGAGTGGTATCTGCTCAGGGGGAAGGAAAACCATCCATTAATCACAATGGTAAAACCATTACCAAACCAAATTTCCCACTTTTTGGAAATGCCAAAAAGACAACGCATGTATGGTATGTCGATTTGACGTTTCATTGCATATGAACATGACAATCCATTTTGCAATACAATATCCTGCAATAGTGTCAACTGTTGCAAAAAAATATTTTTTATTGAACAGGGAATTGTTTGAGCTATGAATACTATATGATGTGCATAGTTGCATATATTTTCAAATGCATACATACATATGCATATATTTATTTCAAAATCTATTGAAATAAATTTTGATATATTATTCAGCGGTGTGAATAAAGGTATCTTTACCGAGTGCACGCTATGTTTTCATGCTGATTTCTGAAATACATTCTCACTGTTTTGTGGAAAAATATACTTTTATTTCAAACCTGTACTAATGAATATTAAGAATTTATCACTTTAATTTAGTTTGTTGAAGGCTATCAGGTGTTTAAATAATTCTGGAAAGAAAGTTATAAAGATATTTAAAGCAAGTAAATAATCATACCCCTCCCCATCTTGCTCAAAAATTTGCTTTTTTCGTGAGTATTTGAATCTCAAATGCGTATACATAAGTCTGCAAGAGTTTTGTACGCTTGCGTTTTTCTCGCCTCTGTTGATTTTTGTCTTACAGTATATACTGTTGTCCCAAGTGATATATATTTTCAATTTTCTCTTGTTAAAGATCTTTTGAATCACGCACACTGCTCAGCTGAGAGTATTAATTTAGCCCAATTCGAAAAATATCAGAAACAGTAATATAGAGTAGTTACCTTAAATATCACCGAACATACAACAAAATCATGAAAATATGCCAAATTATATCTCGCCACTTTGACTTTCTGCGCATGGACCACAAATGCTAATTCTGTAAATCTCAAATATTAAAATATTTCGGGTGCTCACACCCAATCAGATTTTTTTGTCAAGCACAAGCCACTGATGGTTCACCTTGACGGAGCGGTTCATCACTGACTTGCACTTTGCAAAACGTGCTTTGTCAAATTTCTTTTAAATTGGGTTGCTCATATATTATGAAGAAAGTTTTTTAAAATATTTTATCCTTTTTAATCTTCAAGAAAAGTTGTGTGGAGTTTTTTTTTTCTGACAATTTAATTGTTTCATGTAGGATGTGTAGTTTTTTATTACTCTCGAGCTGAAATGTGTTAAATTTTTTTGTCAACTGTAGATTTGTGAATCTAATGAAGGGATTAATTTAGTATATAATTAAGTTATAAATACTGAAGCATAAGCTTTTGTTTGAGAATAAATTAATTTATAAAAGATATACATCTATTATATGTTTGTTACTTAAAAATGCCAGTCATACTTGGTTTTTTTTATAGATGTTCACACTGAGGCCGAAAGTAGTGCCTGAAAGGAGCTAACTAGCGACCTCTCAAATGTCAAAGAGCTGCGGTACTACAATGTTAGATGCCACCAACTTCTCTGAGCAATGATAAAACCACTTCTTTGTTTCCTTTTAAATCGGCTCTCACGACACGCAGGAAATACGTTAGGATTATTCTGTACATACCGAGTCACAAAATTGCATGTCAGCTACATAGCTACTTATATAGCTGGAGAAATTAGGTTCTCTGGGATTTAGCAAAACAACATTCTTTGATAAAATGCTAGAAGGCTGAACAGTGATAAAACTGTACAAAACTATTGGCGCTGTGCTATTATAGAATATGTGTCAATGGTTGGTGCGACCTTGTTTTATAAATGAATTGGAATTCTAATGTTTGCAGTAACGATTCGAGAAGTTTCATTGATAATGGGTAGGTGCCATTATTGCCAGCGACTTTCCAGACTTTTTCTAACGTCAACTTTCTATTACTGAAATATTGTAGGACCTTTGTTCTCATTTGATGTATCAAAAGCTGTTCCAACACTTTTTTTTTGAAATGTTCACATATCTTTGAAGTATTCAGATAGGGAATGTTTTTCTTTAGTACCTTTCCAGTTGAAACATTTTGACACTGATGGACAGTGCTGCACAGGCACGGCCCATTTGTGGCCCGTATTTGACAAACTAAAACTCTTGGGTATAGTCGAAGGATTTTGTTTATTAGCGCACTGTTATCTAATTGGTGTATTTTCAGCAGTTTCAGTTTGATTGGTGGCGGCGATATTTTTGATTTTGCATGGCATTTTGTTTCTAACATTTTTGTTTCGTTGTCTTGTTAACATGCTATGGCTTAGCTGCGGATATGAATTAACAGAATCTCTTTCATATATTTCAGCCTCCTCTACCATCACTGACGCCTGAAATAAAAGTAAGTCGACATATTGTCTTTGACCCAGTGAGGTTTTGTTGTTTTTGTGTCGACAAAACTATTGTCTGCTATAGCTTCATTTATTTTTATTAAAAAGTCATCTTGGGCAAGGGTGGCAGCAGCCCCTGGAAGGCACCATGTATTGACCACTAATCAACAAAGAGTGGTAAAAATGGGAAACTTGTTTACTGGCACTTTGAGAGGAAAACATATAGTTAATCTGATGCGGAATGGCAAAATGTCAGCTATTCGAGTTTCCAAGGAAAGTTTTCATCAGCATAAGCTGTAATATACTTAAACAGTAAATATTATGGATGTTTTTCACAGTGTAGTTATTAATATTCCTCCATCTCTTTTCCATGTTAGTGGGCATTTATTGTTCAAAGACCAGTACCAATAGTATTATACGAGCAACAGCAATCACAGTGTAAAACATCCCAAGCCGGGGTGAACCCGTCGAATGAGATGCAGTGAGCGGTATCTGCCCTGGGTAATGGTAAAAACTATCCACCACTCCGTTTCCTCAGACTTGCCTCCTCAATAGATCCACAATATCCAATTCTAAAGACCACAACATTTGATCTCAAAAATTCTTTCTACAAATTTCCAGGAACACCTCAGAAAACAGGGTCGTGACCCAGATGAAATAGAAAAGCAAGCTCAAGATCAGTTTTTGAAGCAACAAGCCGCTTCGAAAGATGAACCAAAAGTAACGACTGCAAAATCAGTTTTCAGGAATATGCTGCCTAGTGAACTTCGTTATACTATCGTGGATAGACTTAAGGATGAGTTGTAATTGGCTGATGAGTTGAGGTGCACATCTTTGACTTCAATGACGGGAAATTTTTTTTTTGCAATAGCTAGTCCTAGAAAGATTTTGCCTTCAGATGATCTTTCTTCGACTTAAATTTGAAATTGGCATTGTTGCTACTTTGATCTTTTTTTTTCGTAGAGTTAATTTTAAAATGAATCTTGGTAATTGAATGCTGGTGGAAGCTTTTGGAGTTGTTCCCGGTTTAGTTTAAACAGTTTTTGAAATTCACTATTAACAATGTTTCAGGAAACCATAAACCATATTTTGTTACGAAGTCATGGTATATGTCAAATTTTACAAGGCATATGTCATGATTTCACTGCAAAATGGAATCAATTCAAGAAAAATTTACTTTAGGTCAGAATTTTGGGATATCTGACAATTTGCTGAGAACATCTGTCATTGCTACATAAAAATAATCACTATTTTTGACATGTTTTTGTTGAAATTTTGTGATAATTCGGATAATCTCAAAAAAACTTTCATAATATTTTTGCAGATGATGGAAACCCCGCTCTCATTTTTTTTCTTGTTTCACTGCGACTGTTTTTAGTTTTAATTTTGTCATTTGTTTTAAGTGTATGTGCATTATTCTCGCATGTTAGCCATTTTATTGAGCGGCTTGGAAGATTTTTATGCATGATTTGTTGGAATAACAAAGAAAGGAAAAGACTGAATTTTATGCGATTTGAATCAAATTACTGATACTACCTGGTATTATCGCCCCAGGAAACTTGTTTTGTTAAGCATGAGACCATAATGAACTTCTGCGAAGCGTCGCGATCCATCATCGACTTTCATTTAAAGTAGCACATTTGGTTAAAAAAGTTTCAATGGGGTAGTTATCTAAATCGCTTCAAGCAGTTTGATACATTGATAGAAATTAAATCGTACGTGTCTGATAGATCCATTCGGAAGGTGTACAATTCAAATACTGTATCGTGTCCGCATAGTTGCTCAATCTTATTGGCAACTGTCTTAAAAAAATTTAATATTCTTGAAAGAGAGAAATTTGTTTCGTAAATTCAAGTAATCAAAATTGTTAATTTTGTGTGTTATATGGCTTACTGTGCCGCTAAATCACGATTTATATCAAATGACACAACCTAAAATTTGTCATGTAGCCACTTTACCGTGTAATCAATTCAATACCGACTTGGAACTGGTATCTGGATAAGTGACCGTATCGTTTAGTGAAATGACTTTCCATGGGTGCTGAAGATTTTTCTTATTAAAGAACCCACTAAAGAAGTAAAAGAGGCTTTATTATAATTTGTTAATTATACTATATATCCATAAATTTTTGTTTGTTGTTTTCAATACCTTTCTGCAGTAACTCTATTAGAGAGAAATTTTGTTTGGTCAAGCATGAGCCACAGATGGACCGCGTTTCATCGACGCCATCCATCAGTGACACATACCTGACAAAAGATATTTAACAAAATTTTTTCAATTGGGAACTTTGATCAAAGGATGCTCATGGTATTAAATTTGTATGCTGTTGGAGTGTTTTCGCATGCTCTACTGTAGTGCTAGAAAATTTTTAGTACTCCAATTTATACAGTTACAGTGTACCTCTTACAGTGTTTTTGAGTAGTCGCGCGTGGAAATCTTATTTTCAATGTTGCTATGTGGTCGAAAATGAAGTCCTTTGCCACTTTTCAAACAATTTTATCAAATAGAAAATTACCTTTATTTTGATGTTCATTTGTCAGGCTTTAAGAATTGTTTGATATTATGCCATACAACCCAATTTTGATTAGTTTGTACATTTTTCGATTTTCAAAGGAAATACTTTCTCGATAAAAAATAAATGCAATACATGTATGTATATCCCTTTTATCATACATGTTTATTTAAATTATGTGCAGTATCTGTGATGATGAATCTAAATAAATTGCCCAAGTCTAAGTTGTTATTGTGTGTGTAAGTAATGTATGTTGTAATATAAGAAACTACGGTAGGTGTAATTCGCTTAGTTAGATATCAGGTGTAAAGCTCCGACGAACATGTGCTATGGGAACATCCGCATACCTAACTAGTTAATGGCGATTGAACTATCTTCAGACTTCCATCGCAGTCTGTTGCCACTAATATAGGTTATATGTTCCAAGCCCGCGTTTCTCTGAGTATGGTGTGGCGAACACTGATCTAAAAAGGAAACGAAGTGGCGAAGGATTATAAGGTGGGTCGCGCTGGAGCGATCAATAATTTTCGAAACCAATAAACAATTCAACGCTCTTTCCATTATGTTCATTTCGCTTTAGTCCCACGACAGGCTGAACTATAGCATATTCACCTTCAGAAACTCTCAGTTATCGAGCCATTAAGAACTTTGTTTCCTGGTCAGCGCAGTCGTTCACGATATTAGCCTGACCTAGATTTGAGTAGCACGCTAAAAAGTCCAAGAACCTCTGCTTTAAGCTTAGATACCATCCTTGTATATATCTGGGTACCTGGTTAGCTCAAAAGTCAACAACGTTAAGATCTCTGATCGTCCTGGCACAAGTCCCAATCGCTTGGTGGATTATTTCATGCGAGAGGTTTGCTGGGCAACTCGTCAGCGAGTTGTGGTTCACGTAACCCATGGTTGCGGCGTTTTCTACCAATCATAATATAGGCGAAAACCTCCACTTCCCCCTCGCTGTTATCATTAGTCTCGTTATCGACTTCTCTTCCACAGGATGAACTTGAAATATCGGAGGTCTCATGAACAGATGACATAGAAATAGCTGTAAATTAATTAGCCAATACCGATTCCGTCGTATCTCCACCAATAAATTTTTACTAAATACGTTCAAGCAATTTTGGCAACACAGCGGAAGCACCGCCGAAAATGTGACAACATAGATTTTGGAGAAAATTCCGGCGAAAACAGCAATAGCACTCAACTTTCATCGCAGCTTTTATTTTAGTCACGCGCCTACTGCGTCAAAATCTGCGTGTAAATAAAAAAAACTTTAGGGAGGGCAAAATGCGTATTTTGACAGAGGAAAAGTGTAGACTATGTTCGTTGTGCAACATGGACAGTTTCACTGTACGTCTGTAAGTGACCGACCGCTAGTAGCCTAGTACAGGGTCCTAATTGGTCGGGTAATTAAGGGTGATCTATTCAAGAAAGAGACTATAAAAATCCAAAATAAGTCGCTTCTGACATCACAATAACTTATACCAGGAAATGTTGATAAAACAGTGAGCCTTTGCGAATAAATGATAGCAGCAATACTTAACTAGCCAAATAGTCGAGGTTAGATTATAATTTAAAGAGGAGTAATAACGATGCTGTAGATTGTTGAAGGTATGGGGAATCCGACAGTGGTACTACCGATTGGTGTGCTAACAGCGACCTTTACTCGCTGCACAACGGACGATATTGGGTTTGGGTAATCGTTATTCATGACCGGCGCCTCCGAGAAGCCCGGGATTCTAACATATGATGGACCAAAATTAATAGCAATTTTTGACACCGTTCGCGAATATCACCATGATATAGTTGCAATAAGTAAAAGAGTTTTCCTTCGAACCGGTGTTCGAAGACCGAAACATGAGCACTTAATTGTCACTCATTCGCCTCTATAACGCCCCTCTACACCAACGTTACAGTTTTATACCAATTCCTTATGGAAAGTTGTTGCTAGACGCTATATTTTAGTGTTGTTAGTTGATACAAATTTTGAAACAGCTCTGCGGGAAACAGTGACACGCATTTTATGTAAACATAAGTTCGAAATAAGCAAAGGTTTCGTGCGCCTTCGGCGCACATTAACATATCCCATAAAGTTTTATAGCCTATTCTGAACACCGGGTAGGCAGTTTGGAAAAGTGGAGTAGCATCCTCAAAGTCATGATGTGTTGCAGGCGCAAAAGCCATAAACAGAAACTGACCTGCTCCCTTCCCTTCTCAAAACTTGAATGGGAAATTTATAATTTCAGCTATAAAATATAGATAGTTTTCATATTTTTTTCTTTGTTCGTTATAAATATTGTTATCACTGATGCTTCATGGTGATTTTTACCAATTCTTAGCGCGGTCCACCATGCGTCGGTTATAGTAGTTCGGTGTGAGATAGGATAAGACCGAGCAGAGACGCAGAGCAATCTGTTCAATTTTGAGACCAGTATCTGAGTTAACGTTAAACTTGTTTTCATTGTTGCTGAAGTAATTCTTTCACCATTGTGTCTGCATTGGAATCAAGAATGACCATCCTCTGCTTACCTGTACAAAAATGTACGAAATACGATTATTTTAGTAATTAATTGAAAATTCTCCAGGTGGCACTATGCAGCTATTTAAAAAGGGTATTAGCCCAGATACGTTTATCTCGTCGTTTCGTATCGGGCATGGAAATAAATTAAAAAGAATCTGTCGGCAGCATGGTGGTAACTTGGTCATTGCGCGCAGAAGACGCGAGAAACCTGTATAGATTTCCCACAATTTGAAACAATCAGAGTGTCCTTGCCTTTAAATTTGCTATGGCCTATACAACTACAACATGAAATAGGTAAATAAAGGGTTTTGAGAAAATTTGTTCCCAGTCATTGAATTCTCTTTTAGCATTAGAGCACATTATCGAGTAAAACAGCATATTCAATGTTGTATAACTAAAACGGCACTAGAAATTTCTTATTAAAAATATGTTGCTTGATTTTTCTAACTTCTGTTTGGCGGTCGAAATTTTATGGCACATGTTTGTGGATTTTCCAAATGCAATACTAGTAGTAGCATATTTCTCTAAAAGTGCACTGTGGTCACCATACATGCAGCGGATTGCTTAGAGAGGGAGGCAAAACTTTGAAATTTTTGGTGATGAAATTATGACTCTATAATGTCCGACACAGGCTATAATCGGCGGTGTGATCCATCGGTGACAGATATTTTTTAAAATATTTTTCATCCCAATTTTTCTGATTGGGAAGAAACTCAGGTGGATCTTGCCTATTTTGCGTGATCCACCTTTGCCCTACATTAGATAAATCAAGAACTATCAGTATTTTTCTTCGAATGGGACGCCGTTATTAGTTTTTCTTCACTCTATTACATACAGAGTTGACAGACGTTTGATCCCCAGGGTTATGGCACACTAAATGTTACTTTCGCCATAGACTGACAAACACGCAGTGTAGCCGTTGTGATAAATATGTGACATCACGTTGTAAAATTAATTACGTTGCCAGATGGAGGTATTCTTGTATTTTGTCCACGTAAATCACGATTTCCTTACCATAACTCTACAGAATAAAAATAATTGAGTTGCGTTTCTGATGCGATAAAAATACAAATAAGACATGGAATCAATGGACGTATTATAGCCTAGGATCTTGAAAAAAGATTGAGAGAAAATGAGCAAATGAGGAGATGCCGCGAATTGAAAAAATTGTAGAATTCAATTTACGACGACATAATGGAGACAAGCGCAGCCAAAATAGTTTTATGATGAACTCATGAATTGTGTGAAAAAACACGGTAAATGTTGCATTTAAACTTTAATTGGTGAGCAAATGTTCGAACAAGTTATAATATGCTAAGTAGCTCGTTGCTATTACGTGGCCGTTATTTGGTTCCCTTTATGTACCGCTTCCTGCCTTGCTCAGAGGGAATTTCAATAAAAAAAGATGTTTGGGCTTTAGTGATGCAAAGGAAACATTTCGCTACATATTTATCAAAAATTAGGTTTTGTTTAGTATGGGCCGCACGTCAAAGATGCGCCGCACCAACGCGACGTTCTATCACTCACCCACACTTTGCTGGCTTCATTTCCCAGTCTCTGCGCAAGTAACATTCACTCCAGGTTGGCTCTATTCATACAAAGGGTTCAACCATTACGATCACAAAAACTTTCACGACACACACAGCCTGCCATTTTCTTCATTCATTTTTTTTTTTGTTTGTTCCTTGACGATTTCTCGTCTTTCGTTATTCTCTCGTACCTGCGCGCCAATAGTTGTTTTTGTCGATTTGGTAAGGTCACAGGTGACTTTTTAGCGCTACGCTGAACGGCGCCTCAGTTACCGCGAGGCCCAACGTGAAGTGCCGCAGAGGCTGTTAGTACTGTGAGGTATAGAAGAAAGGTTTGAGCGTTCGGTTAAAATTAGTGAAGGTTTTGTGACGTCAGCAGAGATTTGATGACGTCAGTTGTGGTAAAAAATTGTGGTTTACCCTGAACATGCTATACCGAATCGACGCTTCCGTTGTCGATAGAATTAGGTTGTCGAATGTGAATTATTCATATTTTAAGTTGAGTGTGCTATGAAATCCTGTACTTTTACTGTCTGTCACATAAACGAAGAGCAACCCGATTTGGGAGATATTTTAATTGAAAAAGAAAATATTTTGAAAACGCAGTTTTAAGTTTAGGTTTGAACTCTTGTAGGTTATTGTGTTTTGACTATATATAAAAGTAAAACGTATTTCATCCTGTACTAGATTTCTTTGTATCCCGTCGGTGATTTTGTAAGTAAGTTTTCGTTCCCTATTCAGTTATTTCTACAGTAAAATTGTTGGCAAAAGTATATGATAATATTTAAGATTTATTTTTTCTTCCGTTTTTTATTTTTATTTTTTTGTGTATTAACGGTACGAATTTAACAGCATCTAATCAGATAGAATGTGTCAAAATGAGATGAAATATGAAAAAGTATACCTTTCTTCTTCAAATGGCGTTATTGTTACATACACGCCTTTTTGATATTTCAAAAACTGTAATGAAAGTAGAAAATTTAGAATTAACGCAGCGTAGTCCTAACATAAGTGTGTGAGTTTGTCAAGCATGATCTGCATATGAATCGCGCCTGATTGGCGCGATTCATCTGTGGCTCATGCTCTGTGTAAGGCATGAGTTTTTGTATTATGGCAGAAGATATCAGAATAAAGGTCGAATAAAAAGTGCCTTTGTATTGCGGTAGGCTAAGCCAGTATTCAGTTTCTGTATTAGGTGTTGTCTGAACATAACTGCGCCTAGCAGCTTTAGTAGCATTTGTCGATCAGTCAGTACAATGGGGTAGCCCACTTCAAAAGCACTCAGTTACGGCTTTTGTGTGTGGAACGCTCCAGTGGTTACGTAAATAAGGAATATGATTGTACATGCCTAGAAATGGTGAGTATGATGTTGTATATCACGGAATATGGCATATAATCGGACTGAATTTTATATTTGAATTTAAAAAAAAGCTTTGTTAATGGCGTGGAAATATCGGAACATTGATGTGACATGGATTATAAAAAAATTCTCAAAAGCCTTCCCATTACAAAGTTTCTGTGGAAGGTATCATTTTGATGCTAAAAATTTGAATTTTCTAATTACTGATTACTTCGAATTCTAGCAAATCGGAGCATTTTTAATCAATATTGTTGAATTTCTTCCACATTGAATCAGAATGATGATGGCAATGAACTTTTTTTAGTCGGTAATTGAAGTGTGTTAATATTAATCTTCACGAGGTATACAACGGCCACGGAGACGCCTATCTGACGGGATTCAAGCGCATTTCGCTTCACACTTTATTGGAGAAGTATAGTCATGATATTATGCCTAGGGTTATGTCTTGGTAGGCTTGCCGGTTTTAAAACCTGAAATTTCTAAGCTGCGACATCATCGTGATAAACACGGTCCGCGAAATCACAAGAAATAGTTTATGTTCACGGATTCATATCCAGCAGAAGATCCTAATTACCTTTCTGTAGTGTATGAATAAAATATGTACGTTATATAGCATATATTATTGTACTCTAATGAATCTTTTAAAATCTTCCGAATCATTACATCGATATCATGTTCAATCGATTTTCGCCTTTTAATGCACTGTCGTAGTCGTAAGAAATATACGAATACTTTGGATCATAAACTTATTGATCATGATCACTTGATGGTCCGTGACTTTACGGCGCATTCCATCAATGGCACATACTCGAATATCCTAAGTCTGATAATTTTTATTAGTATAGAATTTGTTTATTTGTTGTCTTCTCGTCAGCAATGTATTGTAGATAGACTTTTAAACTTTTTCAAAGAAACTTCCCTCCAGCAGAACGTGTGCGGTTCAAATTAGATCGTTTTATTCGCAGCGCGTATAAAATCTATATTTTGGTGGGGCTCCAACGGCTATTATTTTACTTATTAATGAAGCAAGTTCCAGTTTACATATTCCATAATATTTATATATTCCATGGGGTTTCATAGTAATGGCTCAGATTTAGGCGAGAGTATGTAGAGTTTTCTGTATTTAGTGGTCACAAATAAAACGCAATATTCCGCGTCAAAAAGTGCTTTATGCATGATCTTTCTTACTAAACCGTTTCCATGAAACGATAGAATCACATGTACCCCAAACGAAGGTTATATTTTGTTAAGTTTGAGCCACTGATGGACCGCGCCTCGGTGGCGCGATTCATCAGTGACTTACATTCGATAGAACTTGTTTGGACAAAAGATTTCAAAATAGAACACAATCGTTGAATATGCAACTGAAATGCAGTAAAAAGGAAACTTTGCAAAAATGGCCTCAGATTATTGAGATAGATTGCACTATGACTGAAGCAATCCATACATACATATAGCACAACCTAAAAACCCGATAACAGCAAAAAACAAATGTTGGTATCTTTGTTTATTTTCTTTTTGCTGCTCGTGTTCAGTACTGATTGCTTATTCTAGGCCCGTGATTCTATTTGATCAAATAATATATTCGGTCCGCGTTAATGATTAACTGTTTTCCCAGCTCTGCTTGCTCCATTGTTTTACTGCAATAGAGATTTTGTTTCGCCAAACATAAGCCATAAATCTACCATTGTATCCACCTATGGCTCATACTCGGGCTTGTCAACAGCGTGTTTTTGTATTTGCAGCTTTTATCACTTTGTCTTTAGCTATTATCTTTTCAACGGTTTTGTAAGAAGCTCTTTGTCAGTTCGACTTGTCCGGTTGTGAATTTAATGAGTTGACTTTGATTTTTATATTTGTTCCGGTTTCTGCAGTATGACTCCGACTATCAGCTCATAGCTAGTTTCCATGACTCTTGTCAAGTCTTATCTTCAAGCTACTTCCTCATTGTAACTTAGAATGCAGTCCGTTATAGGTCGCTCTTTACCGATTCTGGTCTTGCTAGTTTTTCCCCTTTGGAGTACTGATTTAAAAACTTTGGAGTTAACCTCAATTAAAAATTAATACTCACTGACTGTAGGAAAACTAGCATTATGATTTTACGTTTATCCATATAAACTATAAACGACTTCCAGCATCACAATCGGAAGTTTTATTTTGTCACGCATGTGCCACAGATTGACCGCGTCTTGTCGACGCAATCCATCAGGGGCCCATACATAATAAAAGGTGTTCCGACAAAACTTCTGATTGGCATAAAACTCTATACTTATGCTAAATATCCATAAAACTGAATAGTTCGAATTACAGAAGAAAGCACAAGTTATCTCTACAAAGTACAAACTATGAACTAACCTGTTACCTGCTAAACTTGGTAGTTGGTTATGGTTAAGACATCAAAAATGCGGTCAAGTAAAAAAAGAATAGGTTGATAGATAAAACTTGCGCTGTGGTAATCCTTGTATGTGAGAATGTATTTTTAATTTCCACAAGTATAATAATTTATTAGTTTTAAAAATGAACATTTCAAATGTGATTGATTAAATTCATTCCCAATTCAAACGATATACTTTTCTCATGTCTTGAAACCACCCGAAAATCGCTGGAGATTATAACAGAATATGAATAATAGGATTATTTTTTTTTTGAAAAGCGCAAAACCACTTCTCAAAACTTTTTTTTTTAATTTTATTGCGTTACTGTTGTTCATAACTCGTGGTATTGTTCGGGTTGGTTTATAGTTCAAGTTAAGGGCGGTGCATTTCACTTTCTCAAATTGAATTTATTTTTTGAATTTCTTGCTCCTGCGACATTGCAGATCCATATCATTTTCTTTTTATTCATTGAAGCGCTCTCGAAGCAAAGCCGCAAGCAACACCTACAAGTAACCAACGAACGACCACTCAATTGGCAAACTCCCAAATTTAGTACCAGCAACTGCACTTCATGATCGGAAAACATCTCAAACTGCAGAGTGCGTGGATTTCGGTAGTGCGATCCATCTGCTGTGAGTGTGACCCAAACATACAAAATACCGCATGCAGTATTTCGATATATACTCGCTATATTTGTATTTGTGCGCCATTTTCTAAACAATTGTTCAAATGTAAGTCTGAAGATACCAGGGAATAATAAAGGAATCTGTGTTACTAGTCAAGGTCAAAGACCAGTCAGACATCCTAAGCATAATTATGCTTAGGATGGATGGCTTGTCTCCGACTTTGACTAAAGCCGCAGTTACAACTTCTATCATTATATTTTCCCACCGTAAGTAAACTTTTATTTTCATTGAGATTACTTATTATTAATAGGATAACGGTTTTGTCAAAGTCGGGTATTTTGCTAATTATGCCTCTGCTATCTATCTAATTGTCTTGATTCAGCTCTACGAAAAATACACGCTTGCTGAAGGTCACCCTCGGCGAATCGAAATTACCAATCAACTCAAATCGCTATTCCTATTGTTAGAGAAATTACCATTCTAGTAGCTTTTCGATAGGTCAAATTTCTTCGGTTTTAATCTTTTTTTCTTCTTTAATTCTCAGTAGATTTTGCCGAATGCTGATTTTGATAAACAATTTTTATATAAGCGTTATCCGGTATATATCCGGTAATCATTTAAAAGAACAAGAAAAGGAAGCAACTAAAGCACATTTCTCAAGGACAGTTTTCGAAATTCTTAAGACAACTTTTTGGGATTTAAAATCGGAAAAGGAAAAAAAAAACACGCGGATCCTATATATGTGAATAGTCCATCCCGGAATATATTCGAGTTGAAGATTTTGTCGTCTGATATGGATACATGAATAAGGAAGATCGAGTTTATTGTCTCCATATTCAAAGACATAATGAATTTACTGAGTCTTGTAACGTTTGTGTTTCTACTACTGAGTTCCACGACAAGCACAGGCGAAGCCAAGAAAGGTATGATTTCCTAATGATGTTTTAGTGGCGTGCTACAATGCTTATGCGAAAAAAAAAAAAATTAGTAATTTGTTGGGCAATGTGTGGAATTATTTTTAAATGATTGAGACACCTAAGCTACAATGTGACAAATGTGCTTGATTATTACTGATCATTAGTAATGATTGTATATTTCCGAAATGATGTTGATGGACCGCACACTGGGGGTTCGATTTCACAGTCTTATTCTAATGTATCCATGTAAAATTACTGTCAAAGACGGGCGATTTTACTGCATTTTTGTTGCCGTGTGTTCATGTTAATAAAAAAAAATTGAATATTTTGACAAAAATTACGGTTGAATCCTGCAATGTGTAGTGTAAATTTATATATATATATATATATATATTTAGATTTAGATATATTTTCATTATTGCATAATACATTCATTAATCGAAAACCCAATTTCCAGATTTTTTACCACGAAGTGAAACCTTGGCATTTATATTGGTCGATGATTCGCTAAACGTGATCATTTTCTCATATCTTGTTTCGTTGTTTTGTTCGTATGGTTTTAAAGAATCTATGAATGGGTATTAATAACCATAATCAGGACAATTTTATTAAACCTTGTCATATTCAAGTTTCTGATTGGAAAAATATAGTCAAAGGCTGCCAAAATTAGAATTAAACTTATTATATTAAACAAAGAAAAACACTATCCCAGAAAATTGTTGAACACATTAGAATTTATATATATTTTCTGAAAATGTATACTTTCTTGAATCTGCAAATTTCAAATCACTTGGAGATATGATTCGCGAATCACAAATCAAATCGAATATTTTGGAACAGGCCTGTTGGTAGTACCTCATTTTTTCATGAAAGGAATTGTGAACTTGAATGATGAATTGAGGAGGCCAATTAAAGTTAAGATCTCCGTAATGACGCAATTAAACCCTAACAATGCGTGTTTTACTTTACTGAGCACAAGCTACAGATGGATCGCACCGCCTAGGCGCAGTCCATCTGCGGCTCAAGTGTGCCAAAGAAAGAATGAAGTTTGAAGTTTAAGTCATACTAGATTAAAGAACAATTTTTACTAAAGCCTAAATTTGATCAAACGAGGTCCTGTGTTGTTTTCTTCAACCCTTTTTGAGAGCATTACGTTTCACAAGAACATTCGATCCTTGTAATGTAGAGTTGATTGCTGAAGATTAGTTTATTATGCGTCATCGGAAGCTCAAGAAAATGACTGAAAACATCCTCAAAATTGTTGCAATGTGAAAAAATAGTGCTATTTTTGACCGTATACCCGGTTTTCAAGAGTTTTTTTTGACCGAGCGTCATGAGTTTTCGAAGTGGTTTTCGACTTTCTCAAGTCCTGGCATCCTTCACTGCGAGTTTAAATAACAGTTTCCACCGTATGGAAAAAATAATCCATCTTTAAAAGTATTATCTAGATATTTCTGGTCGTATTATTAATGATTTGACTTTTATCATCTTTAGTATTATATTCAATTAATTCCATTACGCATTCAATTCGAATATTCTATTTTATTTTAATAGAGGAAAGTATTCGATTAAATTAGATAAGTCATTTTTTATCGTCATTATTGTGATGACTATTACAATCCTTCGATTTTTTTTGTCTTTTTCTGGCGATGTCACGCAAAATTTAATTTTGATATGACCTGTCACGGCTTAATCCTTAAAAACTGATTTTGTTCGAAGGAATTTGTTTTGGCAATCTAGTGTAAACCAACTTTCAAGGATTTTGAGTTAAACCTACCCTAAGGCTATACCAAGACGTTGTTATGCGGCATCAAACATTTCATTTTATGTTTAAAGATAAGTTAAGATATTCTAGTAAAATATATGGAATCTTAATATTAATTACTCCTAATATATTGAGCGTATGAGCTGGACATACAGACACAGATGGACTGCGCCTATAAAGGCATGTCTTATGTCTAATTTAGGCATTTTTAAGTCAAAAATCGCTTTTTAACTACTTAAAAAAGTTTGGTGATTGCTATAGGTTTTTTAACAATGTGCTCATCAAAATATTCTTGACTTGTGTGTTTGTAGCCTACGGTAACTACGTTACGTTATGCCGATTTTATACAACACAACGACTATATTGTTTAAAAGAATATTTTAAGCTGGTTGACGGCCATGAACCTTTTGCTTGGAATTAACTTTTTTTTCTTCTTATGGATAAAACGGATTACCGTCTTTCGTGGTGCTAAAGCAACCTTACTAAATTTATTTTACAAATTAAATAGTATTGTATATGGAATATTTCGCGAATTATTATATATGAAACTAATTTTCGGCTCCAATATAATTTGCAATATGAATTAAAAAATTAATAAAATAGGGCTGAAGACGCTCATCCGAATAAAATCACGCACCGTACAATTTTGCAATTATTCGTCACAAAATTTGCTGCTCTGGCTTGATTGGAATTTTATTTTTTTCCAACCCAAATTGACACTCATGTCTCCACATTTCCTTTGCATTTTTCTATCAACATTTTGATAACTCCTCTGGGGCACGTGATATAGCGACTTGAACAAAAACATACCCCAATCGATGATTTTAGCGACAAACTATAAAAATATTGTATTCTGTTGTTGTATAAGGGTGAATTATTCACGCACGTACGTTCATTGTTCCCTCAGGATTTTATTAGAGGGTTGTGGTAATTTGATTTGCCACGCGCCTCAATGATTTTCACATGTTATATTTGGATTTTTTCCTTCTACCGCTGACCAAATACTTCGGTTAAACGTGGAGGTACGATTATCTATTTTAAGGCATGTTTTCTGTTCCGACAAACAAATCCGAATTGGGAATTGCATTGGCGAGTATCACTAACACATTGTGATCCATATATGAACGGCGATATTTTTGCCCAAAATCGTTTTTACGAATAGTCAGCAAGGCTATTGACATAGATATAAAAAATCAATTTTAAATTGTTTTGAAGCAAAAATATGATATATCGGGATGACAAATTTAACGTCGTAAAATTTGATAACTATCATGGTTCTTCTGCCTAATGGAAACAATACGTTTAAGAATATTGCAGTGCTTTTCCGGAAATAAACAATTCCACCTATCTCGAATTTGGAAATATCTGTTCTCAATTAACCAAAAATTTAACACACTTCCACTCAAAATTGTATCTTGTCATGTACGAGTCGAGATGACGCCATGCATCAGTGACTTACTCTGGACAAGACATATTTTGTTCATCTGTTCTCATTTTGAAATAAGATTTACGCTTTGGACATACGGATCGAGGCCACAGGTTTATTTGAGCCTAGGCAGCTGACTAATGTGGGATCATATCTGTTTACCTTAGAATTATTGTATGCTTGATTTCTATTGTACATAGTAGTTCTGTGTGTATTCTTCGCTGCGGAACAATGACCTGCCCGATTGAGCAAAGAATTGTAGGTCTACGATCGTCGTGTGAAAATAGTTTGAACTTTGAGTCCATAGCACTAATACGTTATTTCTTAACGTATATTATGTAAAATAAGTAATTGAATAATCTTTATCTTGAATCAGTACACGTGTAATCTACTTTTTATCTCAGTCAAACATTTGGAAATTTAGCAAAAGATTAATGGACTAAACAAATTGACAGACTATGAATAGACATCGTTGGCTAAATGTCTTACGTAAGGAAAGCCGAATTATATTGCTAAGAATAAAATGCGTTTCATCACTCGGTCACCATTTTGCGTTTTACTTGGCCTTTTGAACCAGTATGGCTGGAGCTAGCGATGTCTGTATTGGAAAAATTTCTCATTCTAGAGTTCTGAGTGAGATATACTTCTTTTTCGATTATTCTAGAATCTGGATTGTCTCATTTTGCATCAAAATCATGATATATGCAAAATTTTACGTTGTAAAATTTGTTATAAATCATGATTGTGGCGCATAAAGAGCCAAATATGCTTAATTAAGACTAGAAATTTCGATTGCCTGGAAATTTTGAAAACATAGACCTATAGTCTAAATTAAACAACGAATCCAATTTAAACTAAAATGTCTTCACAGGCTGACAAATACGTCTTGTAATATTATAAGTAATTGCCGACGTTTTGAAATCGCACGTTAAACCGGCAATATATATACCGGATATAGACCAATTACCCATCCTATTATACAAAAACACTTGCATTTGTTTACATTAAACAATGGGGTTGTGACATGAGTCTGAATTGCTCATAATTTATTTATCCGGGTTTTGTGTTCGATGACAACTTTCACCTATAAACTCTCGACAGAAAGACCATTCTGTTAGTGCAAACACCGTAGGGGATTTTCTTGACCGACTTCCCGTGACCGGACTCAATGATTGGCATCGTAAACATTACTGCACAGAATTGACTTGTTTTTTTCCTGTATTCTGGTTTTATTTTAGTATAACAGGGAAGTTGACAAGCTTCCAAAATGCGAAGAGGTTTTTTTCCAATGAAGTGGTAAAAACAATAGTCTTTTGGATTCACGAATTGTTTGACATTACAGAAGTCGCTCATGTATCGAGACGCAGAAAAAAAACTCCCGGAATTTGATGATTTAAAAGTAAATGAGCGTTTTTTTGACGCGATTTATATTTTGAGAAAGGCGTTGACGACCCATATTTTCCTTATTTCACGTACAATCATCTTCCCAAACACCTCTCAACTCTTCTCCTTCTAGAAGAAAAGAATCAACAGTACCCTAAACAGAATAGAATATTTCGACAGGTTTACAGACGAGGCTACCGTACCTCAAAAATATTATTCTATATTTATTTCAACAAAGGTTAATTATAGCGCAGATTTACATAGATCTGCATTCCAGTATAGTATATAATCTAGGATTGTTTACCATTTTATGCCATGTCGGGTCGTACAAAGCACACAGGAACATTCATCAAATTCTTTATGTTCTCAAGTGTCATCGAGTTACATGATAGGGCATAAACATAGCTACACAGGCTGGATTTGATGATCTAAGCTTGTGCAAGATAGGCTTAATTTTATAAGATCCATATTAATATTTTGTGCACTAATTTTGACGATCATTTAATGTTCAAACAGCTATTACCGCCGTGTATTGTATAGGAAAGGATTCTGCTTAGTGATTGATTATACATTATACATTATACGAGGCATTGAGCTAACTTATGGTGCCGATACTTGAAGACCACTCACCTTGAATCAGTCAAAGATCGAATCACCGATCATGCGTCCAGAGCGTGCCGACCTGCTGGAAATGACAAAAAAATATATTATAAGTTATTGTTAGGGATACCAAAGAAAGTGGTAAATGGTATTCAAAATTCAATTAGTTTACAGAATTATGTTTTAAAATTTTAGAAGTTTAAATTTTGTTATACCCCGATATTTGGAATAAAAAATTCTAAGCTATTGATGATGGTGTCTACTGCCTTGTGACGAAGTCAATAATATGCAACCCCTTTCGAAAAAGGCAGTTTATACCACAAATATTTAACGCAACGACTGAAACGCTAATTTCCTTTTAGACTTTTCACAATGCATTGTGGTTATGCATCCGGCTTACGTTTCACGATATCTTTGACACAAATTCCTTCAGATGTTCAGCTGGTTGCGTGACATGAATTAATAATGATAATCTATTTTCCAATCTGATCATTGCAAGTTACGTTGAAGAAAAGTTGTTAAATAATTCATCAGAATTTCTCTCACCTAGGCCGGTGATGCTAAAGTTGGTTTATTTCGCAAATAACCCCAAAGGCGAATTTTTCCTGCAGTTGAGCCTATTTGCATATTATGTTGCATATGTCGCTCTGACTGGCAGAATGTCAGCTACTCAAACACTGTACCAGAAGAAAAACGTCTAAATGACGATAAATAAATCGGCACAACGAAAATGGCGTTACTCATTTTGCGCCCAGTGTAATAAAATCGTACCAAAATCTTCTAGACAATATAAAGCTTTAACACTTTCTGTTCTTCTTACGAAAAAAATGACTTGAA
Source organism: Styela plicata (assembly GCA_963675895.2). NCBI lineage: Eukaryota > Metazoa > Chordata > Ascidiacea > Stolidobranchia > Styelidae > Styela > Styela plicata. The sequence continues at coordinate 9,700,008 of OZ023149.1, forward strand.
ACTCTTGGACAGCTTTTCTAGTCACCCTGATATGCAAGAAACCACTGAATTATTCCGAGCTACTGGAGTATGGGTGTTTACTGGGCCATTAAAGGAAAAGGTCTAGATTAATATAGGAAATTATCAAGCTCTATTAACAATTTCAACATCAACACATGATCACAAGCCAGAGTCGTACTACCTAGTTGCCAAGTTCCAAATTATGATTCAAACAACCGTCACGGTTGTCCAAACGCTCTACAGATAATGCGAAATGAATCAAATTTTATTTTTTGTTCGCCGTTGAATCGTTTTATTGAATTGGATAAACCTCTAGGTTTTTGGAGCACAATACTAACTTACTTATATGAAATTTGTCATCAGAGATAATACGATTGAAAGCTCAAAATCTCTTACGTTTAAATTTCGATTTTACTCAAAATTCCTGTTTAGTACCTAATCGGAAATTTTGTTGGGCCAAGCATGCGAAGCGATCTATCAGTGATACATACTTAGCATGTTATGTTTTGACAAACTTTTTTTTATTGGGTATGTCTTAAAAACAATATGTTCAACAAATTAACAACTCGAGTCAATTTTTTACATTTATCAGACGTTATTAACTTTCAACGTCGATACGAATAATGGTATAATAATGTATGGCCAGTGCACTTATTCTTGTCTCGTCTGCACAGTCTAAACCATGCATTTCGGTATTCCAATTCCCAATCGAACAACATATTTTAAAGAAGCATTCTTAGTCATTGATAATACTCCAAAAATGTTTACTCGTTTTAATCGCCCGCATGCGCAACGCCACGTGTGCTATTCCATGTCGGTGCACCACAAAAAGCAGAATGAATCATCTTGTTTTATGAGTTACAACCATTCTGTACACATACAAAGCGCTCCGTGGTTAACATCAGCTTGAATAGATGTTATTTCTTTTTTAGTTTTGCTCAAAATCCTCTTGGCAAATAAGTACCCAGATAGTACTCAGATAACTAATAATCGTGAATGTCAGTGACAAATTGGATAGTTTTAAAAAATATGCTACAAATTAACGCCAAATTGCACCTTAATCTTTAAAGATTACCGTACGCAATTAATGTCGAACTTGTCGTTTTTAAAAGAAAAATCGTACGGGGCCGTATTGGAGACGTGTACGTGATCGCTAATCACAGCTTCGTTTAGCCATGCAAACATAATCTTTCAGCACCTCAGGCATCATGTTAGTTGGATCTCGTCTCTAGGAATACTGTAACCGATCAGTTGGTCAAGTATGAGTGGCAAGGATAGTAATGTACTTGATACAATGATGTTTAATAAATATTGTAAATTTTGTGGCTTTTTTGTATTATTTGTCATATCTGAGTTACCAATTGATATATTAATGTCAAACCGATATCTGCCATCAACTCTTTGTTAAAAAGACATATACACATATACATAGAGATGAAATTACTACAGAAAACAAATATTTTACATGTCTTTCAAAAGGACGTCGAAAATAAATATGCTTTCTTGCGTAACTTAGTCGTGCACGCCTGATTTGTGACCATTAGGAGCGGCAATAATGTATTGAAATGCATCTGTATGAAAGTTAATATAAATGGTAAAAATACATTTCACAATTATTGAATATGGCTAATTATAGGTATTAATACGACATTTGGTACATAATTATGCAAATGAATATTAATGACTTTTAATGTGAACCAACCATAGATCCCGATGTATTTTTGAATTGAATGTAAAACCGTTCTAAATTTGGAATGTTATATGTCAGTTTAGTAACTTCGTTTCCTATGCAAGTACTAATCATGTCCTATTGCCAACATTTGTTTTTTGGGAATATGCAAATTTACTTTTTAATTATTTTGATTCAAATTTCAAATATTTTCTACCGATTCTACTCGATTCGGTAATTACAACATATTGCATACTTCTATGTTCAGTATCCAATTCTATGAAGAATATATTACTACAAGCCTAGTAATTCTATTTTGTAGATGGGGATAATTATTTATGTTTTCTCCTCATACCCCACCTAAGATTTAATGATAAGATATCCGTCAAGACTTGCTAGCATAATTTTACACATAAACAATAATTTCGTAAAATGTAATAAACCCATACTTTCGATTTGAAATTCTCAATATTTGTTTCTTCTTGGAACAATTGCGTTTTTTTTAATAAAATAGAAAAAATCGATACAGAGCACTAAAAACAAGAAAACAAGTTTAGTTTACGTTATCGCATTTTTATCAGCTAACTTATGACCTCAAAAAGATCATTAGAAAGAAATTACGTCTTTTTTGGTTTATGAAGTACTATTACTACGAAAAGTTTAGAATTATATATATATTACATCAATTTTTTTTTGTATTGACAAGATGTGTCAAGTACGGGTTACAGATGGCCATCTATGGCCCATGCTTGGCAAAGTAAGTCCGGGTTGAGTAGTTGCATGGAAGTTATTGAATAGTTCATTGCGTCGAAGAGAGAGGTTTAAAAGTTTACTGAATTTGTTGACTTTATCAAAAATAAAAGAATGTTCGGCCAATTAAAGCATAAGCAGTGTAATTAACTGATATTTAATAATAGAAATGATCAGTTCTAAAAAATTGACTGTATTTTTTTGCAATTTTTCAACCTCATACACTACCTTATTTTCCAAGGTTGAAGTCGAGTGACCTTTTGGTCCAAAGATTACAAAATAAAAATCAAATTGAGAAAAATAAATTAATAGTTTGAATAATAGAAAATCACCAATGGGGAACAGATGGACCACACGGTACAAGCATACGACCATAATGTCCTAGAGTGAACGGAAAATGCTTTGTTCGAAATAAATTGTTCTGACTGAGTAGATTTTTATCTCAATTCAGCCCAAATTCCATCTTCGATCTATCTTTCTCCCAGATGTAGTTGTTTATATTTCTATGAAGATATTTCATGTAAAAATTTTCGATAATTGTCAACGTTACATACAGTAGCCTTCGAGCAACCGATGTTTTGTGAAAGATTTTTTACTTGATAATTGGAGCATGGAGCGTAACAACGATGCGTTTTTGATAATGTGCTGTTAATAGCTGATTAAATGAACGATAATTTGGCTAAACACTGGTATTACTGGCACTTATATTATGTTGCCATACCAAATTATCGAATCTCGAATTTCGAATCTTCGCGATTGGTGTTGTCTTTTCGAGTTTAACTCAAATCTTTTCGAGTTTAAAAGTAGAATCCATTTGTCGCGGTCGGTTCACGTCAACGATTTGAAAAATCATTAAAAAAATGTCCTTGAAGCATATTGAATGACAGAAATTAGTATTCGAATAATGGATCCAAAGTTGCACCCATCTAGTTTACCGCATCAAGAATTGACAAAATACGTTTTATTAGGCATAATCTAATGATGAATCGCTCCTAAAGGCTCCATATTCACGCTTGCGCGGTTGCATGTTTTTCACATTTTTTTCATGAATTTACGCACGAATTTTACGCAATACAACGCAACGGAAGTATCCAATGAAACAAATATGTAAAGCGAGCCATCAAGACAAATGTGTATTGGGGTCTAATTTCTGCAATATCAATTTTCAACTATATATATATATATCATCAATAGTGATAAAGAGGTTCAAAATTTTCGCGTTATCCTCATAATCTTGTTAAATACACCCTTGCGGTTCATAAGCTCAAAAACAATCCACGCATACCAAGCAGTAATACCATAAGAGGACAAGACACCTCGATGGGAATTGTCAATCATCAAAACGTACGGCTGTGGTTTGTAACGTTCCGTAACACGAAACCGTCTGATCAAAATACTGATTGCTTAGTCATGGTTTGCCAAGCAAGGGCCACAGATGGAACGCGCTAGCGAAGCGCGTTCCATCCTTGGATCATGCTTGGCAAACCTTATTTTGGGATGTTATACTAACTTATTCAGTAATCCTATCCAAAAGTTTATATGATCTGCGTCTTATAACATTTACAAAAAACATTAATAAAATGGCCTTAATTTCTGTATATATTTTTTTATTAGCAATCATACTACTAATTTAGTCAATATTTATCATAATATAAATTTTAAAATGAAAATTTGACAAATTTATTTTATTATTTACAATATTTATTGAAAAATATCCATCTTGATTTTGTTAGCTTTTGGTTTGTTTTTTAAAATTCAATCACCCAGTCACTCTATCAAACTTCAACGCACAATGAGACGGCAATGGATTTGACGTTGAACGTCAAAACGTCTTGGCATTCTCCTTTCTACGTACACAAAAGGAAATGGCATTGACGCAAATACCCGTACGTCAACGTCGCCACGATTTCGTTGCATTCGAGATGCGTTTGCCGTACATCGTTAAAAAAAATTTTACTGTTTGAAATGTAGCAACATCAAGTGAATTTGCATGTTAATGTCGAAAGTACTAGGCCTCGCATATGCATATTTGGAGGACCATGTAAACTGCGGTTAAATCAAACACAAAAGGCCCGTACTCATGTCAGTTCTGTCACTGCACACTGCTACCAGAAGTTTTATTATGTCAAGCATAGGTCACAGGTGGACCGCATCTTGTTGACGCGATCCATCAGTGACCCATCCTTACCAAAAGATGCTTTATAAGAATTTTTCTACTAGGCACTGACCAGTTCGGTTAAAAGCCATCAGCGGAGTATACACATATAGCCAGCCACTCCTAAGGTACATATCATTTAAAATTTGCGTTAGATGAATCGGACTGCTCTTCAGTGACTTTATCCATTTATGACTCATACTTGATCAAACATCTACAAGCTAAATTATTTTTGAACACAAATGCATTTATTGTGGTGTTCATACCAGTTGAGAGCAGTATTTCATAGCAGTATTGATGATTTTGAATCTTTTCAGTTTAGTTGCTACAAGATAATCAAAATAAGGAATTTATATATCCTTCCCACAGATATATTACAGAATATTTCTACTTTGTTAAGTTTTCTTCAGATGGAACCCATTTTTCGAGTGTCTGAGTAGCAAAGCAGCTGACATTATGCCAGTCTGGTTGAGAGGCTGAAAATTCCAATCTACCCCAATTTCAATTTTCTCACTCGTTAAAAATTTTGAATGAAAATGTCACCAAACGAACGCTTTAATTTTTTTTATCAAAAACACGTCTCCTTCCACCTTTTGAAACAAAGGGCAATTTTATTTTAGGGCCTTTTGTCAAAAATCGATTTAACTTTCTTCCCTACGGACTTCTCTATCTGTCAATATAAACTTTTCTGCAAATGCTAGCTGAGGTTATTTTTAGATCGATAAAGGTATGCTAATTGGGTTTTGCACTAAAATAGCATAGCATTGCTTTTATGTCTGAAAGTTGCGACTGATAGATTAGATAGATAGCATGGCAATGGCCACAAATAGAGTGAAAATATATTTCATTAAAATTGCAAAAACTTTCTCGTGCGTACAACTTTAACATTCGAGAAATTGAATACGTTGACGATATCGAAACTCAAGCTGTGTTCGTGATAATATATTTTTGCAGTTATGAGCTTGGATGAACAGCCTTTAGACCTCATAATAATAGGCCCAAACTCGACGATTATTTTGATACCTCCTCTATAACACCTATATGCCGTATCAGAATGCAATTGTAGTCGTTATCGGTCAAGCATCGAACCATCGAATCACGTTTTACCCTTTTTATCAGGGCGAATGGCTGGCCACAAGTCAACCAGTACTCCTAAAACATCAAAATTCCTATTTAAATGTATATTACTTGAAATAGTGTAGTTTTTCACTCTTCGAGAACAATAACTTCATCCATTTGTGTATTCGTCAGTCACGGAATTACAAAATTGAAATAAAGTCAAAATGTTTCACATTTCTTGTAGCTATTCCAAAATAGTAAATATTTTGCTTTTTTACAGAACTTATCCAAAATCGTTTTAAAACTTCCTATCTGTACTGTTTTTTATAGCTATTACATATAGTCGGAGCACAACTGATCTTTAGACATCGGTTTTTCGGAACACAATCTTTAGACATTTTTTATTGTACTATGTTTGCTTCCCTGTGCAAACATTGAAGCATTTTAGGCGCCTGCCTGTATGTTGACATAAGTTTCGGGTGTCGATTACGTTGAAGTCTTTCATCTGCTTATTTTGTGTAAAAAAGAGTAGTCAGCGTTTTTCAATATACATATTGATGATGGTAAGCGCCATGTTGATATAAATCAATACAGTAGTATGATCGAAAGTGTAATATTCTGGTTATTGATGCTTTTTGACATACCCCTGGATAGGCAAGGCTGTCTGCCTCCCCATTCCACTGGCGCAAAGATATTTCCGATCGGTTGTAATACAACAAAGCTAATTTGAAACCAAAATTGTGAAAAGGGGATGTACTGAATCGACGGAAAAATATATATATTCAAAATCATGAAAAATATATGGCATTGCACATTTTCATATTCGATTCGCCCTTATGTATTATTCGTATTAGATTGCAAATTTGTTTGTTTTGCAATGATTCGTAATTGCTCTAATAACGTTTTCCGTCATTTTATTTTGTAATTTGCATTTTCATTTGAAAAAAATTAACTCAAGTTTATCAAGATCCCAAAATTGATGATTGCAGGAAATAACTTCGTTTGTAGATAGTTGTAACTTTACGCAGCACGCCAGCATTGCCCATTTCAAGCTGATATAGCCTACAAAATATACAATAAATGATATCAATCCAAAAGTTGGATTAGTCATGGCCGCCCGCCCCATCATGCGACGAAATTCAGTTTAAACTATTAGAAGTTTCCCAAGCATCAGAATATATTTCGATAATTTCGGATAATCTCCTATTATATAGTGCTCAAATGCTCTCAGCGGGGCTTCAAATTTTAATTTTGAATATAACACAGTCTCAATTTTGAGTTGGGATAAAAACAACACGCTTGAAAATAGAAAAGAATATTATTTTAGACCCAGACGGTCGATTTCACGGATTTATTTCCAATTTCGGATCAAATTAACTTATACGATAGTCAAGCTTGCAACACAAGAATATTATCGCCTAAATCTCTTACTAAGTGCGAGCCAGCCATTGGCGGGAGATCAGTGTCATCGATACTATTATAATATATGGCTCATGCTTCATGAGGAAATAACGGGTAGGGTATATAGACTATCCACCTATATATTTTTAAACCACAGATCAACCACGCCGCTTCGTCGCGGTCCATCAGTGGCTCATGCTAAATTGAAGAGTTTGTGTTATTGTCTAACTGGAAAACATGATTTGTTTCTAAATCGATTTTCGAAATTAATCGTAAAATTAATTCGCGTCTATTTCGGGTTTATATCATTAAATTTGCTATTATTTGCATAAAATATATATTAACTGTGATTTTCGATCTTTTAGGATTTAATAAAGATTAAAGATTTGTTAAAAATATTTGAAAACATTCTATCAAATACATTTTTTATTTTCGTTTTTTGCTGTCTGATGCCAAGTTCAATATAAAATCGCTTAAAACGCTATAAATTCTTAATGAGAGTTTGATTGACTTTTTCAATAATATTATTTGACAGCAATTTAGATACAATGCACGAAATTCTGACTGCCTGATTATTATCTGTAAATATCGTTCCCAGCCGAAAATGTGGACCCTCAAACCCGCGATTAATATCATAAAATTATACTTAAGATATCATATTTTTGTGTATTCGTAGTTAGGGCAACACTGGATAACTCTACATTGCATTGCAACTTGTCAGTGAATGTTAATTTTGAAAAAAAAGAACTACTCTATACCAGTAAAAACTATATATACTACTAATTGTTACTAGTATATGGGTCGACTAGTATAAGGGTAGCTATGACCTTTAGGTTCGGCAGAGCCACCCAAGTTATTACACCCTTGGTTGAGTGATGGGCATGAGTAAGTCAGGCAGACTAATCATGACTCAAACCTGGGATGTTCAACCTGCGATAGTATTTTTGTTCGAAATTATTTTGCTTTTTTGATTCGAGTTGTCGAAAAATGTATCGAATTGAGAAAATAAAAATTCGTTTTGAAAACTGTATTAAGGCACGTCAATTTAGGTAGAAAAGTTGTTTGCTTCGGCTTTCAAGAACCTGTTTTCGAACGTTTGTTAAATAATTTTGGGATTTTTCTTTCGCTGGCTGAAATTTCATTTTTTCGTTTTTTTTTCTGCGCACCAATATTCACACAAATCAATTCGTTTGAAAGCATCCGCAGTAGCTCGGATAAACATTGCTCAAATGGAATCAATTAATTAAGAAATTAAAACTTCACATTTCTTCGATTTGTTCCTTTGCAGCCAAATGTTTTTGGATGGAAAATTGAATGAAATTTGTCATGACGAAAATTAAATTTCGAAACGTTTACGTAAATATTTTGTACAGAACGTAAAACTCGTCGAGGCAAATACTTTTACAGTAAATGTAATTATGAGTAGCGAGTACTGGGTAGTATACCCAGTCAATTTTATTTTTGTCATGTATGAGCCACAGATGGACCACGCCTAAGAGGCGTGATCCATCAGTGACTTATACTTGACAAAACATGTTTTGACCTTATTTTCAGAATGCGAAGGTGGTTAGGTATCAATTTCGACGAACTACTAATGTTATTTTGAGGGTAAAAGTTATAATTTGATACATATAAAAGACTTCAAATTTTTTTTTTCCAATATAATTTTCAAAATTCTTTGTCATTGATATGTATTGTGGTTAATAAAAATTTGAGCCATCTTCAAAACAACAATTTTCATTCCTTATTCGTTCTACCCCCTTGTAAGTTGAACTAACGTTCGTTACATTATTGAAACATATGACCAGCATCAATAATTTTTTTTATTTTAATTTAAATGAGCCGTATGTGTTTTTTATTGGCATGTTTTGGCAAAAGGGAAACGAAAAAATATCCAATAAAAATATGCGTATTTGTGACTTGCGCGCTGATTCACTGGTCATAACACGACGTTTAAGGGGACGGTTGTTCAGTCAGGTTACAAAACAAATCGATTTTTATAGATCAGACAAGATCAGAAATTTTTCGTAATACTGGTTTTGTCAAACATGTGCCAAAAATTTAGTCAAAATATATCCCATGGAAGCGTGGATTTGAACTTTTACCCTCGATTTTTCAGCAAAACCAATCAAGCCACAAAATCGTGTTTTATTTACCTGTCAGCTGTTTACTTCCTGATAGCAAATCTACGTCACTCCATGACGTAAAATCGGCGCAATTTTCACACGTTTTAGCAACCTGGACCAAGTTGTCAAGCACGTGTCACTGATAGACCGCACCGCCAAGGTGCGGTCTATCAGTGGCCCATGCTTGGCAAAGCAAGTTTTGCTTAAGAGACTCACTACTGTCCATTAATTCTTAGGTTAGGCTCGTAACTCAAGGCTAAATTTCTCCTGTACGTACGAAGTAAATTACAGATTTTCTCCAATTATATATTATTATGTGCACTATTGCCGGAACATCTACTGCAATTAAAACCAGTGCTCTAGTAACAGCCGTGAGAACAAAAAACTTAATTGTTTTGTGGTTTTGAAGATCAAGTACTCTCTTGTATAAATTTTGATTAACTTGGCGTGATTGCAAATTAATGCAAATATGTTGCACTGGGGATGTCAGAATCAAGATTCGAATCGGTTCGGATGCATGTATGATTGGGTTACTCAGTTTTTGATTCGGTATGATGAGATGAAATTTCTGAGCCCAAATTTCATCGGTTTTGTTTAGGGAATATTTATTTAATTCAGAATAGAATCGAATAAATCTTACGAATCAAATCGAGTCAGAAGTAATATAATAAACAAACGAAGACACTTTTTCAGAAAATTGTTAAAGACACCAAAATTGACGTCTATTTTATAGAATCGTGTATTTTTCGAATGTGTTGATTTCGAATCACAGAGAAAATCGAACCGAATAATTTATGCTTCTCAAATCGCGAATCAAATCGAATATTCTGGATATTCCTAGTTATGCTGAAATTTTGCATGTATTTTTAAAATTTCCATCATCATGTAGAAACGGTTGACAGTTTTAAGAAATTTTCGATAAATTTACTAAACACAGCAAGATCCGAAAATTCAATTTGAAATTCCGTGATTCGAGATTCGATTCGAAAAGAATTGAATCTGAAAAAGTTGCAACAAATTTGCAATTATTGGTATAGTTTTGTTAGTTCTTTCATAAATTCATATATCGTACTTAGTGTTTGTAATTCCAGCATTTCGCGACCATAATTTATGACGTCATTTTCTAAAACGGTTCGCAAATACCACTACACCATGGCTCCCGTTTAATAAAACATTATACTTCTGTAAATGCTTTTAGACAAATATCCGCCATGAGGGGTGTGGTACAAGTGGATTTGTGTACATTTCACACTGTATGGTTGCCTTGTGACACATTTTTAGGTTAAGTGAATCCTCTTGACAGCACTAATGTAAACAAAATTGGTCGGTCGCATTTGAATGGTCTTTTGTGTTTTGATGTAGAAGGAGGTATATAATTTTTCTGTAAATTACCGAAAGTAGTGCACATTTTATCTCATTTCTTAATCTGACCAAGGTACAACTGTTCACCATTGGTATATCTAATAGTTTTTACTCGAATTATCGAGGTTATTAGAATCGATTCGAGTTCTTGAATCTGAGTGTTACACACCTAACTGTGTGAATTCATATTGTTTCAAAAACATTTCCCATGTCAAAAATTTAATTACTAACACAACAACAACTCAGGTTTCATCCAGTATGGGCTAATGATGGATCGCGCCGCCGAGGCGCGGTCCATCTGTGGCCCAAACTTGACGAAATACAAAATGAATTTATGGTTGAAAAATTGAAATACCTCGGAAATTAGTCTCAGCGAAAACTCTTTATTTACATACCAAATACACATGACTAATACTATATGAGTGTGAGTGAAAAACAATAATATATACATTTTTGCAAAATTGCTGAACCTTCGTTGACGCGCGTTTGCGGATCGAATAACACATTTCCACGACAACGATAATAACCAAATGCAGGTGTTGTTGTCTGCCTGTATTCTGATACCAAGGAATTATATTTTTCTGGTGAACTCAGATGTGTCCGGCTACGTTATATATGTACTTGATATATGAAAACGATTTTGAAAAGACCGAAATGCACAAATAAATGACTTTTATTTTTAAACAATATATCCTTCGAATAAGGTTTTAAGCATAAATTTCGCTGGCCATGGGTATAGTGTTGAGGCGAAATACTATTTTGTTACTTTTTTTCAATTGGGATCAACATTTTCCAGGTTAACATAGTACATAGTAGTAGACAGCAGCCATTCCTTCAGTCTAATCTATAATTGTTTCAATGTCTTCTGTTTCAACAACATCCCGCCTGTTTCTCTTTGTGTTTGCCATTTTCACGTTTTTTCGTCGTGGAACATTACCACAAAAAGCGCAATATACTATATGTCAATAAAGTATATCACCGTTCCCATCGTTTGGAAATTATTAATCTTTTGGTAAACACTCGGCCACGGAACTACAAATTTGCTTAAATGAAAGACAAAAACGAAATCTATTATTTTCTGAACACTGTTGTAAAGGTGTAGCAATTCAATGTTTTTTCATATCATTAAGAAGGTTTTGAAGCACGTACAAGCCAAGTATGGACTGTTAATGAACCGTAAATCGTATGCTCTGTTCATTAACAGTTCATACTAAGGCGTTACATCAACGTCGTTAAAACGAACAAGACTCAAAAAGTTTTTCAATTATTTAAAAATGCCATAAAAAGTACTTATTTTTGTGCTATATTATTAATAATATATCCAGCCACAAATTGTTGTACCGTCTCTAATGATATGTAGCTTTGTTTGTTTAGTTATAAATGTGACAAACTAATAATATTCTGTTGTTTGTTGACATAAAATTTGTGGTTAAAAATTATCACATAAGTGTAGTAGATACAGGAAAGAAGTCTTTGTATATTGGGAATCGTTATTCTCTATTTTTGGAATATCGGTGTCAACAATGGCCTAATATGAATTCCTTTAACATGCAAAACAAAGTAACCCTTCGTTTATTTCGTTTTATAAATTTAAATAAATTTTCTTCAAAATATATAACCTGTGACAAATAGGCGAGCTATTTATTAATAACTCGCTCAAAATTCAAATCTTATTTTGGAAAATTCTGTCTTTTTACTTGCATCTTTGGTCGATATCGGCGATTGTGGTCATTTATAGCTATCGCCGTGGTCTCATTTTGGGGTATTGTATAATTTTAATATTTTTATACTCAGGAAGGGGGCGTAATGGCGAGTTCGTTCAATGTATTTTATACCTGGTCCCGATTTGTCCTCGATGTGAGAATATTCTGTTAAATCACAAAAAGTAAAATTAGATTTAAACTTGCGCAACCCATTAATTATTACAGAATCCCACTTTTATCATAAAAATAATAGTATAAATCGATAAATTTTACCGCTAATTAGTATCATTCTACCAAAAGTAGTTTTTTAATGGTTATAGCTGTGGCGTAAAGTGTATTTTTGCCTATTACGTCACACCGGGTTTCCTAAAATATCTTAGTCAATAACACCTTATTTCGTAATCAAAAAGTCGATTTTGTTTATCTTGTCCTTACGCTGCTTCAAAAATCGTTCAAAATACTGATAATTTGTTATCATTTGGTAACTATGTGCATTAGCAATCATCTATAGGCATTGTTGGAAATCAGTAAAAAAAATGAGTCCGTCAATAAGTTTGTTTAGCACGAGTCACTGATGGATCGCGCCGCCAATCCGCGGGCCATCTGTGAATCATGCTCAACGAAATAATTTCTCTTGTCCGTGAAATTAGAGATTAAAAAAGAAATTAATGACGAATTAACCCTCAAGTAAAGTAAATTTACACGTTTTTTTAAATGTCAGAAACCTTGTATTGGAGCCGTCTGGTCGGGTCTACCTTGTTACATAAACATCACATATATTGTATCATATTTTTATTTCATAGCTTATCTTTTGTTGTAAACAATTTCTACCAAACCCATATTTTTGAAAGATATTCAATCCTGCCTGGCCGTAGTGTTAGCGGAGAAAAACGCATTGTTCTTCAATCTATTGTCGCAGTTTTGCCACGTTTTCGTATATTATTTGTCGGACAATTATATTATGTCGCCGCAAAGGCTGTGCATCTGTTAACATGAATCAATGCGACAGAATTGCCGTCTTCATTTCTCATGTTTTTCATAAATCATGATTTTGCTGCGAAAGATTTTTTATTGAAATGCACTCCCAGCAAAAATGGTAGCAGCACCACTAAAAAATAATTTTCTGCCATAAAATAAAATGTCAAAAAAATGGAGAAAAACTTGCAAATCTAGATACAGAAGTATTGTCGCCTTAATCGGTGGCTTATACTTAAGCCAAACAACAGCAAATCGTTTTTACGTTAAGGTACGATAGTTCTTTTCGTCAACCATGAGTAACAGATGGATCGTGCCTCGGCGGTGCAATCCCTCAGTGACTCCATGCTTGACAGAATATGTTTCTGTAGGGAATTTTTTCGAATGGGTAAGTACATTTCATAAAACGAGAAACAGTCTTTTACAGGTAGTATACATGCTGCATTACCCTGATTATCCTATGATTAGCGGTAGATGAAAGAATATAATTACTGATGATTTAACCAACTTAGAACTTGTTATAGAGATTAAGCATGTTATTCTGTGAATGTTGTTTTAAAGACCTGAAGTATTTCTTACTCACAGGTTTGCTATCATATTTGAAAATTGCGCCTTGTAGGTACGAACTTTAGGATTTCAACAGCGTCGTATTTTCTTCTTGTCACAAGAGTCTACTAAAATGAAACGAGGGAAATGGCAGATGATTTTACAATTGCCCAGGGCAGATACCACTCACTGCACTTTATCATAGTGATTCAAAAGCTAATAAATAAGTAGTATGTGATTCTACTATCTCCCAGATCATATACCACTGATAATTGACTTTTTAGAATTTCATATTCGGAAACATAATTTTTGGTTAAAAAAACATTGTAACGAAAGTAGAGTAAATTTAACGTTCATTTGCATATATTTTCGAAACTCGAAATCGCCTTGTTGATCGGTTTATGCCAACCATGAGCTGTTGATTTACCGCACCTCGTCAGTGCGTTCCATCAACGGCGCATAATTATATAAAAATAAAATAAATAAAATATCTAAAAAAATATCGCATAAAAATATCTGAAAGAGACAATCCTTTCCTTTATAACTCGTAGCATGATCAGTAAAATACATTGCTCAAAACATAGATTTTGATATGAAAGCAGAACATTTTTATTTTTGTTTCCATAATTTTATCGGAAAATGATGATATCTTATATATAATGAGGCATGAACGGATTTGACCCTATTGTTCGAAACTTTAAAAAATTGAATAAAATCACATAGATAATCCTATGTATTTCGTCAGCCCATACATTTTATGGAACGTTTGGCCAAATATTATTTTACATATTTTCAACGTCTTTTTTACAGCGTTACGAACGTTTATCGATGTGCGTCAGATACAGATTTTTCGATCAATAAAGCATTAACCTGGTATCCCATGGCATTTTAAACGGGTTATCTGGTACAAAAAAATAAATAAATCATAATACATCTTTTTCAAATTTAAATAATCTATACAAGAATTGGGATTTAGACTAAAGTAAGACGTCATTTTTCATCCATGACTTCCGCAGATTTGCTTACGTATTTTACGGAGATATATTCATAATTGATAAGTGATACGTATGTCGATTTTTGTTTTCCATTAATTTGTTTTTTTCAAAATAAGGAATATTGCAAAATCTTTTCAAGCCAACAAATCGTAACTGATATTCAATACTTTAAAAGTTGGTGTCGCGATGATTCATCAGTAACACTAACATCGGTAACACTATATAGCGATAAGTTATTTCCCATTTTTTTTTAGGTTTATAACTCTATCAAAATTTTTATTTTGTCAAGCGTGAGGCACAAATAAACCGCGCCTCGACAGAACCACTAGATATATTGTGCAGTGAATGGTATATGTCCTGCGCGATTATTAAACAAACTATCACTTCTTATCCTGAATGTTTAGAACATAATTCAATATGAATCCCGTTATTTTACTCGTTTGTCCCACGTAGTCACTTTAGTAGAGTGCTGTGAATAGAATCTGCTCTGGGCGATGTCAAAACCATATACCACAACTTGCTACGCATGTTTGGAACTTAATTCAATATGAATTCGGCTATTTGACACTTTCCTCCTACATATCCCCTTTAGGAGAGTGCAATCGGTAGTATCTTCCCTGGTCGATGGCACACCCTCTATACCATTACGTGTCTTGTATGTTTGGAACTGTATTCGGTATGTATTTAGTTTACTAGTTCCACAAAGCCTGTGCAAAATTTCAAATATTGAACCAATAAGCCCCAAGTAACCTAATATGGAAATCTATGACCTTAGCATAAACTTAAAGTTTTGTGTATCTACTTGATTATCTCGAAATAATTATTTTTGGATGGCATTACACAAGAAAACGTCACATGTTTTGGTGATTTCTTGTGTATTTACGAGGTCAAAAGAGCAGTCAATTTGGTTGATTACATCCAATTGGAAACGTTAGGTAGAAATATTGCATCCTATTGTAGTTTTCGATTGCAATTCATGTCAAAAGTCAAATATAGTATAGCAAATACGTCCGATTCGTTTGAAATACTATTTCAAATCATACTGATTTATTTGAAGTATTATGTTGTTTTTATTTAATCTGTGGTATCTACTTTTATGGTAATTTTTGATTTGTATTGTCCAGTCATGCTTTGTTTCAATATTGTTTTTCAAGCATGGGTTTGCACATGGACCACGCCTTTAAAGGCTCGGCCCATCTGTGGCCCACGGTTTATAAAAAAAATATTTTGGCACAAGGCATGTCAGATTCTGTTTTGACGTACGACAAAGTTATGACATTTCAAATCGAGTCGCTTTGTCGCTTACTCAGATGAGCTCGCGTGCAAACTGGGGTGATCTTATAACGATATTTTGTACCTAAACTTTGATTTACGTGTGCTAGCACGCGAGTGAGTGACAGACTGACTAATCAACATCTTCAAAAATGCCAAGAACCAAATGACCATAGTCCTGTAACTGTGTGTGCTATGATAGATGAACTCAATTGAGACAAACAAATCCGTTTTGGTACTGATAATCGGTACAGTGCTGATTGACAACTTTAGCAACACACTAAAAGCCTGTGAAATTTTGAATCGTCTCTAAAAGTTCACCTCGTACAGCTTAGTGCGTTTCAACTTCGAAAGAAAAATTCAATTCATCTGGGGCATATTTTAGCAAAAACGAATCTTTGTCATTCACTTCATAACATCCATTTTATGAATGTGGACCCTGGAGGAAATAATATTAGTCGCTATTGTGCTATTCCCCACCAAAACATACGTTTGATCAATGTAGTAGAGAAAATCAGCGTTCTCGCGGCGCAATAAATTTTCTTCGTTGTATACGTGATATGGCATTAGCAAAAATATTTTTAAAAAGTGAAATTGAAAAAAATAAGATTGAAAATATAGATTATAATGTATACCACCGGAATCACGGGAACATTTGACATATTATTCCTTGGCGCCACATAGTAAACCCTTCAGACGGTATAATGTCGATATAGCAGTTAAAAATAAGAAAGACACAATTACATGTCGTATTCGGACGTATTTCTAGTGACTTATTGGGTTCTAAAATCAAAAACCGTATTCTTTTTTTAGAAGAGGCGCCAATAGTGCTTCGAAATTTGACATTCTATTCTTATGATTTTATTTTTGTTCCAAATTTTAATATTCCATTATTTTTTGTTTCCGCATTTCGCACGGTGTATATTTCATTCAGAAAAATACCCACATTTGACGTATATTAGGGGGTTTGTGGCGGAAAAGGGTGATTGAATTGCATAGATTATGGCTTTACATAGCCTCAGTGACTGCGTGATTGTTCCGCTTTTTGGCAAATCACTTTTCTGTCATAGAATTTACCAAAAAAGGTTTTGTCAAGCATGTCTCAGTGAGATGCGATATCTCATCAGTCCATACGTGGCAAAAAAAGGCAATCTGAGATACCAATGGAGTAATGGACCAGTCACTACATCTCGCACAGAAAACTTTCACAGCCCAGTTAGAAAAATATGGCCCATACTTGTTTAGCCAAATAGGAGCCACTGATGAATTGCGCCGTTTAGGTGCGGTCCATCTGTGGCTCTTGCTTGGTAATATAAAATATCCTATTGGAGCGGGATGGGCTGCCATTGTGGAAGCAAACGGCATCTGAGTGAGAAAAAAAGTTTTGTACCTCCTCTCACAGTGACAGTGTGTGGTATCTGCCCTTTATGGCCTAATACTTATCATGTTGGCATCGCAGGTTGAGGATCGCGTGTTCGAGTTCTGACCAGTTATAAAAAATATTGATTCGGTTTTAGTGGCAGTAAATGCGTTGAGGCAATTTTTATTTCCGAAAGATATAATAATATTTTCAAGGTAGAGAATATTGAACAATAAAAATTACCATCCAACCAAAATTGTGAATCAATTAATTTTGATTGATGTTCTGTATTGCGTAAAGCATTGCCAAATCTACAAAAACCCTTATCCGTCAGTTTACCGATGCGTTATTTTCGATCGGTAAAGAGCAAACAATTTTTCGAAAACATATTTTATCATATTATTATGCACTCGTCTAATGGCGTGAGCGCGTGTTCGCTTGGTTGCCTTTCGCACACAATGCTATGAGGTAAAACAAATACTCCACAGAGATATTGGCAAATCAATTATAATATCTTTGATGACCGAGCTAAAATTGAGCATGGTGCTAAAAATGGTGGGTAAATTAATGCGATTTTCGCGTAACGATTTTATCTACAAAACTACCTTATCAAACAAAGGTCAAATATGGACAAACCAATTTTTTTTTTGTAAAATTTAGTAATCTTTTTAGCTTGCAATATGTTTGGTTGGAAATTTGCTGACTGAGTATATCATTTGAATCATCCCGGAACGACATAGAGTCTTCAAATATCGAAGTGATTTGTGATTCATTACATTGGCCTAGTCCCCATTTTCGGTCAAGTTCGAAATATTACGTTCATTCATGTAAGCTGTAGTCGCAGTACCTTCGCGGGCGTGTCATATCTAGAACTTCTGTCGATGAGAGTTTTGTCGCTTTTAATTACAATTTAATTGAGCCTGCTGTTTACTCAAGGCCGTGTGGTGTACTGTGTATTCTACAAGGTGGTAAGATATTTGCGGTCGCGCCATAAATTTTATTTAGCAAGGTATGAATCAAATGAATGATGTGATACAAAATTGGAATTTGATACTTAGTTCTTTGTAGAGATTTAACCTGATTGTTTACAAAGCGCGAAACTCACATATATAAAGCTTCATTTCATTATTTTGGAGGTATGAGGGACTCGATAATCATCTTAGCTATGTGTGTGGGCGATCAGAAAACCTTCACTGGACTGAAGACTGGTTGGTTGGTTCAGCTGTTTCCTGTTTGTCCACTGTAGCCTATATATATTGACCATTTTAATCCGTTTGCTGTTTTAAAACGCTACGTTGAAAAATGTGTTATGATTTGTTGGACATGGCAAATCAAGTCTCCAAAGCGGTGTTCAACTGTGACCTCTGATTGATCAAATACAACTTTTTTTAACAGAAATATATTCTGTCACCATGAGCCACCGATGTGGCCACTATAAATTGGTGACTCAGTTCTTGCTGCGTGCTTCAGTTGAATTTATCTTTAACGCAATTCCGAATTGTTGGATTCATCTTAAAAATATAAAACAGTGAATTGGCGAATACGGTTGTACAGGGGAAATGGACCAAATTCTCATAATGATATCAAGTATAATAATTATCTCTTTTAATATTTCCCACCTTGGGGTAAGGCAAGGTTCAGTTTTGGCGGGGTGGTTCACAAAACCTTTCGTGACGATTTTGTTTCTATTGGTTGTTCATGAGCCGTAGCAAGGCGTCTAAAGTCCGCGCCATCAACCAACCGCGTTGTCACAATATTATGGAGGTTTTTGAAGGCTTATTGTGTGACTTAATCAGAAATTTTATCTTGTCAAACATGTTTGGTCAATAAATTCTAACTGGGTAATTTTGCTGTAAATGCATTATATGTTTTGCCTAATTTATATGATATTTACTCTAGAAAATATACATAACTTTCAATCTGTCTGCTATCTTGACAGTTTGAGGTTATTAGTTCTATCGTCTGACATGTCAAAATAAACGGTGAAACAGATGACGAATTATGCCTAATTAGAATTTAATTTCGCCAAGCAGTGACAGCAAGCCCCTCTGTCTCTTTTCAGAGCATCGATATCGGCTCAAAATTAACGAATACCAATCATACTGACATAAACCCCATGTTTTTGGGTTTTCCCGTTTAGTGAAACATATTTGTACAATCAACATTCGGCAAAGTATTGCAGTGAATGCCTGAAATATATGACGATCTTACAATTTTGAATATTTGAGAGGGATATGAAACAGAATAATATAAATTCATGTTTGAAAAATATTCTAATCGGTCAGAATTTTCCATCGTGACCATAGTTGGCAAGAAGTTCGGCAAGGACTATGGGTCTCTTGACCTATATTATAACTATTCTGAAGTCGGCCGACGTTAGTTATATTTGCCGTTGGTGCTGAGAGATGCTTCTTTTCAATGCAGTGAATAAATATTTTAGAAGAATTATGATGTTATGAGTGCTCAGTAATTTTCATGTTTTTCAAGTTGAATTTTTCAATTTACACGCTACTTTAGGTTAAATTAAAATTCATTCTTTGCAATACTTTATTAGACAAAACAAAACAAAAAATTTTGATTCCCCACTTCCGCATATTGTTGTCTCTCTGCTCACTTGGTTGATTCCTTGGTTCAAAAAGTGTTTTTGCGGTAAAGGCAAGCCACCGGTGTCTTCTCGTGTTTAAGGACGTCGTCCCCTAAAATATGTTGCTTACTCGGAAGGAAGTTGTCTCTCCTGCTTAACTGATTATTTGATTGATTTTCTGCCAAAATTGCGTTTTTTGCGGTGAAAGCAAACCGCCGGGGTCTTCCTGCTCCCAGAAATTTATGTTTAAGGGAGCTCTCGCGCTTAAAAATAGGTTGCATAACTAAAACAAATCAACACCATCTTGCATGACAAAACTGCTCGGTAATGTTGATACAGAGTAAAAAATGCGTTTCCGCGGTGAAGGGAAGTCGACGGGGTCTCCCGCTTCCTTCGTTACATTTATAGAGAAACGTCGCACTCAAATACGTTGTATAGTTGAAACGAATCAACATAAGCTTGCTTGACTGCATTGCTCGGTTGAATCCCGTTCCAAAGTGTGTTTTCGCGGTAAAGGCAAGCGCTCAAGATTGCGTGAGGACCCGATACCGTTTTGTTCCGCTCGATTCGTAATGTGAACTGCAGGCTATACCCGCTCTAAGTAAAAACAAAGGCAAACCCTCGACCCATGATAAGCGCCGTTTTGCAAAAAATGGAGTGGTTATGCCCGAGTAAGCGTCTAAGGGTATTGGTTGTTTATTTTACCGGTTCAAATTAAATTTTCTATTGCTGTATGAGAGGTAATGTCTTCCGTTCAATATGAATTGTTTGTTGGTCATGAAACGAATATTGTGTTTTACACGATAATCCGCAATGTTTGCCACAGTATTTCCGCAAGGACATGTATGATCGGTAGATAAGTCGCGCTTATCTGCTTGCTTTATCAATGGATTATACATGGCCTTGTTTACTTTGTGTAACTGGCTTATTATGTACTCATTTGCCATATGCTTCCACTTATTATACTTTGTATTCAAGCAACCATAAAACCGCCCCATCCAAATGTGATTAATTTGATTTCAGATGCATAGTTGTCACCATTGTTTGTCAACTGATTTACTTACGAAAAGCATCCTTCCTAGGTCTTTGTATGTGTTAATTCAAAATTAGAAATGAAAACACCATTTCTTTTTTTGAAAAACGATTAAGTTATTGACTAATAAATAGCTGCCTTTGTCTAGTCTACTATTGATAACAGATTCAGGGGCCAGAAACTGAATCAACAACAAAAATTAACAGGGATTAAAAACTGACAAGTTGTTTGTCAAAAAAAAAAATTAATCGTAATTTTTATACATTGGCTTTTTGGTTCTGATAAAACTGTCGTCTTTCATCACGACCAATGCTTTCATTTATCAGTGAAGAGTTAAAGAGTTCATTTCTCTGCACTTCCCCACGTCTTTTTTTTTTTCTTCCAGAATGACAACACACCCTACTCACCCATCTTTTCAAGTCGATTCAGGCGCCGACCAACCTACCGTAGCTGATACTAGTTTACGTGCTGTCGGTTACAAAAATATAAAAATGTTTTAACCTTATCGGATATTTTATATTTTCTATTACAGCTGTGCGATGTCTGGGAACAAAATCTACTTTTTCAATCGCCGAAGATCGTATGGATCATTTGAATAAACTAGTCAACAGATATACAAACTGCACTATTGTTCAAGGAAATCTCGAAATATCGGGATTGGAAAATCCAGATATCGACGCCTCGTTTCTGAAGGTAGGCTTTTTTTTATTTTATATTCACATTTGTGCATTAACAGCAATAATTTGATTAGCTTTACTGGCAAAACATGCTAATCGGAAAAAAAATCAAACAAAACTTTTGTTAAGTATGTGCCACTGATGGATGGCGTCGATCTGTGGCACATGCTTGACAAAAGATGATTCCCTGTTTAAGATCAGAGTAGAAACCGTTTCATATTCTTCTTCTTTCTCCCCAACATCGCTTAAGGCTAATTTCAGTTCATCAAATGTCTACAACAGAATACCGTTTTCATTTGGTTTTAGTAGTGTTGTTTGTTACTCAATCAGATATTATACTTTATCAAGCATGAGTCACAGATGAACCGCGTCTCATCCACGGGACCCATCAGTGACTCATACTTAACCTAATATTTTTGATGAAATTGTTCCGATTGGGGAAGCAATAGACCCAAAGCCACATCCATGAAATTGGCGAACCGATAAGTGTAGAAGAAATTACACGAATTAGATTCGAATTCCAATTAATTCGGTTTTGCCCAGTCCTGGTTGAAATATCAATAAAATAAAGTCTGATCCTACTGGAGTTATGAATCTCATTTTGAATTCATAATTCATAACCAGTTATGAATTTGTGAAATTCCAGATCTGATTATAATAATTATATAACATCTCATCTTGATATTTTGGAACAAATAGAGAAAAAAAGATTTTTTTTCTGGATACTGTGCTCTTTTTTCTATGAAATATGGAATATTTTAAGCAAAAATTATGTCTTAAAATAGAATTGCATTTTTGCATTTGTTTTTACAAAAAAGAAGACCCGATTTATATGAAAAAAACCGACTAAATAGAGCCGTCACGAAATGTCAATACGAGAGCCGTTTAATCTTTATCTAAAATAATCACATCGAACATGGGCTAGACGAATACAACGCATTTCGTGTGCGTATCATATATAGTCGAAGTTAAATTTTTTGTTGGTAAAAAGACAATAATTGCGGCCTTATACGTTTATCAGATCTTCTGTCACTCACGTAAGATTATACCTTTCCAGTACATCAAATCAGCGGTTTTCTGAACGTGGCTACGTAGCTGAATCTTAGTATATATTTACTCGGGCCCTGGGGCTACTACAGTGTTGACTGTGGTTTTGAACTTAATATTAAAAAAGCAGTGAACACTACCAATATTTTAATGTGATATCTAATCCTCTATTCTATATATACTCAAATTATATCTCATACTAAATGGACTGCATTCCACGTTTGTTTGGATTTTCATTTTAAATAGCAGTTAAATTGTGTTTTTTCATTAGCTTGTTTCCCAGAAAAAACTCGCGTTTTAAGTGACCCTGGCCCTGACGGTATTTTATTTTTTTAACAATAAAACTTTCTACCGACTCGCGCTTTTACATAAATTTTCCCACTGTGGATGAATCGATCAAGCCGATTTCGCGTATTGCGAAACTTACGTATGGATACCGCTGGGCCAAATCGAATCATTTAGAATTCGGATCAGATTTGAATAATTTTCGAATCAGATCGAATCATCAATTCCATACAAATAACAAATATGTAATTTTACCACGACAATCGAGAAATTTACCGATGCCAATTACTAATTTAATCCACGCTTCATGTCCAAGAGCAAATAATTTCATATTTCAATGACAAAATACAATCGGTTTTATTCATATTTGACCGAAATCGATTGCATTTTGTAGTTAAAAAATGAAGATCACACTTCATTTAAACAAGTTTTGTTCCTATATCCGATTCCCGTCTGATTTGAAGCTAGCGGTGCTTCTAATGGAGTCGAATAATCGAATCAAATTGCCCAGCCCTACGTAAGAACTTAACTCGTTGTCAAAACCCTAATCAAAGAATCATTCAATCATTCCCGATGAGATAAAATTTATTATAAAATTTTAAATAATTTTTAATGTTAATCTTTATGCTTCTAACGATGTTCTTGCTATGCAAATATTAAAATATCAAATATCGTTCCTAGGACATTGAAGTTGTTACTGGATATGTTTTAATCGCAATCAACTATCTGCCGTACATTCCTCTTGAAAATTTGAAGATCATCCGAGGTCAAGAACTACACGGTCCTGATAAACTTGCTCTCAATATTGTCTTCAACCACGATAGATTCCAACCTGACCTTGGGTTAAGACAGATTGGGTAAGTTTGTAGCATTCACCTTTTTAAATCTATTCTGTTTAATTTTAATAAATTTTATTAGTATGTTTTTCATTATTTGCATAACAATATTTGAATCGAATTAACTACTTATTCGATTTTTCGATTCGATTCGATTATGGAGACAGGGCCGTATAGATTTTGGTTCATCATCAGAAAGAATTTTAACCTAGGTTTTTGAGTCCGTAATTACTTTGACAAATATCGATGTAGTATTCAAATGCTGATTTAAATTATTTACTTTTCTAAATAATATATGTATGGAGCAGAATGATATTTCCATCTGGAATCTTTCAATTTCAGTGATTTTACTTGTAACTTGAATCCAATTAATAATTCTGATTCATTTATGCGTAAAAGTGGATCTCGACTTTTTGTACCAGCCATGTCTAGTATCGATCGCACATTTGTCATATTTTTTGCTATTTTAATGAAAGAGGCAGCCTACGCCTCATGCTTATTACGTTCTCAGAAAAAGAGAAAAGAAACATAATTTTTGCACATGCTAATTTTCTTCGCAGGATTTAATAATAGTACCTCGACCACAATTTGGCTGCTTATTGGGCCAAGAAACAAGTCTCGTAGCCACTGCTAATCGGTAATTATTCTTGCAAACATGTGTTCATTCGATTAGTGGGCCTGAATAATTCAATTTTACGTTTTTACGCCAGAATAAATAATTACGGACCAAGCATAGACCCTTTGTGGTATGCCGCTTGGGAGAATACGTGATTTTCTTCTCAATTTCTCGCTCAAATGTCAGGTTTTCAAGGAAATTACGTGAATTGTTGCTTTTCAAATGACCTCTGGGCCACATCAATTGTTTGAAATGACCAATTACTAGGTGCTGTCAACGTGGGTGCAAAATTAAACAAATTGCATGAATCTGGCGTTACTTGTCAAATGCCACGTTGTCATTTGTTATCGTTACATTTACGAGAACACGCGGTTGGTAAAATTTCTGTTATATAATTCGTTTTCCTTTGCTGAAAACTTCGAAATAGGGTTTTGTTGGACATAAGCCACAAAAATCCATCAGTGACACGTATCCTTCAAATCGCTGATATAAAAATATATGGCTGATGTTTACCAATAACGAGGATTTAAAATTCTACTTTCGAATGTAGTTTGCATATGAATTATCTAAAATCGTTTTAGTACTGGGATGCACGGGTAAAAAAATATTGCAGACCTCCAGAAGAAGTTCTCCCACAATTTATCATCATTCTTTAGGATAGGAACAAAAGATAAAGTACTTCTCCATTTGCTACAATATCTATGTGATCAAAAGGCCACATGAGGAAAAAATATAATTCATCAAATCATATGTTCCGTGTGAATAGATTTATTGAAATCATCACGTTCTACTTGTCCGTCATAAAAATCATTAAAATTGTTACAATCTCCGTTATTTGTTTTGCTACAAAAATATAGTATTTTCCTACTTATTTCCCCCCAAAACCCTGCGTCACATTGGTGTCATTTTCGTAAATTTGTAGGTGTCCAGTTTCAATAAATGTCTATAATATTTCTTATCTTTTAACCGCTGCTTGATATCAGTTCAATTATCTTTTATCAATATTAAGATTGTTATCAACCGATGTCACGCGACGAAGTTTGCCACAAACAGATCAATTTTCATACCAAAAATACTAAGAATTTTTCCAACAAGTAAATAGAATTAATAGTTTTATAAATTCGGGAATTTTAAAATTGAGGCAAAAATGAAAGAGTATATGTGTCTTCGCACGTATGCTATTGACACACCCATGTCCAATTTATATCCAGAAAGAGCTTTTCCCATTACGTCCTAGAAGTGGTAAAAAGTTCTTGCCCTCGACCAGGGCCAGAGCAGATACCACTATGTCTCACGAAAAGCCTAAACTTTTTTTTTTGTTGTTGTTGTTGAAATTGGCTCTTAGCAGGGCCGGGGACTGTGCCTGAAAGGAGGCAACTAACGGCTACTTAAATGTTAACGAGCTAGTACACTATGTAGTTCCAGCAACTGTTCTTTGAGTCAAAAACGTCTCTGTGAGGATTGGACCACTAATATAAAGTGCAGTGAGTGGTATCTGCCGCTGCCGATAGTAGAACCATTTAACACCCAAAATCAGTTTTTTGAATGCTTTCCTCTGGGACTATGGCTGCTATAGTTCTCTTCACATTTTACTAGAAGGCCTGCAGATAGCAATTTGAATATGTATTTACTTTATGATGCTTCAACTGAAAGCATATTTCACCATTGAGCGTATGTTTGGCAAACAACCCCTGATATTGTACCTTCATCTTAAAATTTCTTGTAATTAGTATAATAAATGTCTTTCATTTTAAACCGCTTTATGTCTTCCAGCAATTACAGATCTACGGGCACATATTGACTCACACAGAACACATATGGGTTAAGTATAAGTCCCATGTTTGGCTCATGCTTGACAAAATAAAATTTGTAATTGGAGAATCATAATCCGCTCATTTTTAATATTCGAGTTATTATGTAATTATGAAATACATTACCTTCGCACAACCAGCGATTCATGTCACTTGTCACTCCGTCTCATGGGAGTCTTAATCTCTACAGAGAATATATGTTATACCAAACGTGGAACGTAGGTAAAATGTTGTAATATCAGAAATGTTGGACTGATACTGTAATAATTAGAAAATTGTCAAGTATGATTCACTAATGGGCCGCACCCACATGATCGAAACGGGATTATTCAAGTTTTTGTAATATTCGTTTGACTTAGTCATGTTTGTCTCAAGTTGTTGGTGCAATATCAAACGAAAAAGAATAGTAAATTAAACTTGCCCTTTTAAGTATGAGTGATTGAATAATCTTTTCTCCAAGACACAGTCCTTCTAAGGCTCATATTTGATACGATGGAATTTCTACTTGGGTTTTCAGTGCTGAGATAGGATAGGCTGAATAGCAAAACATTGATTTTTAAGAAAATCTGGAAAAGCGCCATTGCATGCAATTTAAAAGGAAAAAAATCAATACCTTTGCCTATAAAAGTTTGAATGCTGAACAAAAACTGTCGAACTTCACTTTTATTCTCTGCGTTAACAAACTGTTTCAAAGGTTCAAATTCGCACTGTCATTATCTTTTTTAGCATTGTAGTTTATATTATATTTGGAAATACGTATCGCAATGATTTTCTCTTATTGAAGCCCAAACTATATTGAGTAACCCTCGAAAGTCTACTTATATATTCAAGTCACGGTGATAAAATTTAGTGAAACCAAAACAGATTCATTTTGAGCACCAGTTCAGATTTAAAAAAACGTATTGATCTCAAACTGCATCAAAAAGCATAATAGTTTCAAAACATAGTCGAATATATTTTACGCGATTTGTGTAAAATATTGTATTGCTTTTTAAGTAATCGAAAAACACAAATTGTGCGACTAACATTGAAACCCACTTCACTGGCGCGATTAATTCTCCCCGTCTGTCAATTTGCCAATCACTTGCCAAATTATCCTCAATTCGGAATGGCAGAAATAGTGTCACGAATAACAACGAAAATATTTACGACGACGTCGGAATCTTATCCAAACCGTTAATGCATCCACAGTCTAGCCTTCATCCATCACCAACGGACATTCCGGTAGCAATTAAGAAACATCCCGGTGATATATAACCCTCTGCCTCATTCGGAAATAATTTGTCCAAATGTTTTGTTAGGTGTGAGGCATAGATGAATCATGCCGCTTGGGCACGATCATGCTTGGCAAAATAAAATAAAATTTCTTATTGGGACGTGTTGTTGGATGCTTTTAAAATTCACTTTATATTTAACTGGTAACTTCATTAGGTATTTTTTGAGTTTTGGGTAATGTGCTCAATAGAGAAATATCATATTTTCTCGGTTGCTGAAAGTTAAAGGCTTTGGGAACGTCTTATAAATTTTTCAAGACATTATTCAAGAATAACTAAAATCGAAATAGTAAACCAGCATCTGCACCACAAGCAGAGAATGATTTCAAGTGACACTGTGGGGAAATAAATTAATTGCCTGTTAACTGAAAAAAAATTCCATTTTAATGAGTAGTTCGTCAATTCTTTTTCCATTCGCCCAGTTCCATATGGGAGAAAATTTTTGCCAGTGGATTGTTGATGTGTTTACTAGTTGTTTTGTAAACTTGACGAGGGATACAAGGTTCTTACACCATGCTAATAAACTTGAAATTTGTAGTATTCTAAGCAAATCGCTCACGTTTTCGTCCAGTCCGTTCGTGGCCCATGGTGGATGTAATATAAGTTTTGACTTCGCTGACCAATCAGATATATTTGATAAAATTTGGCCCACTCATGGAACACGTCGTGGCGTGGTCGTCTGTGAATAAAACATAAATTTTAACTGGGCTGTGGCACACCTTACTCCAAGGGTTAATAGCATAAATCGCTTTACCATGTTTTGAAGCATGTTAATTATAAACATAGTCCCCATGTTTCACCAAACCTAATACGTACATAAATTTGATATCACGTGGAAAACAACAAATTTTGTGGCCAAGGTGTGAATAGAATGATATGTAAGCAGCATCGCAGTTAATGCAAGTCTTCCGACTGTTATTGAGCCGTGCATATCAATGTATTATGATATTTAAAGTGAACAGCCTTGGTCGCGCAATCCATCAATGACACATACTTGTCAACACATGTTTTGAAAAAATATTTCTGATTTGGGGGGAATATGGAATAGTGTGATATTGACAAATTATTCATTTGAAGCTAACTAGGTATTGTATGCCTCCAGGTTTCTGTATGTATGACCATCACTCAACCCGGAGTGTAATAACTTAAGTGAACCCAACCTAATTACGAATTGTCAAGTTTTTCTAACATCTCGAATTACCAATGAACTATCATTTATAAAAATATTTAATATAAAGAATTTCTCTTGGCTCAGATAAGCTAAAACGTACGCTGAAACGATGATATATTATTATACCAAAACATTTCTTTTTTTCCAATTTTCTGACATTTTTTTCGGACTGCGAATAATTTAAAAATTTAAAGAGCCGCGATTCTTCTTCATTTTCGTTTTTTTTTTAAATTAATCTTTTCAGAATTATATTAAAGTGGTCCTCGTTCTCCAAATTCAAAAAACCAAAAAACTTTATACAAACTAAAACCGTATTTAAGTTTTTTCCAAGTTTAAGTCACAAAGGTAATATTGTAATTTTGTTTTTATTTGGGAAAGATCTGACGGACCAAAACCTATGAACTTGTACTTAGCGCTCCACAAAAAAACTTGTTATTGAAATGAGGTTTTATTTTCTAACCAAAATTAGAAAATGTAAGTGAAAAGATGGAATAAAAGTCAAGTAAATTTACCCTCTGTTTGCAGTAATGGTATAATTCCAAATTTTGAAACCGCCTTGTGGAGGAGTGTTATGCCAATTATGTACCGTGGATGGACCGCACCTCGTCGATGCGTTCCACCAACAGTACTTACTTGGCCGAAAAAGTTTTTTTTTTATAATTTTATTTCAATATCATCAAATAAAATGACTTCTGAAGAGCGGTGATTTTACTGTGTTTTTCTGCTTTGTATCTAAAGAGGAAAGGCGTTTGCATCAAAACAATTTCCCAAATTAAAGTCAAGGTTAATGGACGGGAATAATTCAATTAGTCTGATCTGGTTCGGAATTATTTGAGCGCTAGGAATAATTTTTGAATAGGGCAAAATTATTTATCTGTGAAATAAATTATATTTATTGGAAAACGTTTAATTGGAAATAGATAAATGGGATAAAGTGTCCAGAGAGTCTGGCCTACTTATTTTTTCATTATAAAAATGGAACATTGAAATTTTGCCAGAAATTTGTCAATTTATGTCTTTTCGTCCGCTTTCAAAATCACCAATCGTCGTGTCTTGTTATTATAATACCAAGACATCTGGTTTCGAAATCCCAATGTCCAAGCGTTCCAGAAGATTCTCCACTGCATAATACCGGATTATCGTCACAGCACAAGCCACATATATAAATATTACTATTGTTCCTAAAAATTGCATTTTTGTGAATAATATTTATTTTTACATTTCCGGCGTGTCATCGCTATTTTTATCTTGCGTCCAGGGAGCGGGTCTTCAAATTGTCATATTATCTGGAAATTGGTCGAAAATAGCGAGGTATGCGATTGCTGTGAAGTAATCCTCTATTTACGTCTGTATGTGCCATGCATTATTAATTTTACGTAACCTATACCGTGACGTATATGTGACGTCATGAAGCAGTTCAAGAAACTCGAAACTGTTTTTCTTAATTTACCATTTGTTGGGTGTAAGCTAAATATGGACCATGTTTGGCCAAGCGAATTTTTTCCAATACTTTCTTTGTTGCAGTAAGAATAATCATCAAATATAATATACTTTATAAGTATAAACTACTGATAGCCGATATGCGGAGGAAGTGTGGTCTTTGCTTGACGAAATAAAATTTTTAAAACGAACTACCTATTGTCATTGCATATTTATTATCATTTGGCTGCGGTATCCTATCTATTAAATAATAGCTTTCTGTTTTTTCAATTTTGTTTACATAACGTTATATTTTATCGTATTTTTAGTAGCCAAATCACAAAACGATAGAACGAAAAGAATAACAGACGTCGTGGCATATACATACAAATACTTAAAGATCTTTGTTTTTCTTTTTTCCATAGCGGTTTATCTTATCCTAAATTAACAACAAGAGCATGCGATATTATTTTCAAGTCATAACATCCCAGCAAGTGAACTCATTTTTGACAAATAATCCACCGGCGATCATTTTTGCTACGTATGTAAAATGACAATACCTCGTATGTGACCGCTTATTATGCTGTTAAAATTATCTTTTAGTACTGGACATGTCAGTTTGAAAGAGGAGAAAAACAATAAGTAAAAATATATGGAATATGTTGCGCCCCTTCAGTATTTTTATTGAAAATATATCAGTTTCCTCAGTCAAATATTTTATTTTGTCGAGCATGATCTATAGATGAACCATATATGACTCATACTTAACAAAGCATGTTAGACAAAATTTCGCGGTTACGTCATAGCGTAAAAGACCATGATGCTGAGTTATTTCTTAAAGCCACCCCGACCAAGGCCCACCACTAGTGCCCCTTACAGGCAGACAGTATTAGTGTTGTTGGGAAGTTATGATCTTTCAGGTTCGACCGAGTCTACCCAAGTTATTACACCCCGGCTTGAATGGTGCATGGGATTAATGAGCCGTGCTCGGACTTAACGAAGCCGGGACTCGAACTCGAGGTCTCCAAAATGCGATGCCTACATAATAACCACAAGGCCATCGCTCCCACCGATTTTGAATGGTGCATGATGGTGCATGCTTGAATGGTGCATGGGATTAATGAGCCGTGCTCGGACTTAACGAACCCCGGGACTCGAACTCGAGGTCTCCAAAATGCGATGCCTACATAATAACCACAAGGCCATCGCTCCCACCAATTTTACCTCAATTTCTCTTAGTCACAATAAAACTCTATACCCCAGATTAAAAGTGGTCACGAATTACCAATCACTTATGCGTTCAGCTTCAAATATCTTATTTGCAAACGGATTATATTTATTTATATTTTTTGTCATATTTAATATTCATATAACCAGGATATGAAACGAATCACGAATTTGACAACTAGGATTTCAATTTTCAAATTTCAAAAGTTGAATGTAATCCTATTTGACAGAATAACCTTTAACTGACTCAAATCAAATCAACACTCGAAATATGTTTATAAAACGCCCATACTTAATCCTAACTTAAATTTCTAAGATTCAAGTTTTCTACTTGGCTAAAATTTCACGAAGCCAGCTGTAAAATCAATATTGAACAAACCTTTGTACCTTTGTTGTTCTATTGTAATGCGGCGGAGTTTGTGTAAATTTTTGAGTTTGTTCACCTGTGTGCTAAACGGGAACGACGTACCGTGGTTCGTATTGACCATATATACATTGTAATAAGAATGCGGAAAATTCACCGTACTTTGACAGTTATTATCTGTCTCGGTCATTTTGAAACGAAACTTCGAAATCAAATTTTCAACCAAGTACGCGCTATTAGTGGAACGCGCCGCCTAAGGCGCGATCCATCAACAGCCCATACTTGCTAAAAAAAATATTACAATGTTGATTAGCAATTTGGAAATCAACATTTATAGTAAATAAACGGTAAACTAACCGCGGTTTTTCACAGTGTAAAGATAACCCGGAGTTTGCTTGGATTTCGAATCTTTTTTGTTAATAAAATTGAAATTTCGATGAAAGGACGCGTTTTTCAAGCATGGGCCATACATGTATTGTATAAGGATCATAGTAATTTTGAAGTTTGCTTCGGCGATAATTTCTAAATCTAATGACAACATTGATATAAGAAGGCATATGCCCTGAACACCTATGTCTATTTGAGCGTAGATTACAATTAGCGCCGCTCCTTATTTTTATTGCTACCAGTAGCAAAGGACCGTTTCTGCAATATATTGAATCCATTGGTATTGTACTTCTGAAAACATTTCGAATGAATAGGCAATCTACAAATTATCATAGGGTAATATCTAAGCGCAATGTTAAACTTTTTATAGCGGATCATCCTGACAAAGGCCCCGTACCAGCCCCCACTTATAGACGGACAGGGATAGAAATTATAGGATCTTTCCCGTTTGGTTTAGACTACGTGGGTTGAGTGATGGTCATGGGATTAACAAGCCGGACTGGCCGGGACTCGAACCCGGGACATTCAACCTGCGATGACGTGTTAACCACTACGCCATCGCGCCCAAAAAAATCACTCTCGGGTGATGTGCAATTATGTGGCTTCATGGACGTGATATATTCGGACTCGAACAAGTCAAGAAATGCATCTTATTGCCTTAATTCAATGTTATAGTAAAGTGTTTATAAATCTGATTTCACTTTCCGCGGAACGGTACTAATATTTTACCTTTTTAGCTAATACAAATATTATCCTTGCAATTGAAAACACCCGAGTTTCAATTGGGACTACTGAAGTCCTTATCTAATCGAGTAATCCTATTTTCTAAGTATAAACAATCGACTAAGCTTTTGTTTCATATTCTAAAACTGACCACAAACCAGACACGTTTGACAAAAGGCAGGCAGTTCCAAGTTCGCTTTGTCCAACTTCGACTATTGATAATCCACGCCTGCCAGGCGTGGTCTAGCAATGGTTCATGTTCGTCAAAACGTATTATCGCCATGGACGAGATTTTCAATAGAATTGATACATTTAATTCAAACTCTAATCCATCATCCACTTAACCCTAAGTACAAGTTTTTATTGAGAGTCGTCGAAGGGGCGGGTGAGGGGCCAAGTCACGTTTTAAAAGCAGCATAGGTTTGTTTGCTAACTTTAGCTTTGAGCGGCAATGAGCAGAACTGGTAGACATGTCTGAAGTGGGCTCAAGCGCCATTTTCCATACATATAGACATGCGCATCTCATTTTGCCGTATATAAAAAGAAACTGTCCTTTTTAAGTCATTAAGTCCTAGTTGTGTTTAATAGTGCTACTTTAATATGGTGGCCGGAATAATTTTTCAATTTATTATTCGATCTTGCTGTTGGAGGATGACAAAATTCAGTTGATCATTCGTGAATTTGAGTCATTGAGATAATCAGAATATTCTTTTTATTTCATTGAAACTCCGAGCAAGGTTGGAATTTAGGAAGTGGCACTACAAGATGTAGTGCCAGCAACTGCACTATAAGCGGAATGCATTCCAAACGGGACAGAACTGCTACGGTAAAGTGCAATGAGTACTATTTGCCCATGGATTTATCAACTGGATTTACTGGGGTGATACCGGTCGTTTAGTGACTGTGTATGTGTTGTGTGTTTCAGCTACTCACAAAATGCGAAACGGCAAACGGCCGATTTTTTGGCGATGCGATCGCGCTTAACCGACTGACCCACCGAGGGGGCATCATATTAAATCGTGCAAAATTTCCAAATTTATTATTTTGCGATTAATTTCCAGGTTCAAGTCACTGACGGAAATCCAGCGAGGAAATGTATCCATCATAGAAAACAATAAGATGTGTTTCTTGGACACAATTAATTGGTTGGACATTATGAATCCTGCTGCTAGAAAAAGAGACGGCTGGACAGTAAACATCAACAATACTGTCGATCATCAGGAAAAATGTGAGTAATTTGTGAATATATTTAACTGCTTTCCTCAGTTCTCGATTAATAGAAAATAAATGGAAAATGGATATGTCGCTAGTCTATTTATCTATTCCGAAGTAGATCTTTTTCTTGTTTCGTTAAGCAAAATTATTGAAGTATTAACTGACAGTATGTGATATATAGATGCACTGTTATATAGAATGGCAGAATGCCATATACTTACTCCAACTAAAACATGGATTCCATCGAACGAAGATTTAGAATGGGCTGTATTTCGTGATATATTTGTGGCTAGAAGATTTCAGTAATATAAGATTTTTAAGATAAAGTAACGATCAAACTGTAGAAAAAGTTAAAATTATTCAATACAGCTATGAAATAGCAGTGTTGATGATTCTTAATTTTTTGTCCATCCGAAGAAAATGGCATAAACATTTCGAATACCCGAAGAAAGCAAGATTCTGTTACACTTCTGTCACATATAAAAGTACTGAAAAAGATTTCGATTTGTCCGAATTGCGTTTAACAGGCCAGAAATGAGAAAATTTTGTATTGTGTTTAAAGTACGCAAGAAGAGTACTTGAATTTTTTTGGGGGGAATAATGTGATCGCTTTTTGTGGATAATTTGCATAAAAACTCGCTGAGAAAACATTTCAAATTATCCGCGTGATAATTTCCGACTTTTGCGCGCGTTTTTTTTCTTTTGAAAATTTCTTGTGATTGGAAAATCTCGGCAAAGGAAGTGTCATTGTATTGAATTTCCATTCATTTGAACCAGGAAGACGCTTTCTGTTACTTTTATCGGAAATGTTGAAAAGACGTTATTTTTGTGAAAAAAATCAAAAAATAGGAAAACAAAAACGACTCAGGCGTTTAGACTGGACATGATTCGATTCTCGACCAGAAGTTTTATGTTGTGAAGCATGATTCACAGATGGACCGTCTCGTCGACGCGATCCATCAGTGACACATACTTAACAAAACGTTTTCAGATTATCTTTTTCCGACGAGGATTCCGGATTTTCTGTGGTTTAGGGACTTGCCCTAAGAACACTCGAAATCGTGTTTACAGTAAAGTAGTCTGATAGTGTTCGTACGCCTACTTCTCACGCCTAAGTTATACTTCTGGCGGAAATTTGTTTCGCGGTGTAGGCTTACACTTACAGCACAGGTGTGCTGGGGCACATATGGTTGACAGTAAAATCACGACAGTACTTAATCCAGTACAGGTCGACAATAGAGGTGGTTTTGCTGCACAATGTGCAAGACAGTAATTTCATTTCCTAAAAATTTGTAACATATTTTTTAATTTTGCCAAAATATCAAATTTTATATATCGTTTTGACTGAATTTTTATACCCGGAAAGTCTTCCCTGATCAGAAATTTTTATTTTGTTGAACTTGAGTCACAAATCGCCAGAAACTCGGCGGCGCGATCGATCCATCAGTGACTCAAACTTGGCTAAATTATGTGTGAACAAAATAATTGAGCTATAATGTAACTGGGTATGTTGAGATTTTAGGTTTATTTCGAGAATTTCTGCCAACAAAATGGAAAAAAATACTGATATATTTTCAATTTTCTCCAAAAATTTTTTAACAGAATCTGATTCGAAGAATTTCGATTAATTTGAAAGGAAATTCGATATATAATTCGAAAATAAATTCTCTAAAATTGGCAACCCTAGGCGGAAACTTTTACTAAGAAATAGACAAATACTTT
Organism: Styela plicata; assembly: GCA_963675895.2. Classification (NCBI taxonomy): domain Eukaryota; kingdom Metazoa; phylum Chordata; class Ascidiacea; order Stolidobranchia; family Styelidae; genus Styela; species Styela plicata. The sequence goes on from OZ023149.1 coordinate 9,735,772, forward strand.
TCTGATATTTATGTCATTTCAATATTATCTCATGACTTGATAGACATTTCATTTTAGCCGTCACCATCGTTCTTATATTCCTTTTCAAATCATCTGACGTTATCATATGTATCGATATACACGTCTTAGCTTTTACGATAATCGAGATCGTTCGCGGTTACGCCTGACGATCAATCAATAAAGGTGGCCACGTTAACCCTGTTTTTTAAAAATATTTTCCCCAAACAGAAATATTTTTCCAAAATATCTTTTGTTAAGTATGAGTCACTGGTGGATCGCGTCGATGAGACGCGGTCCATCTGTGGCTCATACTTCACAAAGAGAGAGTTTTGATTGGTTTTTATAATAGTAAGCAAATATTTTTTTTACAAATAAAGGATTGAAATGCGACCGAAATAAAATTTGACCAACTCGATTCAACCGAACTTCCGTTCTGACCCTGTTCCAAATTGGATAAAGCAATTAATTTGATAGCATTTCGTAGTTTTTTGATAAACTTCCGTTGAGCCTAATGTGTCGTCACCTAAAATCTTATTTTGATTAACTGTCTAAAATATTTATTGATATTCCAGTTACTGTTATGCAACATTCTACTGTGTCTTGTACCTGAAGTCCTTGAATCGACACAAAAGACATTTTTTTAATTTTTCAAGTATACTGGATTTCTGCATTTATTAATTTTCTCCAAATAAGGACTTCAGAAATTGAATTAAAAATTAATATTATTTATTAAAACATCCAAATACTGCTTTTCAACAAGTTGTTATAACAACACCCATTATTTTTCAAAATCGCCTCATTTTATTTTTCTTTTGCTTAAGTCCTAATAATATTATACAGAGTTAGGTCACTAAAAAGTACGGACTATTGAAAAGTTATTGTCTTTTGTTATCATGACAAGCGATATTTTAAACAATGATAAAACATTACAAAAAATTATATCAATTAAACACAAAGTTTTCCCCAAAATCAGAACAATATTTTGAAACGTAATCTGTGGCTCACGGACGGACAAGACGCGATCCATCTGTAGCTTATGATTGACAAAATTAATATTTTTGGTACAGTATGTCATGTCACAATTTATCACGAGAATCTTGACATCGGAAAGGTTAGAGATCATACATAGTAAGGCTCAAGGTCCATCTATTGTTTATAAACACACTCTGATTTAAAGTAATTTCAAGCTGTCACGTACCGTGAAAGTCACTTCCGGTACGACTCGCAATTATTGTTGTTGTTGGAAAGTTGAAATGTCAAAGGTCAGGCGAATTACAATAATTAGCGTTAACATAAGAAATTAAAGTCGGAAATTGGATTAAAATCCCGCAACAACGAATATATTGATAAAAATGTGTTCACAATTGTTACAAAATAACTGGCTTAAAAAGTGAAAAAAAAATAAACATAAAAAACACGATGTATGAGCAGGCATGCAGAGCAAAGAATACTTTTAAATATGGTTATCATTCAATGCACTTTGGGATAATGGATATACTGAATTCCCGTAGCCCGATAAATATCTAGTGGGAAAAGGTAACGGAAAAGAACATTTCACACTACACTAAGGAAAACTCAGTAAAAGCGCAGTATCCAACATTAAATTCAGTTCCTGACAAAGAAATAAAAATCGATCTTCTACAATCAATTATGTTTTTTTAAGAGAGCGCGCTGACGAAGCACGATTCAGCAACAGTGTATACTTGTCCCATTATCATGCGTTGGAAGCTCAAAACGTTTGGCTTTTTTCTTACAACTTTGAACTATTATTCTCAGTTGTCTTGCCTCAGTTGTTAATTTCGTTCTAACGTTTTTTTTCTTTTCTAAACACTAAGCAAAGGTTTGATGTTCTTTGTAAAATCTAACATCTCGTTTTCATGTTATCTGATGTTTGAACCTAAAAAATATCATTGTATTTTTGGATGCGGTTATCTTTTTCAAAAATTTTTCGGTCTATTTCACTCAATTATTTCGACCACAAATTATTGTGTATTGACAATAAATGGAGACCTAGGTCAGCGTGGGATTTTAAAATAATATGTGACGGTCTCTCTGTAGCTGATAAAAATGGTTCAAAATGCAAGTCTATCTTGGCGTAATATTATTTGATATAATAAAAAATTTACTGTTCAATCAGCTTTTTAGGTTTTTATCCTAGTGAGCTAATTCACCTGTGTTCAAAATATGTGGTGACCCCAATTACGTAACAATGACGTCATGTTTTCAGTTCGTTTGAGTGATATATGAAATCTTACACCAGTTTTTGTCACGGGCATGGAATTTATTATTGATGCGTGTCATCTATACTACCCATTCAGAAAAAATTTCCTTAAAGATGTTTTATTGAGTCAATCTGCGGCCCATGCTCAACAAAACGGATTTTTTGACTGGGTATGAACGTATGATCAAGGTTGTAGAGATATTAATTATTAAGAATATTGAATTGATCAAATTCTTAATTGCAAACTCGGGGACAAGTTTTATTCTGTATAAAAACGAGTTTGGTATCTTCAGAACATTTCCTTCCTGGTTACTTTGTTTAAATGGGGCGTTCTTTCGACCACACACTTGGTTTGCGATGAAGGGGTATTTAGTTCAAAAATACACAGAACGAGATTTCAGATATATAATTTTGCATTTTAAATAGTAGTTTTATTGAGCTTCTACAATACACTATGTGCTACGCTTGATTTTTTTTTCTAGAAACACAATAACATTATATTTGGTAATGGGAACGAGTTTGTAGTGTAAAGATTCACTCGATCGTGACGGTTGTAGTCACGTGATATTTTGCCCACTTTAGCAGACTACAGGTAATGATAACTATTTCGATTAGGCGTGCTATGGTATTGGTTTTAGACGGCGTTAACCTAAAATTCACCTCTTGGAGTTGGAAAATGCCTTGTACTCATTGAACCGATTTGCTTGACTTACTACATGCCTTCCAAGCTTTGAAAATGGGTCAGGTAATTAGAAAAGCTCTCAGCGTGGGTGAATATGTGAATTATGACTCATCGCGCGCTCTAAGTGGAAGCAAAAATCTGGGATGGGTGAATCCTGGGGTGGGAACACTCAAACCTCATTGATGTTATTGTATTTTGAAGTTTTATTTTTGATATTGAAAAATCGATGTTTCAAAATCAGAATTCAAAGACAAGACCTGTCGGCCCTATTCAACAAGTGGAAAACTCTTTGAGACAGTTAACAGATTGAACTTCTGACCCTGATTTTCTACAGATAACCAGTGGCTCATCATTTTTTCTTGTATATAAACGCACTTTGCAATATAGCATTTCATACAAGATTGAAACGTAATTATTCACCCCTTCACATAAAAGATATCGTTTACCTAATATACTCGTTTTTGAAAGCAACATTTCCGAATTTGGAACAAAAGTCGAAGAACACCAAAAGCCAAAGAACTCCGTGCGTTAACTATATTTATATATATTTTTAGTGTCCTCGATGTGGGGTCTTGTTTTATCTATTTTTTCTGCGTAATCTGGGGGATTTGAGTTGATCCATTCGCCTAATCCTAATTCATTCTTAGAAATATAGACATGTTGTTCCCACTCTCATGTGCACGACATTGGACTTGTGAAACAGAGGCCAGTACTGGTACTTTTGAAAATGTTTCTATCGTATGATAAACAACATACACAGCCACTTTGTTGGTTCCTTTTAGGCGCTACTTTTGACCGTATTTGGAGTGAACTTCAATTAAAAAAGCAACAATTGTCTGGCCATTATCGTTTAACATTATAGGCCACAGCAACGATCTGAGCCAAATTTTCCAACCGTGGATATAATCAATAATGAATTCCCAGTAAACAAAAAGCCAAAAATCATTTTTGTCACATTATAATGAAAAAATATAGTATAAAAAGTTATGTGAGCAGTATTTATTTCAAAAACAGAAATGTGTGTTCGAAGTTATGATGAAATTGAAACTATTTTTTTTTTTAAATTATTTTAAAGTTATTTTCTATTACTTTTTGCTTAGACTATCATTTTTGCCGGAGGCCCACTCTTCTTGTCATTTGAAGAAGGTTTCTGCGTATTTCTTACACCACTCTCTGTTTCGAAATGTGTATTTTTAGTTCTCAATAGCGTGCCAAGGTATATCTTACTCACATCCCAGGGTATGTATATGTCTGTAACAGAATACTCTTTAGTGGGTTTCAGTAAGACCTGGTTACGCCAACTTTGGAAAACATCCAAAAATTAACTCGAAATTTCACGCAGAGTGGTCTGCGTTACGTCAGATTTACGAGTAAATTTACATTTCTTTTCAAATTTTAAGCTATGTATATGTGAGGACACCATTAAGTCGAATTCTTGGGATTTGTTTCACCAGAATTCTCATCTCGTTTTTTTTTTAACTTCGCCATGTCTGGCCCATATATATGTTTGCTATTAGTAGAGCCACGGCTAAACTTGCTCAATCCAGAGTAAAATTTGAAACATTGTTTCTGCGTGTAGTTGTAGGAAAGACAGTATTGTACTATTCGAAGTTCATTAATAATTGAAATAACATATAAACAAGAATGTGTGGTCTGGCTCCATATGACGAAATATGTCAAGTTCAATCGTTGTAGGATGATTAAGGATTCCGCCCCTCAGGAATATTTTATAGACAATTAATCCTTGGATTGGATCACCCTGGCCAATTAAGGTTCTATACCAGCGGCCACTAATTGACGGTTGGAGTTGTTGGAAAGATATGATCTTTTTGATTTAGCCTACTAAAGTTGAGTAGGGGCGTGGATTGACGAGCCGGATTCGCCAAGACTCGAACCCGAGATCTTCAACCAGCGATGCTAACATGATAACCACTAGTAGTCCATCGCGTCGAAGATTTGAATTGATTCGGATATAATATGTCTGATTTGATTTCTATTGTCCGTAATTTTTACATTGTTCTAAAAAAGACCATGAAAAATATTTAGTAATATTTTTTAATTAGTTTTATTTTTCGATCAGTTTTTCTTGTCAAAAGATTATTTTTCATTTGAGTGAAAATTAACGCTAAATCAGGCAGCGGTCTCGAGATCAATTAACGATCTGTAGCAACTGCGCTCTACTGAACCACTATATTAAAGTGCAGTACAGTACAGCGAGTGGTATCTTTCCTGGGCGACGATAAAACGTATACTACTTTTTTGTTTCCTTTTAGTCGTCTCTTACGCCGCGCAGGTAATACGTAAGGAGTACTAATATACCCGTTCTTACAGGGCTTAGGATAATGGAGCGATTGAACTTAGCCGTCCTCCTAACAGTCTAACCAGGCGACCACGAACTTGAAACTACTTTGCAAGATATACATCAATATGAGCAATAATATATTTGTTTGTTACAGAGATATTTGAACTTGCTACATGAAATTAAATAGCCATGTCGAATTGAATTGATAAATATGTAACAATACACTGTTATGCACGATTTTATTTAACATAAAAATATGGATTGAGTTAAGCGAAGAGTTTATATATACGTAAATGTAAATGTTTAAATGATGCTTTTTTGAGACACGGACATGTCAATAAAAAAAAGATCAAAAATACAAGCCGAAGCCGCACTCAAGAACCTCGTCTCATCTCAAACAGTCTACGGTGTATACGTGATATGCTCGAGGCTTCTGCGAGATTGAAAATTCGATCTTATTAAGATAATCTATCTCATTTTCCATCATTGTATTCAGCGTGTGACCCCTGAAGTATAAGACGGCCTTTTCTACCCAAGATTTTCAAATTCTTTGGATAAATGTCACGGAAATCCAATATTTCCGCGCTTCTTCGGCACACATTCTCAATTTTTTGCTTCTAAAATGTTGAATTTTGAATACAAAAATATCTTTTTGATATTTTTTGCACGTCTTCGCCAGTCAGAAATATTCTGGCAAACATGTTTTGGTAAGTGTGAGCTACTGATGGATCGTGCCGCTCAGGCATGATTCCATCAGTGGCATATCTTTAACAAAATAATATTACTGTTCGCCTTCGGCGATGCAGTTGAAAAAATTTACGTTTTCGTGCCAATTGACCGTAGAAGAATCTCTGATGAAAATTCTGCATTTTTTCTAAATGTCTATATACTTATTTACACTGTCGTACCACATTATCTAAAAATAGGTTTTCGCACAAAACACAAACATGTAATGATAGATATCGTGCATTATGATCTTATTTCATTTACTTCGGTATATTATATCATGCCACCTAGTCTAGACAATGGCGTAGTGAATTGAACCCCCTCAAAGATGGATCGCGCCGCGAGAGAGCTCCAATCACCAATGTTCCATATACTCGAAAAAAAAATAGACCTCATAGAAAATCAGATTGGCGATGGAAATATAAAATATTTATTCAGTATCATAGAGACCGTCCTTAGAGACTGTCATACAGACCGTCGATTCGCGGAATACAATCGAAATTGTGTCTTCAAAATTGAAAGACACGCCATTTATGCGATCCTCAATTTCAAACAAATTACAGTTTCGTAGGGTGACATTTTCATTGATCTTACTTTTGCTAAAAGTGATTTTTCAAATATTGCAAATACATTTTTATTTCGAAATATAGAAATTTAGGAGATTATGAAACGAGATAAAAACAAAAGCCCATTCAGTAAAAAATAATTTTTACCGAAATATTTTGTTATGATTGAGTTACTGATGCATCGCACCACCGAGGTGCGGTCCATCTGTGGCTCATACTTAACAAAGTATCAGTATAGTAAAAAGTATTTGCTAAATAATTTGTTGATTATTTGGTATTTTCTGTTAATTAACAAAAAAAAATATTGTTTTTCAAGATGTGAGAATATATCATTCTATCTGAAAATATCATTTAAACAAGATTTAATATGTGTCCATGTGTGGCCTATGGGTATAATATTGGCATGAAATATCACAAATAAACAACTCAAACTAATCTCCAATCTCGAAACTCGCATTCATTTTGAGCAGATAATCCTTCATATGCAATATTAACCCATATTAAATAATGTTCAAAGTTACCCTATCGTCGCCAAAACCGATTAATAAAGAGTCAATTTTGGCTTCGAGCTCCCGATAGGAGAAAACCTCTCGATTTGTTTTGATGTTTATACCATAAAGCTTATCTTTTTATTTTTATCGAGATTCTGGATCTGCCAATGAGCTAGGCGCGGTTATGCGGAGTAAGGTGTCTACAGATTATAAAGTATGTCCTTGTCAGTCATCAAATATTGTATGCCAATTTGAGAATGCGGTGCTTGACAGCAGAGATTTTTCTAATAATATGAGAAAACTGTTAATGTTGTCATCGGAAACAATGTGTTTTTTTTATAGTTATTCAAACATTTTTGACTCTGTGTCCCCTACTAACAACTACTTAAACATGTAGAGACGACTTAATTAAGTATTGTTGAGAAAGCATTCAATTTCCGCTCGACTCACAGAATCTTGAATTCGAGTTGAATATGTTAGTATCCACAGTGAGATCGTTTATTCTATTCGTTTATTCTTTGTACCATTCGTTTCCTCCGTTTCGAATTTAAATTTAGAAAAAGTATTAAAAAAAATGGCACCGGATTTACTATCTGTGATTGAAAATGTATGGTGAATAGGTATCAAGTTTACGAACAAGCTAAACACTATAAGCAATTGAAAAAAATAGGTCTAATACACTATAAAAATTGGCAACAAAAAAAAAATATTTACAAATTTAATAGGCGAAATGAAAGTTTTTTCGGTACAATTGAATCGTGGGAAATTACTACGCTAACTATTTAAAAAAAAATATGAATAAATAAAAAAACGATTGCAAAAACAATCGATTTCAAATAGCGTAAGTTTTATTGATGATCAATGTGTTTTATATTATGTTCAAAGTTCTGAAAATCAATTTTGACTAGATTCATAAATATTCTCAAGTTTTCAAATTAATCAGTTTCATATTGATATATACAATAAGTTTGTTATATTAATATTATGTTCATAAAATATAAATGCCATTAGGTCATAATTTTATTTATAGGATTATCTTTCCTCTTCTTCAACAATACGCCAAGTATGGGCGGGTACTGGATCGTGGCTTTAGGTGCGAGCCATCATCCGCCAATACTTGGCCTAGGTACCTAATTACTCGCTTAAATTAAATGTTGATGAATGACTAGTTGTTAGAAACAATTTTTAACAATGATCTTTTTATGTATAAAACTTTCACCAGTGTCTAGATTTTTGTGAAATGAATAATTTCGAATTTGAACCTATGTCATTCGTAATTAAGGAAGTGACATAGGGGGGCGTGGTTCAACACCTCGAGTCGCCTATGGAGTCAGTTTTATATTGACGTAATGCACATGGTTATTTGTTATTTTTGAAGGTATTGGCAGTGATCTAGTTTCTTCATTATTATAATTACGCTTTTTCAATTGAGTCTGCTCCGTTACCTTTACCACCGTGGTGCTATACGGATGGTCGAGCTTTGGCTTTTATCATATTCCATCCCTTCCGCCAAAATAGACTAAAATGGACCCTTTTCCATCACACACTTGTCATTTTTTAAAATCCTGCTCATTTGATTGCTCCGAGCAAGGCCATCTAACAGATAATGTTTGCAGACGTTACCGTTCTTACAGACGGTGTTAGCGTTGTTACAGCAACAGCATCTCTCTGAAAACTATATTTGTTATTGACAGCCTTTCGTTAATCTGTGCTACCGTTCTTCTTTTTGTGAAAATATTTTTTTGTGATTAATCGAAAAAGTAATTAATTACAAAAACAAAAGCTGACAAAATGCGGTTCACCTGAGTTCTGATCAAAATCGAAGTCAGGGTGACGCCCATTGTCGCTATATGAAAAGATAAACATTTATCTCATCAAAACAGCACAGTGTCTTACAAAGTTTGTCAATTGTTATGCTCAAACAATGATCAAATCAATCAAAGCGGTTGAAATTTTACGACCATTTTAACGATAAAAAAATCAGATTTGTTATTCTTACTTGTCAAGTATTGCATGGATATAGGACGCAACTACCAGGCGTGGTCCTATGCATCCAACGCTTGTAGAACCTCTGAATAACAGTTCATAGACGAATAATGCAAAATTCAAATACCTATAGTATTACGTTCAAATTTCTCAACTTTTTAACAATTTAGATAATATCTTGATTAACATGATTTTAAAAGTGATATAAAGATGTAGATTATTTACTGAGATATTTTTTGTTTTAAATTTTGTCATAACAAATCACGTTGTCGTAAGTCATGAAAATCTGGACATTCTTAATTGGTGTGTCATTGTGATATTTTTTTGTGATAATTTTAAGGAAAAAGCTGATAAAATGTTTCATTCATATTTGGACGTAACGTTGAAAATCACGGTTGTCCGAAATATTCGATACGTTTTGTATTTTGCGAATTCGCACTTTATTCGATTTGATTCTAATTGCGATTCGAAAACACCAAAACAACAAAAAAGTATAGATTTTCAAAAAAATGAAATTAAATTTTGTGAATTTAGTATGTTTCGAGTAAATATGTCGTTATTTGTATGTTATAGTATTTTAATTCGACTATTCGTTTCCGAAAATATATTGGATTCGATTCCGAAATCAAAATAAATTCGCCTTTTTTGGTCTCCCCTACTAAGAACATGACTGACCTATGAAATCAAACATGAAATTAGTATAATGTCGCTTTGAATACATCCCCGATTTTGTTTTGTATCTCAGTCAGAAACTTCTTGCCCAAAAAGAATTGTCTAGTATGAGTCACTGATGGATCGCGCCCCTGGGGCGCGATCCATCTGTGGCTCATGCTTGATAAAATGAAATTTGTGATTGGGATAGTACGATACTTTTCTGGAAATTTCCTCACGCGACATGGTCTTATAATCCTTTGCATGGGAAGTAAATCCTCTCGGACTTGACAGATTACTAAATATTTACAAGAACATTGCACGAAACATGCTCACGCATTATGGTGTTTGCGTCAAAACTGGAAGTTAATATCGCTACTATACACGCGATAAATGAAAAATGTACAAAAAGGGAAGATATTTTTTATGCTATTGAAATGCCTTTAATCTAGCAAAGCTAGGAGTAATTTTTAAAAAACCAACCAGGATCTAATTCTAAAAGCAGAAAAATATGAAAACCGGTATCCACCTAAAATTTGAACCGAAACTATCATTTTCAGAACTGAGCAGCATAGTTAAGTGAAATTCACCTACCTGCCTTGGACACATTATATTTTAATCTTAGCACTAGTTTACCATAAACTGATGTGCACTATTGCCCTAAAATTGACCATAAAGTTTGCGTTGAACAGGAAATTTCAACCTAAGTCCATTTTTGCTCGCTTTCGCTTGTTTTACAATATTTTAGGTCTTTTAAGCTTATTCTTACATTTTTTGAAAATTTGAGCTGAATCCGTTTTCGTTTCCGCCCGAAGTCCACTTTATAACTTCTTCATTTTTTTTTAAAAAAAAAAGGTTGGCTCACAGTGCCTACAATAGGTAATATCGGAAGGAATTTCATCAAATCAGAATTTTTTTTATATAGGCATCTTACGATTACACGTTGTCTCTAATAGATCGTTAACAGTTTCAATAATTTTAAATTATTCACAACCTTCATGTAATTTTCAATCCAACCCCTAATAAAATATAAATCATCTAATGTCGAATGCTAATAAAATATAAATCATTTATTGTTGAACAGAGGTTAGCCACTCAGCATAGACGTTCATAAATAAATCTCTTTATCTATAAATTAGTAAATAAAGATATCTTTCAGCTCCAAATATTATTTATTTTTCATATCAAGATAAATCCTCATGAATGGCCTTTGTTTTATTCATTGACGCAATGTGTCTTGATCAAAAAAGATAATATCAATTTCCGAATATGTTAACAAAATATGGATCATTCGTATCGAAATAGATGAAGATCGTAAAAACGGGTATAAAATATCAGTTGAATTTGTACAAAGTGCTTTCAATAAGCCTGACGATTGCACCATCACCCAGGGCGGATACCACTCAATCACTGCAGTCTAGCATAACAATAAAGTCCCTGAAGGGTATTCCTTTCTTAAAGTGCAGTTGCAGTTTTTTTACTCCATTTTGTCGTAACTTTTGGGTACTTACGCAATGATGGTTTGTTCCTTTTATGCGCTGCTTTATAACCTTCCTTAAAGCGAATTCCACTGAGTAATGCCAAATATATCATTAACATAAAAATTACTTTTTCTTGCTCTTAAATTACTCGTAAAATTAATGAGAATATTTAATATTTCAAAAATGAAAAATCGACAACAGAATATTCATTTCTATATAAATATACTTATAAATGTTTATTAAATATTTCTGGAGATTATTATGCTAGATTGGCATATTTCTTATCTTTGTTATCATGATTTTGATAAAATCGACTTGGCATTTTGATCTCTAAATTAAATCGCTTGGGGCAGTGTTGTAAACTTACCGTCGTGTTTTGTATATTTTTAAATGTGTCATTCGTTGAGAATTTGAAAGAATATTCCGTCATTTTGATTGAAGTTCTTTTGACATGACAATATCTGTTAGACCTAAATGTTCTAATTTAGAGCGTTCATAATTGCCACCACTCAATCAGAAAAAAATGTTTTGTCAAGTATGTGTTACAGATGAATCGCGCCGTCAAGGCGCGGTTCATCTGTGGCACATGCTTGTCAAAGTAAACTGTCTGACTAGACAGGGAATATATGGTATTTTCAGAATGGCGTAAAAATGGCCAAAATGTGTGTTATTTAAAAAAAAATAGTGTGGTGCTCAAATAAAGTGTTATTTGTATTCTTTAAAAAAAGTATTATGGTGCTTTAATTTAATATTAGATCGTTTTACAGCCACCCAGGACAGATGTAACCCACTGCTCTCTATTATAGAATCGTTGTTCTGTTCGGAATATTTTCACTTAAATTATATTTTTTTGCACATTTTATACATTTTTTTTGTAATAGTTAGTTAGTTTCTCGCTCTTGGCTTTTCCCATACTTACTTAGAATGCATATTCATAAAATATGTTTGGGTTTAGCTGTCTTTCGAAATAACGATAATTGCAAATGGAGGCGAAGTTATGTAAAACCTAATAAAAAAAAATAAAAAGTTACGCAGCCACAATTTAAAATTAATGTTAATATAAAATTGTATATGTAATTGTGGGACTTTTTCTTTACAAAACTTGTCAAAATATAACAAAATATCACTTTTTCATGGAACCCAATGACGAAAAAATGATTAATTAGTTTTATCAATTACCCGAGATAGGGAATTGTGTATTACAAGCAGAAAGCGTATTTAACAATCTGAATCCGTGTTTGGACTTTAGCGTGTTTTTACAAGGCATGCTTTTTGTTGCTCGTGGTATATGTTCTGACACATTGTTTAAAAAAATAAAATACAGTGATCTTTTAGCAAAATAAAAATGTAAAAGCAATGAAGTATTTTTAGTTTTTCATGAAATTGTGAACTCATGAAAAAACCATTTATTTTCGATAATCCAATACAAAAATTAACAATAGCTTATTTAGTATTGAAATGAAAATCAATCAATCATTACGAGCTGCGTGCTATATTTCCAATGCTTCAATACAGACTTATCAAATATCAAATTAAAAAATAGGAAAATCTTTAAACTATCACAGGTGTGACCCGGTCAAATTTGCCACATTTTAACACATAATAAGCACAAAAAATATGCCGGATTTTGTGGCTTTTCACGATTCTTAAAGATTCGATATTCGATGAGATACGCCCGTCAAATTCACAAAACATCAACAGAAATCAAGTTTACAAAACTTATGGGATGTGTTTAATAACTAATTACATCTGAGACGTTTTTGTTCCGTCTGTTCTTCAACCGTCAATCATATTTTTTTGACAATTTGATATATTTTTAGAAAAAAAATGTGATAGTTGTCTATCCATTTACTTGTAAGTTTAATAAACAAAGCATGGGAAATTGTTGTAACTTTTCCTTCCCTGTCAATCACATTTCGACAAAATTGAGACACTGTTAGAAAAATTGGCGATATTCACATGTAAATTTACTTGTAATTTTAATAAACAATGCAGGAGACACAAATAATCGTGTCTTTTAGACACGGTCTATGTGTGGTTCTTGTCGTGTTTTTGTCTTTATTTTCTTTGACATAAGCTTGTTTATAACGTTTTTCAATTAATATGAAATGCCTGGTAATCCAACAGATTTTTTTCAAAAGCTCCGACAATTTGATGAACATGTCGCATGTACAAAAGAATCTTTATATATTTTATACATATTATTTGGTCATAATAAACTGAAAACCTATTAAATTGCTTGCTGTATGGGATAGTGTTGACGCCCAATCTACCATGATCAGTTTACAGAATGGCCATTTATTTGCGGAGATAGTTATAAGGTCGCGAGTTCAAATCTGACCGCAGAAACTGTATCGCGTGTTTTTTTAACTAGAGAAAGGTGGGTATTTTACACGCAGTTGTGCTCCAGGCAGGGTTAAGTTATTGTATGCAAATTCTGTGTATTTTAATGATACAATAATATATGACAGAATCAAGAATCGAATATATAATCAAATCATTGCATTGCAAAGAAGTGCAAAATAGAAACATTATATTTAGAATACAAACTTATTATATCAAATTATTTTCAGATAGATAAACGCACTCAATTTTAGGATCTCAGAGTGCTTAAGTTGTAACTCTCCGATATGTCAATGTTACTTCACTCTGAGCGAATTTTAGTCGAAATAGGCATTCCATTAAAACGCAGATTATTTTGTCAAGTATTACCATTCAAAACCACGCTTTTAGTCGTTTTTTGTACGTATCATGGGTAAAATCAAAATTAGTACATAAAACGATAAAAAATATAACAATTTTTGCAGAAATTAGTATGCCTTTCATTCTGAAATATAGCTTTTTCGAGTTCAGTTTCTCATTTTTGTTTATATTTATTTTCAGGTCCGAAATGTCATGAATCCTGCAACGGAAGGTGCTGGGGTGAGGGACCAGACAAATGTCAAACATGTAAGTGATTTTATACTTTTATTGAGTGCATTCGTCTGTCACGGAATTGTGCCTCGGTTATTATTAAAACATGCTAAACTAAATGCTGCAATATCAATATGCGATCACAATAAAATATGGAAATTAGGAAAATGAAAATTAGCCATGATGCAGCAAAATTTCTGTTTAGTTCACATTTTAAAATAGAAGCAAATTTCAAGGTCACCTGTTCGATAGATGACCTTGAGCAAGGCCACCGTTCCGATGACCACTTATAAAATAGGCTAACGAAGTGTTGATATAAAACTCTCTAGTAAGACTGAGCCTAAACTCCAAAGTTATAACACCCCGGGTTGAATAACAGCCAAGGATTTATGAGACGAGGGGCAGGCAGCCGGGAGCGATGCCTCAAAGGAACCAACTAACAGCCACTTAATAGCACAGGCTACTAAAAGTTGTAGTAAAAGCAACTGCACTCTAAACAGAAAAAATCCTAAACGAAAGTAAACCAGCGTGGTGAAATACAGTGTATGGTATCCGCCCTCGGCGATGGTAAAACCATCTATCACTTCTTTGCTTCATTTTAGTGGCCTCTTACGACACGCAGGAAATACATTGAGACTATTCTTATGTCCATACCTACAGGGCTTTATAATAATAATTAGCCCATCCCATTCGACAAATCAGTACACTGTACAGTACTGATTATTGTTACTCTTCAATTCATATTGAAGCTGATTTAAGATATCGTGTACGAACCAGACGAAAAATTGTCGAAACTACTTTTGTTAAGCATGGGTCACTGATGGATCGCGCCGTTGAGACGAGGTCCATCTGTGTCTCATGCTTGACAAAACAGTATCCGTTGCGAGTAAAAGTATTCATATTCAATGAAGTCAAAAATTACTCAGGAGATTTCCTTTTTCTACGTTGTCGTCGCGACAGTGGCTCAAAAGAGAAACAAAATATGCATCATGACTGTAACCAATATTTTTTTAGAAATGTTTGTATAATATCATAATCGTCAAATTACAATCTTCGTACACAAATTGAAAACCTACGTCACAATCGATCTCCGGAATGAATATGAAAAGATATTTGACGCATTAAAATATGAAAATTGTATAATATGCCAGTTGATACCCACCTTATCCTATGTAATTTTCATGTTTCATAATTTTTATATTTCAAATGTGTACCTGTCAAATGTACGATTTTAGTTATTCAGTAAAACCAACGACGGAGAAATCAGAGTTAACTCTTATTAAAATTCAAGGGCGTTTTCGCTAGTTATATCTCGTTTATATTTTCCAAAAATGTATAATTTTGTGGGCATTCAATCATCCAAAAAACTTGTCTGTCAATTGTATCCAACAGCATATATCATCGCCCAGAGTAAATGGTACTCATTGTACTTGATCATAGCTGGTTCAATTTGACTTGGATCGCAGTTTTAGGTACTGTATTGTACAGCAGATATTTGCCCTATACGTGGCCGTTGGTTAAATAACTGTAGGAGCTGGTTCGGACCTTGCATATAGTGAATAAAAAAAAGAAACTAGTCTATGGTCTATGGTTATAGTTTTAATATTTAAAGGTAAAAGTACTTGCATTACATTTCAAACCCATTGTATTTTTGCTGTACAAAGCACGAATTCTTACAAAAACTCTCAATAATAGATGAAGATAACATCACCAAAATTGATGGAAAAATATTTTTCACGTTTTTGAGGCAAATGATACCCAACGCAATTTTCGTGTAATAGTCAGTAGTTAGAAACCAAGTTTCGCATGTCGCAAAAAATTTTTGAAAAACATATTTATTATGTTGAAATCGTGAAATTCTTATCTATACTCTTTTAGGTGAAAGAATTTAATATTGAATGGGAAATTTTTTTGTGAAATTGAGAAATTGTAAACCAAATGCGCACTCTTATTAAAATTGGAATAATATTCACTTTTCGAACATCCCTGTGATCAAGTGCGTCAGGAAATATCAAAGATAATCTCTCCTGCCTTTACACTGCTTCAACGTTCCACTCACGATAGTTGTTCAAAACGTTTCATCCAGATGCTTACTTCTACTATTTTTTTTCGATTCAGTGACAAGTACAATCTGCCATAAAAATTGTGGAGATGCAAGATGCAGAGGTCCCGGTAGAGATGATTGTTGCGATAGAGAATGTGCTTGTGGGTGTACTGGACCTACTGATAGCGATTGCATCGTAAGTGTTTTGTCCATTTGAAGCAATTTCTGAATTAAATTGTTCACAAATTGAATTTAGCAAGTATCTTTTACTTTTTGAAGTATCTATCCTAAGTAATCTTGAATAATTAACGAAAGATTTTTATAGAATGCAAAAGTTTGCGTTGTCAAAACTATAAAAAGATTGAAAATTTGAATGAAACCCTCTCAGCGAAGCCACATTCCACCGGCCATTAAAACGCTCATTAGGCTCGGTTACTGATGAAAAATCAGAATTTCATGGTCCTGCTGCACAATAAATCTATATAGAACACACACACATTGTATATAGCAATATGGGTACACTGTAACAAAAGTACAGTGAATTTACTGGCCATTTGCAGTAATTGAATATTTTAAAAGTTAAAACACGCCATGTTGATGAGATTTATGCCAATTATGGGCTCATGATGGACCGCACCTTGGCGGTGCGTTCCATCAATACCCCACATTTGGCTAAAAAAGTCAATTTCGAGTTTTTTTAAAACCGCCAAGTAAAATTACTGTCAAAGGCCAGTGATTTTGTTGCATTTTTTGTTACAGTGTATCAAAACTTCATTTCTGTATATTGTATAAAAACTTATTTTTTATCAATCCAGGCCTGTCTTCACATGAACAACAGCGGAGTTTGTCAGCAGAGTTGTCCACCACAGTATATCTACGATCAACAGACATCAAGACATGTTCCAAACCCAAACTTCAAATATCATTTCAATGAATATTGTGTCAATAAATGTCCAGGTTAGTATGGATAGTCTCTCTTTCTCTTTTGCCTTTAAATACCATTTCAAGATTCAAAATAGGAGCAATCGGTGCTCTGAATATATCAATTGTCCCATTTTGCTGCGATATCATGATTTGTCATTATTTTGCTGCCGAAAGAAATAGTTTGAGAAAAAATCTAATTTAGTCAATGAAAATAAATTTGCGCTGTTGGAAATATCAAAATAACATTCTCATTGCGCGTACAAACTATTACACAATTTTGCGCGACTCCAACACGCATTTATTTTCACGGACTTCGGCGCGAAGAATCTTTTAACAGAAGGCAATCAACAAAAGACTTGTCTTTGTCGCATATATTTTACAAAATAATTAACTTATACGCTTGATGAATTGTGACGTCATAATATACCTTAACAATGATAAAAAAAAATTGGTAAATATCGTTTTTCAGATAACATGTTGGTGGAAGAAAATGGATGTGTCAAACATTGCAGAAAAGGTCGTCATAATAATGGGCTTGGTGTATGTGTACCTTGTACAAGTAACGAATGCAATAAAGGTGAATTTATGTTTTTATTACTTCGTTGTTTGATATCCGTGCAAATCTCATTAAATTTTGCAAAAAATATGGTTGGTTTACTCCTACATCTGAAAAAAAACATTATTATCCTTGAACGATTTTTTCATTTCAAAGTACCGATTTCGTTTTTGGTACAATTATCTCAAATTAGATATTTCACAAAAATATATTTAATGCACATTCAACTGACATTCCGAAAACACTTTCGGATTTGTGAGCTTTTTAATTTTTTTTAATATATTATGAGCCGTAGAAAAAAATGCGGTTTTTTTAGTTACATTTAACGTGCCCATGCTTGATCTTTAATCATTTTTTTCTTTAAATAAATTTGCAAATTTCAATCGTTTCCTATTTAGAATGTTTTGGAGTTGGAAATCCAGACGGTCCACTAAATGAAAGTGAAACTGTGGACTCAAAAAATGTCCATTTTTTCGAAGGCTGCAATATTGTCCGCGGAAACGTGATATTTCAGGCCTACGCTTTCACCGGGTGAGTTTTGAATTATCCGACAAGTTTTTATTCTTTCGATTTTCCAAGCTTTTTTCAATACACATTAGGTCTTTATTGAGATTTATCTTTTTTATTTATGATTTTGATGAATGTTTTTTTTTTAAAAAAAAAATCGATATCAATAATTCAGAATAAATATAATAACAAAATAATGTAACATTATTCGAATTACACAAAAAGAAGTTAAAATGAAAAAAATCCCAAATTTATCACAGTCACTTCAATTTTTTAAATAATGTATATCTTCTACTTTTTATATTTTTAAATATTATATATATATGTTCTCACCATACTTAAATCCGAAATTTCATTCACATTTGAGTTCATATAAGAGCAGCTAATCTGTGCGATCTCTTCAAATAAAATTCAAATTTTATCAGAATTTGAATAAATAAACCATATACAAACCGAATTTCGACTACAAAAAGAGTATGAACCGCAATTAATATCTCAAAGCTAAGTCTGGAGATTGAAGGATAATATATATACTACGACTGACGTGAATGCCATTTAGGATTATGGCTGTTTTTTTTTTAAACGAATACTTTTTTTGGAAACTCTAAAAGTATGGCATCATTTTGGTATCCAAAAACAGTATATTTTGTTCAAGCCTGTATCAAGCATGATCTACGTTTTTTTTTTATTGTAAACGCGCATTATGTTTGGCCCAAGCTTTAACAAACGTACTTGGCAGTACTTGAGTGGATGTAAATGCATGACTGTTCATTTGGCAGTCTAACAAGTTTTAATATTATTATATTGGGTAAAGTAGGCCGATCAATTTGACTGCATTTTATGTATACGCGGACCATGTTTGGCCAAGCTCAATGAACAAACGTGATTATTATGGTCGAAGCGCATTTGACAGGTGTATATTGCCCTTATATTTGGGCATATGGTGTTCATTGTGACGCATTCTTATTTACGCAAGCGCATGTTTAATATGGAGGGGTTCACTTAGAAAAGGGGTATACATGCCTAAATAAGTTTATTTTGATTTACTCTGTAAATATGTTGAATTGCTACTCTTTATAACAGTTTATTGACTGAAATCTATTCCTAACAGATTGGATAAAACCCAAGAACCAAAGAATACAAGCGCGATTAGATACACCGCCTCAAACGTAAATGCTAAAATTTGACATTTACAAAAAAAATTAAAGGCCTAAACGTTTTATGTGAAGATCCACTAATTTCAGGGCGTGGTTAATATACCGAGTTTATTTGAATATACTGATAAGTTATATTTGCCAGCTGTCAATCATATTTTACATTTGTTTGAGTATTGAAGAACAGAAAGTTGTTGAATAATGTCTCCTTGCTGATGAATGTTATGATCGAAAACTTGTTTTTGTCAAGCATAAGCCACAGATCGAGAGCGCCTCGGTGGCGCGATCCATCAATGACTCATACTTGGCAAAAGATGTCTGACTAAAATAAATTAATTTCAATTTAATGACCTGCGCTCAAGGGGGCCGACTTTTCTCACAACCATCTTTTTTCTGAAATAGTAACTTTTTGACGCAGTGTTTTTATGAGATCACAATCATATGTTTATTACGTCCATTGCTTCATTATTGTTGTTTCGCTTTACAAAATGAAATCGATTTTTTCATTCATTTTTATTTAACAGAGATACACACACGAACACACCGCCCATGTCAGCCAGGCAGATTGTGAAAGCATTTTCAGCTGTTAAAGTTATAAATGGTGAGTGAGCAGTGTTACTGAAGTATGATTTTTATCTTTTACTGGTAAGAATTGTTCTGGTTAAAATGCGTGCTAGGTAAGGTAGGAAGCAATATCAAAAAGGTATACCGACTAACGGGTACTTTTATAGGTAGGGCTTCGAATCGATTCGAAGCACAAATTATTCGAATCAATCGCGCATCGATTGTAGGAGCAAAAACTTGCCTATGAAGTGAAATTTCCATTTTTAACGACAAAATGCGATCGATTTTGGTCAAATAAAATATGAAAATTGTTGATCTTAGACTTGGATGGGGAACTGAAAATATAAACTGGGCAATATTAAAACCATTCGCCACTTTTTGTGCTTTGAAGTGACTGTAAATATTCTGGTTTCCATCAAAATCAAATTCGAACAGCAACATTTTGACTTATCTGTGACGAAATAAACGAAATGAAAATTCCATTTTTTCCGAAATTTTTTTACAAAGATTGATTTTTACTGTTCTAAGCAAGTTGAAATCATCAAATAAAGTATTTGGTAAAATTCAGCAGGATCTATATGAAATATTCTGAAACCGAATCTAATTTTTATCGAGCATTGGCCACAAACGGATCGCGTCGATTTGACAAAAAAAATCTTAAAAAATTGTTCCTGTTGCTTAAATTTTTCTGCAGGCCAATGAGACCAGGTGTACTCGTGTTGATATTTAATTTTTTGCTAAATAAAATTTGTTTACAACGTTTAATATCGTGACAGTGTGACGTCATAGAACGACTTTATAAGGAATAAATGTGACAATTAAATTTGGCGGTAAACGTATGTTTATTTTGTGCAACTGCAAAACCAATGTTTATGTCGCAAATAAAGGAGAATTTGTTTTCCAGACAATGCAGTAGTCTTTTATACACCTAATAAATGGAAAATGATGGTTCAATTCCGACTTTCATTACCAAACATCAATATATATAAATGTAACAAAAAACAAATAAAAAATAGTCAAATTAAGTACATAATACGGAGTGAAAATGAAAAAGAGCTGACAAAATTGACAAGGTTAAAACATTTCTTGCGAATTTTTGTTTTCAATTCATTGAATTACATTGAAGGAAACTAAGTGAATTTTTAAAACATTTTAACAATTCTATTTGGGGTTAACAGTGCGTTATATTAATCAATGGCGTTTATAGAAATTTGGAAAGAAGGGGCTTTTAAAAAATGATGGTTATCAAAATGCGGTCACGTAACGTCCAGCTTAGATAAAAAAAAATAGTGCTTAGATCTGGCATTTCTTTTAATCGTAGATCAAGGTAAAACAGGCAAGCATTTTGCAAAATTAATACTTGGTGTTGGTTTACCGGCCTGCGCGGCTTGTTATGTGCGTTTCATATTCCGGACTACTCTTTAACGGGAACCACAAATAATCAAATCAAATTTTTATTTAAAAACAAACAAACAAAACCTATAGTGTTGTCGAAAATATGATTTTTGAAAATAATCAAATAGAATTTTTATAAATGACGTGTTTTGCTATTTTTTGCTGAACAGATGGTTTTCTATTGTTTCGCGATTATGGAAAGTTTATTTAAAGTAGAGATTATGATTTTTTTATTGTTTTCTTGGAGTTTTTTGCACATAAAAACGCAGGTTTATTTTCTCCTTTAAAATATATTTGTGTTACTGACGACAAAAAATTTCCACACACATATTTGTGATCTGTTTTCAAAGAAATCTGATTATCAATTTTGATTAAATTTGATTTCTAACCTTAATCATGCATGGGGTATTGTTAAATCGGGCTTTCAAAGCCCGATTCGACAATACTCCATGCTTGATTTAGGAAAATACATTTATTGATGGACGACAAATCAGATAAAAATTATAATAACAAAGTGTGTGTGTGGTGAGATATTTCATCCAGGGATGCCTATTTTAATTTAAAAATCTGGAACGAAAATTTGATATAATCACGAAATTTGACAGTCTGCATTCTCGGCCAGTTGGTTACGCATTATTCGAGTCACGTAGGTGGGAGGCAATATCTATATATTGTATCAATATATTTTGCTAGTTATTGCGATAATATTAATACATATTTTATAATTGTTATTTTTATAGCCATTAGTTTCAGGGGGTCGCCCTGAAAACGGCCCTGTACTAGCGGCCACTTAAGACGGACGGAGTTAGTGTTGTTGGAAAGATACGTTCTTCCGGACTCGGCCAAGCCCACCCAAGATTTTACACCATAAATTATGTGGTGGGCATGAATGAGCGAGACGGACTAGCCAGGAATCGAACCCGAGAAGTTCAACCTACAATACCAAAATATAACCACTATAACTATAGGCCATCGCGCACACCGGCCTTGCTTGGAGCGAATTCCAATAAAAGAAACGGTCTTATTTAATTTTCCCTCACATTTAACGGTCCTTTTATTTTTATCGAAATAAAAGCTATTTTTGCTAAACATTCTCGAATCATTCTTTTGGTTCGCAATATGCTTGTTTCTTTTGAAGATCAATTACCAAACTGTGTATTAAGTTACAGCTTTATTTTTTAAAAAATACGATGTGAAATTGGGTCCTTTTTCAGGATATTTGAAAATATTGAGTTGGCCCGAAGAACTTGAGGATTTCAGCGTCTTCTCAAACCTCACCACCATTATGGGAATTGACTTGTTTCGAGAGGTTGCAAGTCTTTTAATCCAAGACAGTATCACTGATGATGGCCCGTTCCATCTATCGCAGGTACCTATTTTTTTGTTTGGTTTATGCATTTACTTTTTTATTTTTATTTCTAGTAAAATTTTATAGTAAATTTTAGTTATAAAGATGAATATGGTTATATTATTAACAGTCCTATCCGTATTTGTAGTTAGACATACACTGCAACAAAATATGCAACAAAATCACTGGTCTTTGACAGTAATTATGCTTGGCGGTATTAAAAAACATTCAAAGTTGACTTTTTTTGGCCAAATATGTGTTGGTACTTTGCGTTCCATCAACGGTCCATAATGGCGTTTTTTAACTTACAATTACACTAACAATACAATACTACAAATTGCCAGTAAATCTACTGCGCCTTGGTTACAGTGTATATGGTGGTGTTTGCAAACTGGTACTGATGTATCAAACATAAGTGCATCTATGAATTGCCCTTTCAAATCAGTAGTAATTTGCAAGTATAAGAGTTAATTGAATAAATGTTATTTTTTACTGAATCCGAATTACTGATTTTGAATCTCATAGATGATAACCAACTTTTTAAAAAAATTCTGGTTTTCTATATTTTGTTAAAAATTACTTCACTTTTGTAATCAGAGAATTCCGGCCTAACGTGTATTGCCCACTGATGGAACGCGCCGCTGAACCACGGTCCATTTTTGGCACATGCTTGACAAAATAAAATTACTAATTAGATTATGATTTCTTAGTCGCCATGCGATGTTCACAATAAATTCTATTTATTCATTTCTTATCTTTAATTTTAGACTTTTACTAATTAAACTTTTCATGATTTACTCAACGCTTTTGGTTTCTTCTCAAACGAATATATTAAATATGTCGGTGACGATGGTTAAGTCAAAGTGGTTAAAAACAGTCAATATTAATTTCATATATTCTTAAAATCCGATATTTTTTTCATGGCTAATCCAGGAGAAAATGCTAGCGAAACGTTAAATGCATTCTCCTAATGCGGTATAATCTATTGACTAAGTTTATCCTCTTACTTTATAATGGTGAAATGTATTTTTTAAATATCGAATATTTTTATATATATTTTTAAACACACGCACATACATAATATATATATAAATATATACATTTTTGTATTGCATCGGTTTTTTTTTGTAAAGTTTTTATTTATATTTCTATTTTTAAATCGTTTATGCAATAAGGTACATAGCGTTTTGCCTAAAAAGATCGTATTTAAAGAACTTGTCATTAGGGTGAATTTGTGCTTATTGAATTCGTGTGTGCAAATTATTACTACTTCTGGATGGGATTGAACATATTGAAAAGTTCCTTTTTTTTCAATCAAATGTGTGCGTTTTATGACCACTGTTATATATGGTCGTGCCTCAGTCTGAATTCAGTGCTATTTCTGAACACTAGCTCGTTTCTCGATTGTTTTCAAATGGCCAAATTGTTTTTTTGAATTTTGCGTATGAGGACTACAATTACCTCATACCATCACAATTTTTTTCGAATTGTCTGAAAATTCTCGAACAAACAGCTAAATCGATCGTTCCGTGAAAATGTGGGTTTCATCCATAGCCGGTAGGTAATCTGGCGACTTAATTTTTTTCGGATATTTTTATGAAAATCTCGACTTTGGTTCAGCAATTTGTTTTTCCATGTTATTTTGGTATGTTGTGGCGTCTTATCAATGTAAAACATTGTCGAAAATGGATAAAATTTGTAAGCCGCTTACGAATGTCATATTTTAGATGAAATTAAAATATTGCATCATAATTTTTATGATAAAAAACCTTTTTTTCTATTCATGATATGGAAGACATTTTATTTACTTAGTTAGTAAAATGGTTTTTCGATATGTTTTTAAATAGTTTCGACTATAAATTTTGATTTGATTTGAATTTTTGTATCTTATATTAAAAATTGTTCTAAATTTCTTTCCTCATTCTAGTTTTTACGTCGTTTTGCGGTATTTTTTACATTTTTTTCAAAAGTATAAGTGAAATAAGAAAGGGATTGAAAAGTGCAAGCTTACTAAAACTCAATTATTCGAAAAAATTCTTTCGGCGATTCGAATTCAGTGAGAT
This sequence comes from Styela plicata, assembly GCA_963675895.2. Taxonomy (NCBI): domain Eukaryota; kingdom Metazoa; phylum Chordata; class Ascidiacea; order Stolidobranchia; family Styelidae; genus Styela; species Styela plicata. Next base: position 9,760,346 of record OZ023149.1, read on the forward strand.
AAAAAAAAATTAAAAATTCGAAATTTTACACGAAAATGACCTTTTGAAGCAATTCACTACTTTATGGAAAAGAAAGTTTGGAAAGTTTTTTCTTGTTATTCGATTTTTTTATTCGAATAGCGATTCGATTCGAAAATATCATTTGCTTCCATTCCAAAATCAGAATATATGCAATTTCTACAGAAATTTACACTTTATCATATATGGGACAATTATAGAGACCGCGCCTTTATGGCGCGATCTATTAATGGGCCCATACATGATCGTATTACGTCAACTCCGAAATAAAGACTATTAATAAAGTAAGTTGAGTCTAACTTGCGATATAAATCCTCCTCCTCTTCAGGTCAAACGCCTCGGGTTCAAATCTCTGTCGAGTATCAACTACGGAAATGTATACATTGGTTACATGAAACAACTTTGTTACCAAAAAAATGTGAATTGGACCAAAATTATAAAAAGTCCTGTTATCCACAGAAGTTTCGATCGAGGATTATTGTTGAGAGCAAACAGTGCTAATTGTGGTAAGTAGTACAATTTTATGTGAAAAAAAATTCATAATAACTATTTTTGTAAAGTTTGGGTCGCTGATGGATCGCGCCTCCTAGGAGCGGTCCATCTCTGACCCATGCTTTACAAAATAAAATTTCTAATTTGTTCAGAATTATGATTCCAGGATGTTAAGATTTGTGTATAATTTTGAAGGTCTTAAGCCTAGCTTCATTAACTCTATAAGTACATATTTCCATTTAAAGTCAATGATATTTGATAATGAACTTTGAAGAAAAAATTCAGAAAATAATTTTTTTTTAGCCATTGAAAAAAAAAAGAATTTTTGGTCAACTTTACTGTCACAACTTCAAGTATATGATTTGCAGTTTTCAATATAATTTAGAATATTTATAACTCATTCGAAAATATTATATTTTATTACAAGATCTTGAGTAACCATTTAATTACAGTATTGATAATAGTTTCAGTCTCCCTATATGGCGAAAAAAGAATTTTGAGCTATTCTATAGTAAAGATGATTTGCCTTGAAATATTGCTTTTTTGGTAAATATTCTTCTTGTGGAAGCTATTTTCCTCTGGTTTCTAAGTACCAGACTTTCTAAAATGATGCTAATATTTCTTACAGAAAATAAAACCTGCGATCCGGCGTGTTCTGATAATGGATGTTGGGGGCCAGGTCCTGATGAATGTTTAGGATGTAGGGATCTTACTTACGATGGGGAATGTAGACTCGAATGTAATAAAAGCTTGGGAATTTACAGAGACGGTGAGTATTTTGTTTTCAATATTCATATTATAAATCCAAACCTGATTTGTAAGTTAAGTGAATAAATACACCAATATATATTTGGTGCGATGCCGAGGCGGGATTTTGTAGTGGCTAGGATTGTTTTTATATTTTATAGTTAAAACGGAATTTGAAATGTTACATCAATATACATTATTCGGATAAACCAAATTATCCCATCCTATTTTTTGTTCATTTTGCAGAAAGTAATGTCAAATTTTACATAAATCATGATTTCTTTGCAAAATGAATCAAATTAGAAATAATCGGAATAAAATAACGGATTCGGTCGTTAAATGACTTGAGCAGGCCTTGAGAGCCCCAGCAAGTCTCTTTAGGATGTGTCTAACTTCACACACATACACGCATAATATGTACTTTCTTTTTTTTCATTACAGGTAACAACACATGCCAGTCCTGCGATCCAGAATGTAAAGACACATGTACCGGTGCAGGACCGGGAAATTGCACATCATGCAAAAGATTTGCATATGGAAATATATGTGTTCCAATGTGTCCCACACACATGTATGGTGACCCCGTTACGAAACGATGTATGCCTTGCAATGACACATGCTTTGGACAAAAAATACCTGATGGGTTTGTTATTGTTTTGTTTTTGTTATTTTTGTTTACGGTTTTAGCCAGAGGTATGTTAGGTTAGTAGTGCCTTTGTTTTGAGTTTTTTGGTGAATTTGTATGTGTTTTCACTTGACTGCCAAGAGAGAAAAATAATTAAAATTATCATTGCTTGGGTTAGATGTAGGTCAATTCAACGATAACGTGAAATCACCTCATACCGGGGAGGGGGGCTTATACCGAACAATCGATAGGCACTACAGCCATCGCGAAGTGCCTTGCTGAAGGGCACACTCAGTGGTAAAACGGTCAAGCTTCGAACCATCGGCCTTTCGGACAATACGATCGCGCTTAACCGACTGAGACGCTGAGCTGGGCTACGTGAATTAACTTTGGTGCGTCATAAAACGCGTAGCAGTCACGATGCAGTTAATGAAATAAAAGTTATTAATAAACATCTATAATGCGATAAACCATTATGTATTCATTTACTATTTTCATATTTTCCTTTTTTCTTAGTTCACCAATGTGCTCAGGACCAAACAGCACTCTTGGGCCAGGTGGTTGTCAGTATTGTTCTATGGTCATGGCTGACAGGGATCTGACCATACATGAATGTTTACCTAGTTATGAGAACGAATGTCCAGAGGCACACTTTGTATTCAAAAATGGATTAAAAGGAACAGAACAGGTGAATATTCATTTAAAAATTTACGATTGAATACTAGATGGGTGGCAATTTTACTGTATTGCTCCAACGAAGAATTAGAATTGTATAGTTTCTTTTTGATATTCAGTAAAACACTAAACGGCGCAAGCAATCTGTATCACAAATACGAAGAAGCGATCGAAAAATATATGATTGTTTTCAAGATTAATGGAACCGAAAGGCGCGTCAGTATTTTTGTAGTCCATTACATACGCAATATTTGCGATGTGCAAATATTGCATCTTGAATATAAACATCTTTTTTTTTCTTCCAGGCCTGTGTACCTTGTATCAAGCATTGCACCAACTGTACCGGTGCTTCCGAAATAGACTGCCTGCACCCGTGAGTACTTTTGTTTTTGTTAAATCTTAAAATTTAAATCAGCTCCAAAATGTTTTTGAAGAAACAGTATTTAATATGTTTTACTGATTTTCGAGTTTTCGTATGCTGGCTCAAATCAAAAGCCCCTGTCTTTCCTTCTTTTTTACATCCAAGTATCTTTGGGTCTCACCTCTCCCGGATATTTGATTTAGTATTGATTATTAACTGTGAAATACTCTGGCCCATAAGTCTGCCTGATTCATAGTAAAGGTATAGTCATTCTGAACCGTTTGAAAATGAATTATTTTCAATTTTAATCTTTTCTAAATTCGCATCAAACACCTATGCACATACAATGCTTTGCAACCTTTCATCGCAATAACGAATTTTTCTTATTTCTTTCCTATTCACAGACTTCCAGTTAAGAGCGACACAGCAATAGTAATGGCGGTGGTTGTAACAATCGTAGCATTGGGATTGGTCTGTTTGATTGCATTCTTGTTCTATCATAGAAAACAGAAGATTAGAAGAAAGAGACAGATGTCAATGAGAGCACTTGGACTTGAGGGAGTACGTCCAGTTGTAGAAAATATTGAGAAACATCTTGAGAAAGATGTGGAATATGAGCCTTTAGTACAATAGGAAAATGTGTTTGGGGATCTTTAAAAATTATACACGCAGAATAAATTGTGTTTTATCAAGCATGTTCCACTGAGGGATCGTGCCCTGATCCATCTATGCCTCATGCTTGACACCTCACAATTCTGATACACGAAACAGATATAAAACACATTCGGGGAAAATTTGTTAAAATTGCAAATTTAGTTGGGCAAAACAGTGAACAATTTTAAGATGGTATATTGCCGATCAATGATATTTGAAACCTGATATATATGAAAGAATTTTGTTTTGAGGTTTAACTTATGAACACACAAACAGAAATAAAAATTGAACAAAACTACATTTCAAGTCAAGAAACCAAAATATTGAGTTTATCACATAATATTCTTATCTGTTCTCACTCGATAATATATAAAACACAGAAAGGAAATCAACACATCTAGTAAATATTAAACTTAACAAACTATTACTACTCAAAATTAACAAAAAAAAAATGAGAGCCATTATGATATATCTGAGAAACCACTTCTAACACTAAATCAAAACTCGAAATCAAAATAATTATTAACAAAATTAATATCTTTTATTGATTCTTTTAAAAATTATACCTAAAAATTCCATTTTATGATGAAACATTTTAACACCTAACAATATCACAAATACACCATAATATACAACTTTTTTGCCCAGCATCCGTAACTGATGGATCACGCCGATTAGGCGTGGTCTATCTGTGGCTCATGTTTGACAAAATGAAGTTTCCGATCAGAAATACAGAAAACAATCCTCAAAATCATTTATATATCTTTTGTTATTTCCCTCCCCAGTTACTCCACATTTAATAATTTTATAACTTTTATGTTGACATGTTATTATGTTTCATAACGATTTTTCGTTCAAGATTTTCAGTTATAAGTTACTCAATTTCATTAACTATTTTGTTTTTCGTACACCGTACTTTTGAAGCTTAACAAAAATGGAAACGAAAAACAGCAAATGACAACATCAGTGGCTGGTAAACCAAAGCAAATAGGTTATACTAACCCTACCTTTGAAGAATAACGGCTGACAGAGGTCTGAAGGAAAAGGTTTGATATCTATATACGTAAAATTGGATAAAATAGGTCGTGGTTTGAAGCAATTAGTCTGTATGATAATGATAGAGAAACTTGAATTGTGGATTTGTTGGATAGAATATATATCTATACGTAATTGCACCTGTCAGTAGCGCCACCTAGGGGTGTGTATGTGATACACTCAAACATCGAATTTGAAAAACTGTTTGGCATATCAGAATAGTCTCTCTGAAAATAATGAATAATTTTAATAAAAGGGTAAAAATTTCGGTCGCGCGGTTTACAAAAAACAGAACGGAACAATTTTGTCTCAATCATGACAAATCATAGTGGTTCTGGCAAATATGTGCTCGCACTACTGTTTCAAGCAGTAGTTTAATCACTCATCCTCGATATAGCATTTTTGCATGTTCAATTTCTTTTCTGCATGCGTTTTTTTTTTTAAATATAATTTTTGTTTTTCTTCCATTATTTTCATCTTGAGTCATATTTTAGTTTTTGTTTATTTTATTTTTTCGGCAGAAATCAAGAATTATTCATAAAGAGAAGAAAGAAGAAGATTTCCAATTTTTTGCTTGGGTGTTCATGTGCGAATTTGTGTTCACGTTTCTTTTGTTATGTTCTTTGTGTTGAGTTATTTTGACAATCATATCAAATTACTAAAAATCATTAACAAATGTTCAAAAACTTTTAATTTGATGTAAAGTTTTAATTGATATCGCCTTATAGTTCGTTACACATTTATACACATTTTATAGTGGAATATTAAAAAATATAAATAAAAACAAATATAAACATAATGTGCTAATATATTTATATGTTCCTTTTTATGTTTAACCCCTAACTGATTCATAGCGCATCAAAGTGCCCGATCTAACACAGTGATTCTCACTTGGCAAGACACGTCGAGTGAATATACATTATTTTTGATATCTATCAAATTTGTCAGTAATTAGTTTACTAATTTTTCACATTTATAAAAGTGTTTCATGTCGTTATTGTGATGTAATCTGTTACATGATATTTTTCTTTTTACTGTTGGTGCAAATATATAATGGTGTCATTTGTTGTTGTGGATATAATACTCATTGGAAAGATGTAACCACACAAATTTATTAACTGTAGATTCTAAATAAAATATCAACTGAGTGTGTGTCATTTCTTTGTGTGTTGGGATGGGGTTTGAAAGGAAATAAACATGTATCGGAATTGATTAAATGCATTAATCAAATAGAAAACAAACAAAAACGTAGCAAGTTCAGACTGTCGTCTTAAAAATATAACAGTCTTGTATCAATTGACTTTCAAAAAATACAATGGCCATATATATATATATATATATTCCTAAATAAATTTTGAAACTGTATCTCATTTGGTTCTGTATGTGCGAATATGATACTAATAAATAGAAATTTATTAAACAGTTACATGTAGTTCCAGTTACCCGATTATGCATCTTCAATTAGGCCGATGAGATAACATAAACTTATGTCATTCTGATAAAAACCACAAGATCCATTCAAAAACTATTACCAAGATTAAAATCAAAGAAAGTATTAAATAGTTATTTGTGGAATTATAATAAAATTAGCGCATCTCTGTTGAAATGAAGTTCAAATTTATGAATTAGATGTAATAACGTATCAACATCACTCAAGACTAAAGTGTTGTTGGCTTGACTCAGAAATAATAATACAGCAATACTATAACAAATCAAATTACATGTGGTTATAATATCAAGCGGAATAAAATACCAAATCAAAATGAAAAATCGAAGACTATTATAAAAACGATAATTTTCAATAAACGTGCGATGCTGAGAATGCATTCACTTCGACGATTAAATTAATGGAATAAATTCAAACACAGTACCCGCCAATTGTGGGATTATCCAAGATTGCATGGACCGTCGGTAAGGCTTGAATATTTCCAGGTTTTAAGAATATAATTGATAACCTGTGTTGAACAGAAGGAATAACATTTCAAGCAAAAAACTTATTCCTATAATTTCTCGATTTGGTTAAATTTTTTCCGAGAATATATAAATTAATTCTTGATTCTAAATATTTTGAGAGAAACAGAATTATCATTTGCATATCCAATTCCAAACATTTTCTCCAAAAAAAGCTTCTGTGTTTCCTTATGTCTTGTGAAATTGATTATAGGCAGTCTATGTGTTGTTAAAATTTCAGTCAATCACACACATCTTCAATAAATCACATTCCCTTCGTATTATTCAAATGTAAAAATCTTTACAAGGAGTGTCAAATTTAATCAAGTGTAGATTGTCAGAGAAATTTCGTTTTTATAATTCCAAGCCGTTATTTTTGTTTCCCCCCTCAAAAGGAAATAATCTATCACAGGAATGCAAGTATATAAAATTATATCCCATTGTTCATAGATTAACATTAGAGCAACTAAAACTAAGAGTAATGTACCAAATATACCAAGAAAGTAACAAAGAAAACTGAAACGTTACATATATCAACTAATATAAGTCTTGAATTATAGAATGTAATTTGAAGAATCAGTTGTGAAAGTCAGACACAATGGCGATTTAAATCAGTCGTTCCAAACTTTTTGATGAGAACACATTTTGTTGCATGTACTTTATGCATGTGACATCCCTTAAGAAGTTATATAATATCTCTGTATGTTTGAAATGAAAATATTCCCCAATTTTACAATTCAACTTCAGAAATGTTTTCACAATTGGCTTCCAGACTGTAAATAAACTAGTATAAAAAATGTTTTTGTTACAATTTCAATACACTCGTTTATACTACCGTCGTGAATTATGAAAATATCATACGCTACCTGGTCTTATACAAAAGACCATTAGTATCCGAAGCACCTTTTTATAATACATACACTGTTTTAATTTGAACCCACCAATTACAAAATTACACTTAAATCTGATTGCAAACGAACACTTTATATTTTAAAACGAACTGATTGCTAAAAAAAACAGGTATTAATAAATTTTGATGAAAAACAATTTCAACCACTTTCAAACTGATTTATTTTGCACTGAAATCATGATATTTGCGAAATTTTACGTTGTAAAATTTGACACAAATCATGATATTCTTGCAAAATATGACCAAATGTCAGAGGTTTCGTTTATATGAAACGTTGAACATTATTTATATAGTAAATATTGAATACCATAATAAGAAACCTTGTTCCAGCCCAAACTTGTTTGCAATAGTAACGTTGATTTAAAACAGTGCAATTTTTAACCTGAGTGAAAGTATTTAATTCACATTACTTAAAATTTTCGCTGAGATCATCAGGTTATCTTCATCAACTGAATAAATCTTGATCAAATCTTAATACCGCAATCCTACAAGAACCAAATTTGAACTTTCATCGGTGTTATTAACTTTATGAACAAAATTTATTCTCATTACAGGGAGTACCTGAACCGATGACACCAAGTGGAGTTGCACCGAATCAAGCTCAACTGCGTATTGTGAAGGTATACACTGTAACAAAAGTACTGTAAATTAATGGACCATATGCAGTAATTGCATATTTCCAAAGTTAAAATATTTATGCCCATTATGGGATGTTGATGGACCGCACCTTCTCGGTTTTTGACTTCTATAAAAATAGTGAATTACGAATCACCTAGTGAAATTATTGTCAAGACCAATGATTTTTTTGCATTTTTTTGTTAAAGTGTAGTGTATTAATAAGAATATTAATAATCATAGTAATAAGAATATTATCAATATCAATGCTATTAACATAAAACATAACATAATAACAATAAAAATGATATCATCATGCACAATTCTATACTTACAATAATCAGTTCAATTTCTATTTAAAAAATGGCTATATTACTAATTTTTGACGGCTGAGTTTATTCTATACCTTCTCACAATCTCAAATAGCTTGATATTGCTACTAAACTGTCAATTTGAAATTTCACTTTACTCTTTTAGGAAACGGAGTTGAGAATTGGAAAAATATTGGGTTCTGGTGCGTTTGGAACAGTGCATAACGGTGAGTTTCTGTTATATTTCCTTTTTTTTATAGTTATTGAATGCCGTAGAAAAATGGCGAGAAATACAAAATGCCATTTTTCGTCCGTACACTGTGAGATCGTTCTATTTAACCTTTTTAATTCGACATATATGTTTGCAATTATCTGTAGTTCGAGACGATACTCAAAAGCTTTCCGATACCCATTACTTTTCGCAGCACTACGATTTTTATCTTTTGGAATGTTTGTGATCATTTTCTTCGTCATCTCTTGGTTGGGACTAACTCAAATTCAACGTTTTATGAAATTTGAAAAATGCATTAATTATCTTCATAGGTTATTGGATACCGGACCTCGCGCCACGGGAAAAAGTACGAGTACCAGTTGCAATTAAAGTATTGAGAGAGGAATCATCACAAGTTGCTAGCAATGAAATATTGGATGTAAGTGATGCAGTTTTCTTTTAATTTTATAGAATTAGGTATTTGAAGCAATATTTAATAAAGCTGCCTCGGTTTTCCAGCTATGAGCTTCAAGTATTGAAATTTGGACTAAAGTTTGGAAATTTGACTAGAATGGAAACTGAAAACTGACGTTGCTTGATTACAAAAATTTGATTCCATAATTTAGAACGTCTTGAAATTTGATAGCATATTTGGGAAAAAATGATTAACTGAATCATTTTTTTTTATTTCATTGGTGCGGTTTTGAAAATTTTGTTGTGATTATTCAGCCAATTTGAATTCAAATTCATAAGTGTTTTGCAACAGTAAAATTACAACAATGCAATTTCAAAACCACAGAAAACCAATATTACATACAAAAACTCAGCATAAATTATGACAACAAACAATGACAAACAGAATAGATGAAAATTATTTTGCTCATTTTCCATGTAAAATTGATTACGAGATATTTTACAAATGTTTAAAACTGCGCCTTTCGGTAAAGGATCATGTTGGATTCTAAATATAGTCGCACCTCGATACTAAAGATGTTTACTATTACCACATAATACAAGGTAAAGAACAACAGTGTCCTTATACCGAACTCTTGAAAATTGCGATTCAAGTTTATATAGTAATTATGTCGGTCCTTAATTAATAGCTTGGTGCCAATGTCTCGACTTATTTGTTACGTATATATTGAGTTGAATCTGCCTCCGTAGATGTCATGCGTTGACTGTGTGTTTTAGATCAATGCCCTAATGGTTGGATTCCTGTAATTTTCGTTTCCTTAACTAATGGGGTAATTTGATTGACCCACATTGGTTTTCAATAAACTCAGCATTGGATGAGTCGGCAATTTGTTGAGCATGAACAACTGATGGATCGCGCCGTTTAGGCGCGGTCCATCAGTTGCCCATGCCTGACAAAATAAAATGAACCATTTGAAATTTTTTTGAAAGTGAGTGCAAAACCGAACTAAATTCCTCAAAAAATATTTTTCAAAACTGTTGTCGAATTCTACCGAATCACAGAACTTACTTTTCGAATCATCCTATTGAATCAGGCGTTTATCCAAATCAATAATTCGAATTTCAAATCTAAAAGCGAGAGACGACATCCCCACCCTTAACCGCTAACCCCTTAATTTTGGAATTTCTTCTCATAGCTACGTCACTGATGTTGTTATTTTATTTTATTTTGCAGGAAGCATTTGTAATGGCGTCATGCGAGCATCCAAATCTTGTTCGATTGCTAGGAATAAGTTTGTCTCAACAAATCATGCTCATCTCACAACTAATGCCGCTAGGAAACTTGTTGGAATATGTACGAGATAACAAAGACAATATCGGTTCACAAACGCTATTGAATTGGTGTTTGCAGATCGCAAAGGTGTGTTAAACAAAGAAGGAGAAGGTGGTCTTATCCTTGCCGGGGCTGGTATCACTCACATCACTATACCATGCTGGTTCTGTTTTGTGTGGGATGTTTTCCGCTTTGGCTAAAAGTTTCTGACTAAGTTTCGTGACGATTTTTATCTTTCTCTTTATCCTAGTGGTTAACATGTTGCCATCACAGGTTGAATATCTGGGGTTCGAGTCCCGGTCGGGTTTGTTAATCCTTGTTCACCACTCGACCCAGAGTGTAATAGGTAGGTTAAATCGAACAGGAAAAATCATCTTTCCAACAACTCTAACTCTGTCCGTCTGTAAGTGGTGGCCTTGGTCAAAGCGATCCACTCCAAAAAGAAAAAAAAAAAAAAAAAGACCAAAATTAACACGAATCATATATTTACACAGGGTATGTGTTATCTGGCTGAAGAGAAGCATCTTGTTCACAGAGACTTAGCTGCAAGGAAATGTTTTAGTTAAATCACCGAATCACGTTCGTATCACCGATTTCGGGCTTGCTAAATTATTGGACGTTAACGAAGATGTCTATAGGTGTGTATTGCATATAACTAATTTGTCTGCTTTTCCTTGAATATGCAAAATATGAAGTTATTTTATTCGTTTTTATCGAAAACTTTGATTGAGGATTTTTGGAATTTAGAGAAAAAAAAACGGAATTTAACGAAAAATATGAACAAAGTCGAAAAACCCTCACTCTGTTCTTCTTCATGAAACTGATTTCTACTCACAGGTAGCGGTCCGGCATAGGCATTGACCAAACAATATTCTCGGCTTTCTCCCCATGTCGAAAAAATGGTATTTAATCCAATTTAAATATAGATCTGAGGATACTTTAATAAAAGGGTTAGTTTTGGATTGAATGATTTCTCTGGTTTCAATTATCCTAATATTTATGTGACCTTTCTACCAATTTTGTGGTACATAAATTTAGCAGCGCCCAAGGTAGTTAATACTCACTGCACCCTCTTATAATTATTGCTTCTATTTGGGTTGTTTTTTAATTTAAGTGCAGTTGCTGGTAATACATTTTGTCATGAGGAAGTTAGTTTCTTTTTAGGCGGGGGTTCTGGACTTAATATAAAATTCAATGATAAAAATTTTGTGAAGCATGAGTCACTGATGAAGCGCGCCTTTTCAATCAAATTATCTTGTACGTGTAGATAGATACCTGATGACAATATTCATGGTACCTTTAGTTGTCATAAATGCGAGTTTCTAGAATCACAGAGGGATAGAGAGTTTATCACCAAAACAGAATAAATCAATACAAACATTTCATTCGAACGGTAAATATAATTAAATTGGCAAATTCAGCAGAAAATTGGATTATCGCAGTGGCAAACGCAAAAAAAATAAATTAAAAAAAATACCGAAAAATGAGGATTAAGAATTGATAATTAATATTTAGAAAAAGTGTTGGAAAAGTGTATTTTTTTAAGATGGGCGTTTCAGTTGTGAGCTATCCATTTTGAGCTTTCATCGACGACCATATGAAAATGACGTAGTGTGTTACGTCATACCCTAAAAAGGTAGTCAGTATAATCACCAATCGCTTATGCGCCGTTTTTATTATGGATAAATTTTGTCACATAAATTCTCTAAGCAAACCTCATATTTGTTGAGCATTCTAGAAAAATCTTATCCCAAGGCTAAAAATACTTTTTAATATGATTATGAAGTATTAAATGTCATTATATAGACACCGACACTCTAAATTAAAATCAATTATGTTCGTCCAAGCTTGATCCACATGTATTGTTGTCCTTATTTCAAAGTGGGCCGATCTTGGTTGATCATAAACGCGACAATTGCATTTTGTAAAGACTCTTAAAAATATAAGATATTATTAGTAATTATTTTACAATCATACTTTTAACGAAGGGGTTTGTTCAGAAATATCACACAACCCACGCAGAAATTTTGCTTTGTCAGGCATAGGCCACAGATGGGCCACGCCTCGGACGCGCGATCCATCCGTGGCCCATGCTTATGAAACATTTGGCTAAGGTTTTCTCATCGGAAAAGCATGGAAAACACAATATACGCAGCAGACTAGTGGTCGCCCGGAAGAAAGTTATTTGACTTGATTGAAGTTTCAGACACCCGAAGAAAATCAAATAATTCTTTTACCTTGACTTTAGATGAATCGATCTTCTTAAATACGCTTAAATTACGTATTAAGCTTGTACAGCGTTTGTTTTACTTTCGAAGTTACTACGGAATCATCGTAAATAATATCATTTTTTTCATAGCTCCACAAAACGCAAGCGGAAACCAAAAACGAGATTTTATTATCATGAAAATATTAATAAATAAGGAAAAAAAATATGTAGAAAATAATTACGAAAATTTACGCCTTGATAAGATCTAATCATAACGGATGCTTTACGACAGTTTGTTTGCGTTCTTTGTAACGGCAAACTAGGTTTTAAAGGCGTTTACGTCTCATTTTCATGGCGGAGACCATGCATTGACATGATAGCTACTGGCGCATCCTAATCTGAAATTTTATTTTGTCAAGCATGCACCACAGATGGACCACGTCTCATCGACGCGATCCATCAGTGACACAGGCTTGACAAAAGATTGTTTGACAGTTTTTTTTTCACCGATTCGAATGATTTGAATATGTTCAGGCGTGAAATGAAAATTTTTTTTTTTTTTTGATAGGCGAAAACATCAATGTAATCTATGGCGTGATAGTTCGGAAATTACGAAATTTGATCGAGAATTGAAATTTATCATATCAAAGCCATTTTAATGAATGAAGTAGATCAATTCATGGGTATATATTATGTGAAAATATAAATATATGTCTCAAAATATATAATAACGTTTGGTAATTGATACAAAATAATTTGGAATAGATACATTATAAACGCGAAAAACAAATTGCTGAATATTTTAAAAACTATAAAAAATGTGTGAAAAATACACAAAAAAGTAATCAATTAGATTTTGCTACAACTCAAATATTTCGTATCCACAACTCAAAACAATGCTAATTAGAAATCACATGTATTTTTCATCACGATTACCGGTTTTCGTCCCAGGAGCTGTTGGTATAGAGCTCAAACTGACTCACTCAAAAACAGTTTGCATCACAAACAGTTTACAATTTCAAACAATGCACTGTCTTTTGGTAAAGTGATTCCAATTCATTTTTACAGGGCTGAAGGTGGAAAAATGCCAATAAAATGGTTAGCGCTTGAATCAATACAACATCGATTATTTACACAGAAAAGCGATGTTTGGAGCTTTGGTAAGATTGTTTTGTAAATATGCGCTTTTTTGCATGTAAATATTGATTTATTGGTCTAAATAGCCTGATCTGCCACGAGTTTTTTATACAAAATCGGCACATCCGCATTTTGTTGAATGTCCTCTCAAAAATCGTCTCAAGGGCTTCCCAGAGAGATGTTACTGACGACTGAGGCACTATGAGATAAAAAATGAAATATATAGCAAACTAACTGCACAAGCTTATATATCTTTAGCGACAAAGATTTCCGCTCCACACGGATATGCTCTTAAACGGTGTTGAGAGGGATATCTGTCTTGAGTGTATGTTGAGAACTAATTAACACTCTCTCAAAAACCCTCCAACGCAAGATATATCCGATGTTTTAGCAATTTCATATTGTCCTTTTGTTTACATTTTCTATGTCAATATTGATTGCTACCGATGTTGTACAAAGCGGTTTGATTTGCTTACATACAGTTTAATTCCCTTTGCTTTCCCAAGAACTCGTAGCAATAATCCTCTTTGAACAATTGCAACCGCTATTTTATTTTGACATCTCTCCATGAAATATTAGTTGCTAATGACTGTAGAGTGTGTGCACATTTGTTCCACAATGTCGTGTTTTAGAACCTCATTTGAACGTGTATTTCAATTTGTTTGACAAATTGGGGGTTCGCAGGAATGCATTATCGTATATATACTTGGCAGGAAAGTCAGGAAAGGTGTCTATGAGTAGGTTTTGTTGAGGATGAGTCACTGATGAATCGTGCCGCCGAGGCACGATCCATCTGTGGCTCATGCTTGACAAAGTAGTTTTCTGATGGGCCCGTCAGAAATATTTCATCAAAGCATCTTTTGTTAAGTATGGATCACTGATGGATTGTGCCATCGAGACACGGTCCATCTGTGGCTCATGTTTGACAAATTAATTTATTTCATGGGTCCCGTCAGAAATATTTCATCAAAGCATCTTTTGTTAAGTGTGGATCACTGATGGATTGTGCCATCGAGACACGGTCCATCTGTGGCTCATGCTCGGCAAATTAAGTTTTTTCGTGGGTCCCGTCAGAAATATTTCATCAAAACATCTTTTGTTAAGTATGGTTTACTGATGGATCGTGCCATCGAGACACGGTCCATCTGTGGCTCATGCTTGACAAGCAGCTTGTATAGGCGTAGTATTTTGTCGCATGAAATTAAAAAATCTTAATTTCACCCTAAACGTGCATAACGATTTATCAGATTTCACGCTTATTTTAGTTGTTGTTGCACTAAAAAAGATGAGTTTTTCATTGAGTTTAACATGAATTGTAAAGTTTTCTTTTCAATTAAATCCGCTTCATTCAAGGTTTTGAGATGCATCCAAAAAGTATCAATGAAAAACAAGTAACACGTCAAAAACCCGCGATAGAATGTAAAGCCAGTAACTGCACTCTGAGCGGAAAACATTCCATATAGAACTGAACCGCTGTAATAAAATGTAGCCGGTGTTGTTTGTCCTGGGCGATGACGATCGATAACCAAAACCGCGCATCATTTTACAATTTCATCACTTTTAGGTGTCACTGTCTGGGAATTGATGACATTCGGGAAAAAGCCTTACGAAAACGTACCAGCTCGAGAGGTGCACACTTTATTAGAACGAGGGGAACGTTTGTTACAACCAGCCACTTGCACAATAGATGTATACATGCTTATGATAAAGTGTTGGACTGTTGATCCAGATTCAAGACCGCCGTTTAGAGAACTTGTTGAAGATTTTGGAAAAATGGCGAGAGATCCATCTAGATATCTTGTCATTGCTGTAAGTTCACTATCTAAATAGAGTTATGAGTTGTATATCAAAAATTCAGAATGATATTTTGGATTTCTCTTAAATACTTTTTGAAGAAGAAACTGGTGTATATAATATCTTTTATGTACAGTTCATGATATCCTTCGAGTATATCATTAAAATTAATCCAACCCAGCTTGCCACTCTCTCATTTTACTGTATTCAAGGGTTTTTAGACAATTGGATATTTCTTTTTCTTCGATCTCTCAAGGCTGTAATATTGTTTGTGACAACAAGATCAAATTTGTTGTCTTTTTTTGTAAATATAAAGTCATAGGCGAGCAAAAAATGACCTACATACACCAAAAATTTTAGCATATTTTTTAGAATTGCTCGCACTTAGTTTATTAAACAAATTGAACAATAATTAAAAATCGCGCCTGCGTTCTCCTAGTAAACAAAAATACCACGATGTTTAGAATGATGGCAGCCTACCTGCATTACCAAGTCCGACAACATCCGAATTTTTCCGAACACTGAAGCACGAAGAAGGCGACGATTTTCCATTACAAGACGCAGAAGAATATTTGCATCCTGATAATTTTGGTTAGTTTACATATTTTTGTGTTTTGTATTGATTTACGAGAATTTTAAATGATGTTATTAATCAGTATTTTGGTTTTGTTAAGCTTGAGTCACAGATGGACCGCGCCTCGTCGGCGCGATCCATCGGTGACTCACACTTAACAAAGGTCGTTTGGTCAAACATTTTCTGACTAGATGTAATGTATAATTTGTAAATCAAACAGAAAAAATGTTTAAAATGTTCTGTCCTCCGCGATAAATTCATTCGTCCGAGGAAAAATCCATACCGGCGGCTACTGAGACACTCGAGTTTAGAAAACTCGAAAAACTTCCATCTAAAATACTGACATCAGATTCCTACAAAGTTAGGGTGTGTTACAATTCGATTTACAACTTTAAGCATCGTCGATTTTAGATGCAGCGACAGCAAATGGTGGACATTTCTCACTACAACCAGCACCAACAACAGCACAATGGCGAAAACAACATGCAGATCCGCGACATATGGGGTTAGCTGGTCGATTTGCAGTAAGTAACGGCCATTCTGTTAATTTTGGTAATATATAAAAACTTAGGTTGCTTATTGACAATTTTTATGTTAGAATCTCCATAGGAATGGAAAATATAATTTTTTCCTTTTCCGAGATTTCCGAAGTGATATTTTTACTTTTTAAGCACCCCATCCACACCCTTTGTATGTAAAATCTCTCAGAAATTGGGTTAGAAATCTTTTTAATTTTGCCATACACCTGACCAAGTGACCTTACTATTTTAATACTCACTGATAATTTACTCACTCGCCAAGAAAGAAATAAAACCTCCTTATATATATATATATATTGAGTATTTGAGTGGATTTGAATTTCTACCTCCAAGATGTATCCAAAGAATTGAACTCTTTCAGTTTTTTTTCTAAATCAAAAAATTTTACTTGACCTGTTAAGTATGAGCCACTGATGGATCGCGCCTGCCAAATATTCTTAGATTTTTTTAAACTTTTTCCATCCATTTCAGGCATCTCAGTCATCCAGTGCAGCCGACAGTCGACTTGACTCTGCTGTTACAGTGCTAACTAATCTTCCAAGTGAAAGTGGAATGTATCCCAATGGATGCAGTACACCGTTCGGCCTACATACCCCAGGTGCAAACATGACGCCCAGGTCGATGAGAGAAAGCAATGGATTCCCCGCTTTTGGAAGGTCTAGCAACAGAATGTCTCGTGATCAGGTATACTGATGCGCTAATGCTTTGATTTCGCAGGTTTTTATCAGTTTAAATATTGCCTATAAATCAAATTGTTTCGTTCAAAAAGCGATTTACAACCGTAAAGGCGCTGTAGTCTATTTTTTTAAAATATCATACAGCATTATATTATTAACTTTGTTCCATGGGGGGCGGTGCCTATATCAATTTACTCAACCGCCTTCAAATTGAGCAAAAATTATTTCTTAAGAGAAATAATGTATTGCTCTCAGATTACTTAAATTTTTTGTCATTAAACTGAATTACAACATTTTCTGTTAAATTTTAATAGAACTGCTCGCGGACAGATAGGTACAAATACACATAATATTAATAAATATTGATGGCGAAATATCCGTGATCCTCAGAAAAACGAAAACTATTTCTTCCTTTTTCTCCATATCTTTCTCTTACTCAAGCACTTATTTCTCTTGTTTTCAAGTATTAAGGACACGTATATAATTACACTCAGGTACCCGGTTCCAGTGGTATGAACAGTTTACATCCACTTACAGTTGGTCCAAGAACACATAGTGATTCATCTGATGTTTTCCTAAATACTCCCTCAGCACAACCCAAAGATAATCCATGGGTAAGAAACCTATACACTGTGATGTTCCTAGATATAATATTCAAACACGCAGTATAATTTGGTGGCGCTCATTTTTGATGCCGCATCAACCACATTTACAGATATTTAATTCGATTTGAAAAAGTCTACCAGGTTTATTACCCGCCACCATCTTCGTGTGTTGTGCAAAAAGATTCACCAGCCATACTTGTCTAAATTCGGAATCTTTAACCTGCGATATCAATAAGTAGTTGACATCCTAGGTTGAAGATATCGGGTTCGAGTCCCGGAAAGTCCTGGTAGTTGATTCGTGTCCACCACTCAACCGATGGTGTAATAACTTGAGTAAGCCCAGCCAAGATGTCGATAGTATAGGGCCTTGTTAGAGATGATCCCGTCAAATGTATATCCGTGAAATTATAATGAAAAACAAACGCGCTGATTACTTTCAATTTGAATGACACATTTCGCTTTTCAAATAGTCTAAATACTATTGATCTGGAATCTTACTCAATGTGTGTAGTGGGCGCGATTTGGTTGAAAATAATGGCATCGCAGGTTAAAGACCTCGGTTCGAGTCCCGGCGAGTCCTGCTCGTTAATCGATGACCACCAATCAACCCAGGGTGTAATAACTTGGGTAGGCTAAGCCGAACAGAAAAGGATAATATCTTTCCATCAATACTAACCATGTCCGCCTATAAGTAGTTTCTGATACGGGGCATCGGTCCGGGTGATTCACTCCAAGAAGTGGCTATAAAGAAAAATTCCCTCTTCAATTATAACAGGAATTTTATATGCAAAGTAGCCCGTTCTTTTTCTAACTAATACATACCAATCAATGTATATTTTCATTCAACCCAGGAGAATACAATTATTCCTGAGCATCATGGAACACCTCGACCAAGAGAAGATAGTGCTACTACAAGATACTGCATGGAACCTATACTATCTAGACAAGAAAGTCGACCAAACGGTAAATATAACTTTAAATATATTTTTATTTCTTTTGAACGTTTTTACAACTCGTTTATATATCATAGTTTATTTTATTAATTTAAAATGTTTATAAACGTAAGATGTGTTATATGTAGTTCAAAGATTTTGATTTTATTTGGATAAATTATCTCAATAGTATTCTTTAGTATTCCATTTTTTATTTCGTTAAGCATGGACCACAGATGGACCGTGCCTGATCGGCACGATCCATCAGTGTCCCATACTTAACAAAATTGAATATGGAAATTTTCTCTGAATTGATTTTGAAGCGATTGCACATATATTGCACATTTGTGGTAGTCGTTATGTACTGATAACTAACATCTAAAATAAACCAAATAGGTAGATACATTTTAAAATATATTTTATTTTTGTATATATATTAAAAAATTTGGGTCTAATCGGCAAACTAAGTAAGAATTACTCTAGACAAGTAAGTACAATATTAGTGTTAATTAGATCTCAGAACGACATTTGAAATTCTGACAAGCATGTGGCATATATGGACCGCGTCGAATAGACGCGGTTTATATATGGCTCGTGCTCGGCAGAATCTCTTCATACATTAGTATATTCATATTAACAAAAACACTCGTTGACCGTGATCACCCTCGTATGACGTCATTTGACATTTTCTAACCGTAACCATGTCCCCTATGACGTCACAACAGGAACACAAAACAGACGACACGAAAGTATGCAAGAAGACGAAGATGGTTATCTTGAACCTACAACTGATTCTATTAAACGAAATTCAGGTTTGTTCAGAGCATGGCCAAAATTATTATTTTTTGCCATATCTCTGGATTGCTTTTCCTACCACAAATCGCCTTTTTAAAGTTGGCGTATTATATTTGTGGGAAAAACTGACCGCTTCTGTTCTGTGATTCAAAGCGCAGAGTATCCAAATAAGTAGGAAACTGACAATGGAATCGTGACTTAATAAATTCATGTTTTAATTAAAAAGTACAACAAAAATGTAGCGATTTTTATCGAATTTCGAAGTTAAATTTTATGGGGAAGCGTGACTTAGAATAATCCACTGATTCGTGGCAATAAGATTGAAGGGAATGAAAAACAAAACAACTGTTATATTTATCAGAATAACATTTCATACCATTGTCATCCGTTTAACTGCAATAGCGAACTAATCTTCTCGATCATGTACCTTAAACTAGTTAGAACTAATCAGTAGGGATGGCTAAAACAGAATATTTTCTTATCACATATTAGAATTAAATGTTTTTCTTAGATTGTAATCGCGTATTTATATCATATGATGGTTAAACAAAGGAATCTTTTTGAAATAAGATCAGAATAATTTTGCTCGAATTGCTAATCATGAAAAGATTTAACAATCCCTTCTAACGAACATTTGATATAAAGATTGAGTGATTGCCACCATGGAAATCCATAGTGAATCTAATTGCTCAACCGGTGATGTGCAAACGATATTTTACATTTTGCCTAATGGCATTGATGCTTTGCCATTCCACTTTCGATGTTAAGGTACCTCCGAACAAGTCTAAGTACTCCTGAATCGTACGATTCTCTGATGTATCTAAAGATTGAGTGATTGCCACCAGGGAAATTCATAGTGAATCTAATGAGCATGTGCAAACGATATTTTATATTTTGCACGTTATCGTTTGCAGATCACCGGTTGAGCAATTAGATTCACTATGAGCATTTGATATATTTTGCTCGTCAACTAATCCCTATTATTTGTATTCATTAATTTGTGATTTAACTTGTACTTACACTACTTTTTGGTGTATTCGACAAGATAGTATTTGCCACCGCATGTGTATATTTTACATGAGGCCTATTTTGCAAGTGATTCGAAATGATATTATTCGGGATCTTTCTTGTGTCGTCTGCTTGTGTACAAACTTAATTTTAGTATCTCAAAGTACTACAGTATTTTTCTGACAAATTTCAGACCAGAAAATGTTTTTTTCTATACCCAACTTCAAATCGAACTTCGATTCATAAATAAAATTTTTCAGCTCATTGAACTAATTGTATATTTAACTCTTTTGTTCCAGATTACCTCGAACCAATTTCATTTCCTTCCACGTCATCGGGTCTTACGTCACAGAGCCCAGTCTTCCACAGAGCTAACAACGGTGATATCAATCATAGACATAATGGAAAAATTCCCCTTAGTGCGAAATTATCACACGGGATGGAAAATCCCGAATACGAACCAACGTTTACGCCAACTACAAGTAAGTGTATTTGTTCTATGGTGATAAAATGTTCATTTTTCAATTGGGATTAACTGTAATCAAGCACCAACAAATGATATGGTGAAAAGAGTTCCACGAAATAAATTTAAAACCGTACTTGACAAATCATACTTGGATTTCGGTTGTTCACCAGAATACCAACAATACTAATTTAATTCATTTGAGTGCATCACTCTGAGCAAGACTCCACACTGTGCTATGGAATGCTGTAGCTTGTAGACGACTGTAGCTCGTGTAATAATATTCTACAGAAATGATAACAAATTCTTTACTTCTTCCTCTTTTAATTTTAGATCGTATGGGTAACGGGTTCTCCAATGGAATGCATAATTTACTAGGTGCAAGGTCTTCCATACCAGTTACAGATGACGACGGTTATGAAGTTCCTATGTCTGGTGGACAACAACAACCTACTTATCAAAGTAACATATTCCAAACGCCTATTGATCGTAGACGATTATCAACCGAATATGAGAATATTGATATATCTACCGGATTGCCGGATGTGTCCGGAGACCTTGAGGAAGACGAACACGGTTATCTTGCAGTAAATAAAAGATCGTTGCTTCCAAGACGCAGGGATTCTCATAGCGGTGGGAGCACCTCTTCAGAAAAACGTGATTCTGGGATGCAGTCGGAAGGAGATGAAGAGGTTCCGTTGAAACCAGGTGCAAAAAACGGAAAGGCAGCCGGCGACGTTGGCGCTAACGTCACAAACGAAGGTAAAAACCGGGGTCAGATGGCACCCCCATTTCACCTTGAGTCGCCGGGCACTGCAGCAGACTATTTCCTAAACAACGCCACACCTGAGAAGGAATATACTTTTAATAATATCCACCCCAAAGTCAACCCCCAACACTCTGTGGATAACCCCAATTACGAGCTTCTTGAGAATATGACTAACGGGGGATTCGAACCAATGTCGGAATTTAAACCTTTGGCTGATAACAATAATACATCTGACCCGTGGTCTCTGAATACCACCAATCCATTTCCGGCATTTTTAGACGCACCGGTCACTGGGAAACAAAACCAAATGGATCTAAATTGTGACCCATTGGACGATAATATATTTGTTACACCAGAATCGAGAAGGCGGGGTACTGCAAATGTAAAAGCGCTCGTAGGGGGCCAAGAAGATGCAGATGATATTTTCATCACCCCTGAAACTAAGCGTCGAAATTTACCCAACGGTGATTTATCACTTGACCCCGATGGACTGTTGAGTAAGAGTGTACCCAGGACATATTCAGAACCGGATAGCGGGGTGGGGATTGAAATGGGTATCGACAATGCTTTGTATCACAGACTCGGTAGTTCAGGATGGGATGCGTCAGATTAAAGACTATCTTGCTTGAGTTATATTTGGTAAATCATAATATATAGTTTGTCTTTTGATCTATATTTTTCCATCTAGGATTCATTTGTCTAAACGAGTTTAGTTAAGCATGAATCACTGATGAACCGCGCTTTGTCAGCGCGACCCATCACTGATTCATACTCGACGAAATAAAATTTCAGTAAACTTTTTATTTTTGGAGAATGCGGCCTAAAAGGCGTTCGGAATTAAATTCGTGGAAAACATCAAAATCTGTAATTTTTTTTGTTTAGTTTGATAAATATGAAGAAAATTTTATCATAATCCAAAATCCGATTTTCTGAACCTCATATAAAAATTTTCAACGAAGTTCCGAATATATTATTATTCTTAAGAGTACAATTACACCAACTGCCACTGCGATGGAATGATAAATGGTGACGTCATCAAAACCACATGATGACGTCAAGCAATTGAGATTATGACTTCACTAAAAGCACTTGACGGCATCATGAAATAAACTTGATGACGTCATCAGAACGATAAAATGGCATCACAAAGCCGAGATGGTGACGTCATCAAAACTTGATGATGATGTCTTCAAAATGAGATTTGCCTTCAAGCTGAAGAGAAATTATTATACGTACTAACGTGAATTTATTGCGTCCATATGCGTTCTTTTTATTCAATGATTTTAGAACGTTCAGAGGTAGGAATTGTTCTGCTTTTGGTCAAGAGGAACGATTTTTGACTGATTTGTCAAATTGAGAGTGTTATTTTTTGTAAAATCAAGCTTCGAAAATTTTATTTTTTTCTCAAATTATGAATTGAAACTTTATCGTTTCATATAGGAACCAGGTGTGCCCGTATGTATTTTCGTATTTTCATTCAAATATTACGATTTTTCAACTTTTTCCGGGTTTCCGCGATTTACTCAAAACCCGGTCTTGCCCCGCATGGATTTAATTTATTTCAATTCCAAAATTTTCTCAAAAGCCTTTTTTGTAAAGTTTGGCTCGAGGTCATCGTGACTATACTTGACAAAATGTCGGAAGGTTGATATAAAAATCGTAAATGATTCGCGGCCATAAGCATAATCAATGTCTTCCATTAAAATTTTTGTATTCCATGTAAACTTAATATTCGAAAGATTCGAGCCAAATTTTGAAGCATATGCTTCGGTATTTGATTAGAGAATAAGATATTTCAATCAATAAAACCAGCGTCCAAAACTGGCAACCTTCCTACGGAAACATAAAAAAGTTCAAGGATCCACGATTATTACTGCCAAAATCCGTCCGGTACATATTTTGTTTTATTTTTACTATTGATCTTTCTATCGTCAACTTTAAGAGCCATGAGACCTCTTGTTCCCGTACAGATTTATCTTTGGGTTATGTATGGGCTCACCTCGAATCAGGCATTGTTTTTATTTTCCAAGCGTGAATTACAGATGGACCGCGCCTTGTTCATACTCTGAACATTTTTTCAACTCTATACATAACTATGTGACTACCTAAACATCTTTGTTAAACATGTGCCACAGATAAATCGCGCTTCCGAGGCACGGTCCATCTGTGGCACATGCTTGGAAAAAGTTGTTTTTATCATTTTATCCCACCATGCATGGCCCTGAGATAAACTTGTGTGGGGATTATGTTATACTATTATACTATGTACAGTACCTACCATATTAAACTATATTTTTGTCCAAAAATGACTTTCGGTGCTATTATGTGTTCTGTTTGTGCGTTTTGTCTTTGTCGTGACGTAACTTTTTTGTGACGTCATCATTGTATTTTTATGTCGTACGTCATCGCGTGTCAAACGAGTTTATTCACTCACAAGATTATTCTTTTAATTGGTCTAAAGTGTTTGTGTATGTGGCTGGCGACACAACGAAACACAGTTATATAATTATAATTATATATAAATTATTTATATACGACCATACATGGTTTATAGATATTTCATGCACGGCCGAAGATAAATCTAATTGTATATTTCACATATATTTCAATTGAAACAAATCTAACTGCAGTCTGTTCCATTTTGTTCCATTGTTATTATACTATTCTGACGTCACAATGATGACGTCATATGACATCTTTAAATCAATAACTGATGATTTATTTAAACAAGAAATATCAATGTTTTAGCCCAAAATCTATACAAGTGTGTAAAACTTTCGAGCCCTGCTTACTAAAATTTGATTTTTGAAATTTTCCAATAAACTCATCCAATATCAAAATATAATAATCAGCTTTGGCCAAGCATGATCTATTATATTTATATACAGATCGTGACTGGCCAGAGATCTCGATTGTCTGCGATCGCCAACCTTGCCACAGTATATTATTTTGTACTTTTTACAACTTAACATGAGGTGTACTATTGTGACATCATAAGCTGTCGATAATGACGTCATAAACCAATAGTGACGTAACAAACGATGTTTTGAAGCTGTAGTATAATTGTTGTTGCCAAAGCTATCGCACTTTCAATTGAATTTTTGTCACTAATTGTTGTATTTCACGAAAAATATACGAAGATGTTGTGCACGAATAAGAAATTACTTAGTGATAATTAGGAATGTCAATTTTGGGTCCGTGGTTCGAATTGATTCAGATATCCGTCCAGATGATTCGAATATTTGTTTCTGTGATTCGAACAGATGCGATAAAAGTTTCCCAAAATCCAAAATTTCATTTTGTCAAGCATGAGACGCAGATGGACCGCCTCAACTGCGCAATCCATCAGTGACTCAAGCTCAACAAAAAGCTTGTGTACGTACACACAATCAATTTGACTGTTTTGAACGAAAATTCGATTTTACGTTTTTTTTCGAAATTTTTAACAAAATAATGAAAACATTCGAGCTTTTCTCAAAACTTCAAATTCATTTTTGAAAAAGAATCAAATAAGGAAAAGATTCAATTCGATGATTAATGTATCTGGAATCGGCAACCCTACCTACGCATAAGTGCCGGTAAAATAGTCGATTGTTACTGTGCAATTGAAAACCAGTTTCGAATTTCGTACCTATTATGACGTCATTCCTATATTAGAGAGTGTTATTGAAATATATTTTCTATCTTTTTTCCTTCCCTTTTCTCTTTTTATTTTACTTTGTTTATTATATTGTTCCGTGGTTTTTATTTTTTAATATTTTGTGTTGGGGATTAATAAACGTACATAACAACAATCTCTGAATTGTTTTGTTGAAGTATTTACCCGTTAGGATTTTTTATATTGTCACCCCTCAGATTGGGGTCACCCTGCGTTAGAGCAGACTGGTAAACCAATAAGTATAGTTTATTGGAATGATATGGCTTTTTCGGTTAGACCGAGTCAATTCAAGTTAGGAATCACTTTGTACCAGCGGTCAGTCGTAGACGAACAGGGTGGAGAAACAACAATATGTTGAGTTGGCACCAGTGATGGCAAACTAGTTTTCCATTAAACTAGGTAAAGTAAAACGAATTCACCAGAAAATTAGGTAAAAAATAACCTAGTTTCATTTTTAAAACTAGTTAGTACCCAGATTAAAAACTAGGTTACTGTTGCTTCGCAAAATTTTAGACATTTTTAATAAATTTGAAGCATGAAATCACTGAATCACATTTTCACAATGAATATATCCTTTGCCTAGTTTTTCATACTAGATACCTACTTTTTGAACCAGTTATCTAGATAAAAATTAGGTAAATTTACTTGTTTTATCTAGTAAATTAACTAGGTAAAACAAAAAACGCGGGAAAAGTTAAACTAGGTAAATCAGATATCTGTGAAACTAGGTTAAAGATATTTCGAAAATAAACTAGGTATACTAGGTAAACTCAATACTTTTACCAAGAATTGACAACACTAGTTGGCACCATGTCACGTGGCCACCAAATAACAAAAACACCAAACTTTTCGCGCGTCTAGAGCGCAATTATCTTTTGCTGACAAATATCGGATGACATTTTGTCCTTGAGATTGAGGATTTTGCCCAATTGCCTCGTACAACCTACAGTAAATATTGAAAATGCTCACATTTTAATTTTACCATTTTTAAGAGAAGAACTTGCTGCAGCCTGGAAAGGTCACGGTGCCAACCAGATTAATCGATGCCCCCGGCGCAATGAAAAATTTGGCAGAAAAAGGTTAAGAACCCCTGTCTACAGGATTCCTACCGTCTCTTGTTGATGTTGTTTGTATTATTGCTGGGTTCTAACTTTCTAACTAGTGCTCAGAGTTTTAGCGCAAAATTGAACATGCAATCAATTCGAGCACTCGATTCGTTAAATAGCTTTGCGCTTCGCACACCTGCCACCAAAGCTGTATCACAAAGCAATTTCGGCGTCATTGTCACCCTCATTCTGTTACTCACAACCACGAGATTTTTGTTTATTTAAGCACCTTGTGAATTGTTGATCACCCCGAACAGGGTTAGCGATGTTGGGAAAGATCGCTTCTAGCCCAATTAATAACAATCTAAGCGGTGGGCGTGGATCGACGAAGCGGACTCGCCGAGACCTGAAAGCTAGATCCTCGACCCGCGATGCCAACTTGTTAACTATCAGGCCATCGCGCCCATGACTCATAATGTCTGTATAAAAACTGTACGTGTATCATCATCAAGGACAATCCCTTTCTGTTGAAATGTTGCAAATACGAATATACATTTATTGCGTCACAATGAATAATTACTAAAGTGAATTAATTTAAAGAAATGTCATTTAATTTAGTTTTTGTTAATGATTTTATAGTCAACGTTGTCGACAAATATTGCTTATGAACTGAAATGTAGCAATGGGCAGAAAACGGAAGAAAAAGCCGGGAGGCAACATCAAGAGACTTTGAGGTAACAGATGACTTAATTTAACAATATACATAACTCTATTTTGAAATTGTGATCCATTTTAAAAATATGCTACTGATTAGCCCTGTCAGCGGAAGCGGAGAGGGGAAGGGCATGTTCTTAAATTCCATTATAATGTGCGAAATTTTCGCGGGGGTTCGGCGCGCGATTGCATTTTGTATACGTTTTTACTTCCCAAAAAGCTGACCCTCCACAAAAAAGGCTAACGTTAAAAATTTTGAAGGAAAAAGAAAATGAATTCAAACTTCACTTTCTAATGTCGCCGCAAGATTAGACATCCAGGAAAGCGATTCAAGGAATAATACAAACCCGATTCGGACGATACAGATTTCTCGCTTTGTTTTGGTGTGATTCTGAAAGTGTTTTTTCAAATCTGTCCAAAAATTTTATTTTGTTAAGTTTAAGCCACTGATGGACCTCGCATTGACAGCGCGGTCCATCAGTGGGTCATACTTGACAACATGTGCATCCGATTAACCGTTAAATAATTTCTTTGATAATTTTTTGAATCCATTTAATTTCAATTCAGATGGGAAGTTTGCTGACAAGAACAATAAAGCCGCGTTACGCCAGAGTTTTGATTCTTGGATTAGATGCTGCCGGAAAGACAACGATGCTAACTAAAATAAAACACGGACGTACGAGTGAAACTATTCCGACAATTGGATTCAACGTGGAAAGTGTCAGGGTAGACGGATATTTTTAGTTGTCATTAAACTCATTGAAACCCATTAAACTCCAGTCAGAGGTCACTGAGAATGTAAAAATATTCAAATGGTCTATTCCTATAGTCTACCAATATCGACCAAAGAATGCTAAAGTACTTAATGAATACGTTACATGATGGGATGAAAAGTCAATTCCGACGCGTGTATTCAAGAATCATCCATGCTGGGCCAAATTTACTACAAACTTTTTGTTCCCTCATACTGTTTTAAACAAAATATTTCGAAATAAGATTCAATCGAATATTAAAAAATACTCACAAAAATTGCCTAATTTATTTGACCTAAAGAGTATTCGCTGCATTAACAATTATCCAAAGCAGATGTCTCCAAAACGGTTTACACCACTCATACGTTTATTTTACAAAATTAGACTATCACTCATGCAATATTCAAGTTTTTAACAGGAAAAAATGGAATGTGACATCATAATTACTACAATTAGGTAGTATTTACGGATGCGACAATCCGAGTTCGAGCACGGTTACTCGGCCGAATTTAGAGGTGTTTTGAGGGTTTGGCAGAGGCGGGGCTTTTAAGATGCTTGGCGCCAGGTCCAAGATTTGTGACGTCCCGGACAATTGTGCCGTGCTGCTCGTTATCCAACATGGCATAAATTTTTTAACCAGGTCTATGTTCAGTCAATATATTTAGATTCCATGCATTGGTCATAGGGATTCATGCTTCACAGGAAATTTGAATCGATGATTTGATGATGTCGATAATTTGTGTGAGCTTCTGCGTAGATTCTTCACTGTTTTACATACGTCATGTTTTTGCTATTCTCGAACCTCTTGGCCTATTTTCTAACAACAAAACTTACGTTTCAAGCTGGAAATTTATACTAAATTACAATTTATAAATAAAATTAAAAGTAATGAAAGCAAATACAGTAAAATGAAATTTTGCGGTTACCACCTAGAGCAGATTCTTGATACATCCCTATGGTTAAAAAGTAATTGTCTGTAACTATGATCTGTACTATTCCGTTGTTTTTCATGTTTACGTGCCAAATAACAATAAAAATTTAAAGGGAAGGACCGAGGTACCCGGTTTCGGCTGAATATTATTCTAAACGCTCGATACTCGGCCGAACGGGGTACTGCAACATTTTCGTTACATCCCTACTAGAATTATCAATATATACATCATCATTTTGATAAGACTAAATATAAAATTTAATATTATGCCTATTTCAGATTAAAGGAACGAAATATACATTCTGGGATGTAGGAGGTCAAGATAAATTGAGAGAATTGTGGAAACATTATTACTTTGGAACCCATATACTGGCATTTGTCATTGACTCATCTGCAAGGTGATCATAAGTTTTTTTTCCATTGCAGTTTGCCCGCAATAACATTTTTAGCCATAAAGTATTGCCGTGCGAATTTTTGTTTTGGTCTCTCAATTTATTGTAATAGCGCTATGACATGAATACCATAGGTATCAACATAGAAATTTAAAAACTTTTCACATACCGGTATAAAACATTTGGCATAAGAATTGATTTATATGGAGGCGTTTGCTATTGCAAAATTATGCTTTCATTTACTGATTTGTAGTGCTATATTTCCCATTAATTTTACGTCTGATCCCCGAATTATTACGCAGTAATAGCGTATTTCAAAAATTGGTATTTCGGTTGGGAATAGTGTTTCACGCCACAAAATACATATTCGAATTTTGAAGTCTCCTGCGCTCGTTATGACGTCATAATTTTACCACCAGTCAAATAAATAAAATTTCCTCCGTCCATTTTCACATTTTGTGTTATACCAGTTTTTTTATTTACCCGGCTTATTCTTATTGGCACGTATTTTCAGGGACAGAATAGAGGAATCAAAAGAAGCTTTGTTTGGAATATTAATGGATCCACTGATGGATAGTTGCATAATTCTCGTGTACGCCAACAAACAAGGACATGCCGCAGGCGTTTACTGCAAAAGAAATTGCGCTGAAGTAAATCTCTGTTCTTGTAGTAAAATTGCATAGGTCAAATTCAAATCCATTAGAAATCTTGTTTCGCGAAACTTGAGACAAGC
The DNA here is from genome assembly GCA_963675895.2 of Styela plicata. Taxonomy (NCBI): domain Eukaryota; kingdom Metazoa; phylum Chordata; class Ascidiacea; order Stolidobranchia; family Styelidae; genus Styela; species Styela plicata. Next base: position 9,790,425 of record OZ023149.1, read on the forward strand.
CTGCAGTATTAGAACATATCAAAAACATAGGCCTAAAAATAAAGATATTTTGTTTAGTATTCGGATATTTTAATGAAAAAATATTATCGATCTTGGTCAAATTTGACCAAAATCGATCGCATTTTGTCGTTAAAAATGAAAATTTTAGTTCATTTCGCAAGTTTTTTTTCGGAAGGATTTACGATTGATTCTAATAAATTGCTCTTCGAATCACCGAATTGAATTGCCCAGCCCTTAAAACAGATACAACTGTTTTCATCTTTTACCTCGTTATTTTGAACATATTCCAGATTATCCTTGTATGAACTTCGTGATAGACCATGGCATGTTCAGCCATCCTGTGCAACAACCGGTGATGGGGTGTTCGAAGGTTTACAATGGGCAACGAAACAAGTCAAAAAACAGAAGAAAGCTAGCAAAAGAAAACAATATTTTAGCAACAGGTTATAACAAGTAAACCACGAAAAAGGTTACAAACGAAAGAGGATCATAATAACTTTGGCACCTTGGGCTTCGTATCTGTTTGAAGAAATTTTTTTCACCTGAATATATTTCAGTTTATATTCAAAAATTTACTAATATAGAGTATAAATATAGTAGTTGATAACGTAATACAGGATTCCGAGTTGATTCCGATACAGGCAGTGTTTGAAAAATAAACCCCGTTTAGCTTGCTATCCCCATTGATCGATTGAACTATTCCGCCAATCTCGATGGATTCAAAACTATCGAGCTACGTTTGCTGAGTTCAAAATCAAACAGAATATATTATGCAACCCCGGGTGGAAAAATCATAACAATGACGAAGTTCGAATTGAGTCATCGATAATCGAGTTTTAATCCAATAAATGACACTTTTCTGCTTCCAATGCCTTATACACGTTTCAGGGACAGCTGAAAAATATCAAAATTTACTGTTCGGGTTTATTGGTTACATTTATTTCGAGAAAACTCCTAGCATTTTGATAGTAATCCGAAAAAGTATGTTATTGTAACGGACGGTTGCCCTTACTAGAATAGGATTCTATTTTTATCCTGCGCGAAAGGAAAGTCGGCTTAACCATATGGCGAACGTGCAGTCACCAATTCCGAATCGGGGTTGAATGTTTTGACCAAACCATTTTTATACAATTTTATTGTGTCTGGACATGACTGGTAAACGTCCTTGTCGCTAGCACACACTCTTGGGTGGATAAAAATTTCTAGCAAACGACTTGTTGTTCAAACATAACCCAACTGCTTAATTTTCTTTTTATGGAAGCCGTTTTCTTCAGGTGTTTGAGTAGCAGAAATGCTGCCATGCTGGTCCCAACCTTTTCAAGGATAGGACTTCATTTTTCTACCGTGCCCGAGGAAAGTCGAGAATACGGCTACCTCTCGTGCAGACAACTTTTCGTAATCGAGGTGATGGTTTTTGTATTAACATATTTCTTGTACGTCGGACCCTGTTGGTTGAGGAATCTGCGAGCAATGCTTACGTGAGCTATCGTGCACCATCCAGGCGTCCAGCGTATCTCTGGCACACATCCCAAGACGTTTAGAGGTGCATAGCTTGAAGTTTATACGCAAGGCTTTACCTATCAGGCAAACTCGTCGCTCATAAGAATATGCCACGATTGTATAGCGCGCCTGCCGCACATGGAATAAGACACACTTTTATGCTCGACAACATGTTTTCCAAAATAATCCCGATGAGATCAGCATACTCATGAGTACTATTAATAATAAATAATTTTCCCTCTGGGTAGTAGCAACCACTGATCTAAAGCCAGGTACACCCAAAAGGATGAAATTGTTTATCAGTGTCCTTCCCCTCAAAATTCTAACAAAAAATCTGGCCACATTGAAAACTATTTAATATTATTTATTAGTGTCACTTGCTCACATGATGTATAATAAATAGTAAACGATTGTTAGTCGATTCGAGACCAAATCATATAATAATAATACTCTAGTAGTAGCAGAATAATAACAATAATAATAATAACATAATGGTAAAAAGCGGGAACAAAATAAGCGGCAACAACACAAAGTAAACAAAGAAGTGGTTGAAAATGATATTGGAAACGGAGATAATTTTCTTTCACGTTTTGTGGGCTTGATCACAGAATTTTAACAACGTCACTGCAAATGAAAATTACCATTTAGTCGCATGTATTTTTATGTATAAACAGACAGATTGTTGCTGGAAAGTTTTGCACAGTTACACATAATCCATGCTCATGCATATGAAAAATAAGGAAATGTCAACGTATGAATGTAAGTTTCAGAACTTCGTATCAAATCACTGTTAATCTGAATTGCTTTGAAGCATTTCAAGAAAATTCGTTGCGGCAATTTTAATAGATCTATGTTGCGTCACGTATGCGAGTCGTTGTCAGACCATGAAAGCAAACACCTTTTAAACCTATTTGGCTATTTGGTGATTTTTTATGATAACGTTTTGCAAATTTTATTTTGCACAGTCGTAAAATCAATACACAGCTACTTCGTTCTTGTTCATAATACTAGAATTTGAACAACGCATGTGTTTTGTGGTTTTGTAAATGGGCTGGGGATGAGTTCCTTTTTAGATAGAATTATATTTGAAAAGATTCTATTAAAAAAATCGAAACTTGCGTCATTAGTCACAAGTTTTGTTAAACATTAGTTACTGATGGACCGTGCCCCTTAGGCACGGTTCATCTGTGGCTCATGATTAACAAAAGAAAATTTCAGATCCAGTTAAGAACCGGCATTTAAATGGAATAACTCATATCGATCACTGTTATTCCTGTATTTCCTTTGCCACAGAATAAAAATAATATCTCATCCTAGTCGTCATGATATATCAATGTGAATTTTGAATATTAAGACGCAGAAAAAAGTACAGCGTTGCCAGTAAATTGACTACCTGATAAAAGAAATAATAATGAGTTTGAACATGGCTAAATTACCTTAAGCTTATTTTAAAGAATGAAACCTAGAAGACGTATTTTAGCACCATCCATAGGCGTGTACTCACACAGGCAGAAGGGGGGAAATTCTGGGGAACCCACTCGGGACTCGTCAGAGTTCCTAAAATATTGATGGAATTTCACAAAACAGCAAACTTTCGATTGGGCATAGTTTGCAACTATCCATTAAAAATTTTGAACAATTTAAAAAAAAACTTTCCAAAAATTTCTATAATACCTTAAAGATAGATGTTTGGGAAGGTGTGGTGTTTAATTGTTAAGTTTCACCTTCAAATCAGCATTTCTATAAACCATATTCAAATTTCCAGAAAAAAAAACCCTAAACTAAAATATAATTTTTTTTTCATATATCCGAATTAACTTGCGCGATCCAACAACGCCAAATGCTTAAGAAGACATGGCTCACTTGAAAATATTTTTTATCGGCTGGGGGCTGGGGGGAAGGGATTTTGGAACATGAAAGTTGGCAGAAACATTAAATAAAATTACTGTTACAGTTAGAGAAAGAAAATAGAGAGACTGCAAATGAAGTGTAAATTTCATCGAACTTTTTAGTTTGTTATTTCAAAGATACAAATAATAATATATCGCAATCAGAAAAAAATTGGCTTGAACTAGTTTTATCAAACATAATCTGATGATGAAACGTGCCACCTGGGAAAATTTATCAGTGGCCCATACTTGATAATATACAATTCCTGATTGGAATATATTCAATAGAGATAGAGGGGAGAGAGACAGCTAACTAATGGAGGTTCATATCATACAGGGGTTACCGTCGCCTAGGGCAGATACCACTCACTGCTCTTCACCATGGCAGTTCAGTTCTACTTGGGATGTTTTCTATTAAGAGTGCAGTTGCTGGTACTATATCTTGTAGCTCTTTGTTAATAAGTGGCTGTTAATTGGCTCACTTTAAGCACTGCTTACAGCCTTGCTCGGCGTGAATTTAAATTAAAAAAATATTATATATATATAAGCTTAGTTTGGATCAGGGTGACTGGATCTCGTCTTTCTTCAAGTGTCTGAAATGTTCATGTTATTTTTTCTTTAGGTGACATAAAGCTTCAAAACCATCAACACTGCTATTTCATAGCAGTGTCGATAATTTTTCACCTTTTCTACATTTTGGTTGTTATCAAACACTCAAAAAAGGTATTAAATCTTATAACATCAAAAGTTTGTCCAAATGAATTTTCTTCTTGATGACTCCCATTTTGTCTAAGTGGCACAGTAGCGATTTTTCTGCCTGTCTAGATAGGACCATTTATTAGCCAGGCCATTGATCATCATCGATGATTTCAAAAATTACTTAAGCACCAGCTATTGAACTTCATATCCCGTGGATCAGTATGTTAAAAGGCTTGACTACTAGAGATCGCATCCAAATCTCAAAATTAGACAGATTCAAACCTGGACCCTGCCCTATTCCATGATTAGATTCGTCCGAAGTGTGCAATAACGATATACAAATACAATTTCCAGTGTTTTTTCTTTCAAGTGCACTAAAACAGTCCAAAATAGGAATTTCATTTTGTCAAGCACAAGCCTGAGATGGGCCGCAAACACATTTGATCAACATATTTCTAACATTTTCAATAATAAATTTTGTTCAACCTAGATTGCTTGACAGCCCCACCAAGATGCCTGCCCTCTAACATGTTACAAAATTTGCAACTGAAAACAAGAGAAATATTTGCAAAGTCATAGCCTAACATTTACCATCAATCTCTATTGTCTAAGCACCAGATGCTTTATTTAGCCTGTATCAATCAATGCAAGCATCATTCACAAACTATTTGCTCAAGCATTGAGTCAATGAGAGTCCCTTGGCAGTAAACCCTAATAGTCACACATGTTCGACATAACAGGTCAAGTCTTTCTTCGTACGACTGATAGCAGTATTGATGATTTTGAAGCTTTTTCTAGATTTGTTGTTACATGACATTCAAAAAAAGGGACATTTTAATTTTCTATCAAAAGTCAGAACTTGAAACATATCCTCTTCGCTAAATTTTTTTCTGATGGACCCCAATCTTCGGGTGTCTGAGTAGCAGAGTAGAAGACATTCGGCCAACCTGTAATAGGTTTGGATGATTTTTTTCTGATCCCGTCAGGTCCCGTATACAAGTTGATAAAAGGCAATGATCCGGAGGGTGGAGATTTTCTAGTTGGAGGATAAATGAAAAAGATGGGAGCAACGTGATAAATTATTTAGCAAATCACCCTTTCCTTTTAGATAATACGTCGAAGATGAATCATTGATTACGGTCATGTTATGTCGTTGAACTAGGTTGCCTTCTTGGTATAGGCGGGGGAACATCACTTGACGTAAAATGTGGCTCTTCGTTCAAAGTTGCACCGTTTGAGTCCCAGCCCCCTCTTGGTGGGGTACCAGAATGGGGTGTAAAATCGGGAAAATCAAAAGCCGTCGGGGTAGACCCACTGTCCGAGTGTGACGGTAAATTTTCAAAACCATGAAAGTTATTAGAACCGCGTGCAAATGGGATCTGGACAGTGGATGACGTTTCCCATGTGGGATCCGCTACATACCTACCCCCGTTTGTGTTAACATGGGGTGTACCGGGCTGAATATCATAGTTCCGTGAATATGGCATTGTTCTAACCGGGGCACGGGGTGGTATGTATGGGGGGTCCCGCGGGGGTATTGGTGGAGGAGATGAAGGGTAAGGTGATCTATCAACTGATCTGGTAAATAAAGGATGTTTGTCTGCAAATGCCCCGTTCATTCGACACGGTTCTCTAGGGGGTAATGGGGGTGGGACCAAATCTGGTTCAAGGTCTAATTGTGCAGCAGGAGGTGAAATTTGTCCCGAATCGAGTGCCGTGATACTCCCGTTTGTAAATGTCCGAGCAGGAGCCGTCGCTGGTGTAGCAGGCATTGCGGAAAGTGGTGGTCCACCAAATTGTGTGCAATGCGTGCTGTAGAAATTTGGACGCACTCGTGTCGACGGCATATCAAAGGTAAATCTTGAAAGATCTGACATCGTTGGTGGAGCAGATACAAGATCACTGCCGTGACGAGGTTCTCTTGGAGGTCGAGGAGGAGGAAGTGTTTCATCTTTCGGTGATGGTGTTCTGCCACGATCAGACGGAAATGCGGCGAAACTTTTAAGGGATATTGTGTCTGGATCGGGACGTTTTTGTGTCGGAGATATGATCAGAGAATGACGTTTATCGGAGTTTGATATTCGCTGACTGTGTTCTCTATGTATGGCGGTTGAAGACAGTCGACCAACGTTACGAACATCTTCTTTTGTTAGAGTTCTTGACACGTGTCGTTTCCCCGGTACTGTACCAGGTGATTTGATCTCTTTATCACTGAAGGTACGGGGCTGAAATATGCAAATTGTATTGTATTTACAGATGTCCAAAAACTTGGGATAATTGTCGATTTTTCATAGGTTAACATGCTGACATCGCCAGTCAAAAAATTCATGCCAACAGCTGAGCTTAATAAAAGCAAACGGGACATCTATAAATTTTTGAACCATAACAGCTCTTAATTGTCTTTTAGGGTACTTGTTTACGAAATGACTCAAGAGTTAGATCCTCAAATAAGTAACTACTGTCTTTAAACTAATTTTGCATTCAAGATTGCCGAAGCCTTATTTTTATTTACTTACAAATTTTGGTGGTCTGTCAACATCTCTCGGTTCGATCTTAAGTGAGGTATGGAACAAATGATCATTAAATTGTTTTTCTGTTCTTCCTTCCAGCGGATCGAGATTTATGAAAAAATCTTTGATGACCGGAACAGACGTCAAATTATATGGCATAGCTTGGTATTGCTGAACTTCCAACATAATTGCAGCAACTTTTCTCCTAGAATGATTTACAAGAAAATTGTTATCATTATATCTTTCCAACAACTCTAACACCGTTCGCCTATAAGTGGCCGCAAGTACAGGGCCTTGAAAAGGCTGACCCATCCTAAGAAAAGACTATGGCTGTTGGTTGGTTCCCTTTGGGAGCCGTTTCCGGCCTTGCTTAGAGTGAATTTCAATGAAAAGAAAATTACACAAGCTTTCGCTAGATCATAGTCCAGCTTCATCCTGATGAAGCTGGACTATGATCTAGCGAAAGTTTGTGGAATAAACTTTTTTTAAATTGTGGAATAAGATTATAGATATCCTTTTTATGAACACTTTTCATCTTTCTTATTCAAGAACCCTCGGGACCAGTTCGTCACACGATGCCACAAAACATATCTTGGCTATCACATTAAAATTACTTTAATTAATGCAAAATTCATATGAAATAATTCCGAGCGGCCCTAAATGTAACACTAAAACCTAAGTCGTAAATGTAACAAAGCTTTGCGAGATATTCAGTACCAATTTGATGGAGTGCAAGAAATTGTTCATTTAATTCAGTGAAGAATCATACCTTTTACTAAAATTTATCAATTCCAAATTTTCAGGATAATTAGGAAGAAGATGAGGATTTCCTTCTTCAGTTTTCAAAATATTTGTGAGGAAAGTCCCTGGAATAAAAAGATATCACAGAATTTAATGTAAAAATGTATACGATTCACAGCAATCAGTATGTGATCATGCAGGTCACCAATAGAACCCGACCGATATATCGGCCTAATTTTGCTGTTTCCCGATATATCGGCAGATCACAATGCAGCCGATAATATCAGCAAACCGAAAAACACTTATGGACATGCACAGTTCTTTTAAAATGATTGTTTTTGTTCAAATGGCAAAATATTTTTTTGCATCCATCTAGGGCCCAGTAATGCAACAAATCGTTAGAAATATGATTTGGAGAGGGAGTAAAGAGGTAACAACAATTTGGTGAGTGGTTGTCAGTGGTGCTGTCCGAAATATTCGAATCAGAATATTCAAATCATGAATTATTCGATTCCATTTCTGCATCAATTCGAAATCGTTAAATTGATAATTTTAAATTTTTTTCAAAAATAAGTGCTAAGTGTGAATTATAAGCTGAAAAAAGAAGTCTCTGTTTGCTTATTATATGACTGACTTCCAATTCGATTCGCTTCGAGAAAATTATTCGGAAACCCAAAGGTATTTAATTTTGGCCACCCCTAGTGGCCAGTCAGGTGTGCTGAAGTGCTCAAGTCACCAGTAACTGAGATTATGCTCAGCTATGTTGAGGGTCAAAATCCACACAAGATTAATTAGAATTGGTGGAATATCAGAATGTCAACTAAAGCTATCATCAGATTTTATATCCAGTATGCAAGAAATATTTAGCAACGTGATAAATGCAAGTTTATTTAAGAAAAAAATAAATATTTCATATTATTGCAATAGGTTATAGATGGGGGGGGAGGGCAATTCAAATCATTTAGTTAAAAACACAAAAACTATGCATTTTTCTTGAATATTAACAGCAGGCTGACAGAATCTTACGTTTCTTAGGGTGTCTGAATGATTATGTCAATATCTTCGATTTTGAAACTTTTTCTACGGTGTGGACACAGACACAGGAAAAGGGCACTTGGTAGATATTTGTTTTGATTTTACCCATTTCCTTCGAGCGTCTGAGTAGTAGAGTAGCGAGCATTCAGCCAGTCTGATTGACAGTAAAAGGTTTAAAATCTTTCACAAACAGTGCTAGGCATTGCCGTGTGGACAGTTTTCTTCAAAGTCAATCTATCCATTTGAAATAGATGACATGACAGTTCGCACACAAGAAAATTGAGATCATGTCAACCCGGGATTGAGTCCAGAGAAACTAGTAATGGGGAATTAGTTACAGCAGTAGAATTTCTGGCCTGAGCTCATTTCAATGGATGTCACCAGAAATAAATTTGTATAAGATGTTCAAAATTCAATAGAGTCATCATGAATTCGTGTCCAATGCCTCAATTAAGATAATAAAAAAATCCAAACCCAATGAGATCATTTTTAATACTCACCAACAAAAGGAACACAAGGTGGATCAATCGACCTTAATCTTTCTAATGTTTTAGTTAATCTTGAATCGCACATATCCATACATTCCTTCAAGGTTTTTGAATATCTGTCTGATAGACTCTACAAAACAAAAATCATTTTTTAATTTGTATCATTATTCATCGGACAAAAGTCTAGCCCAATTGGTAAATTTTATGGGTCACTGAAGAATCGTGTCGATGAGACAAAATAAAATTTCTGGTGGGGACCTCTTGATGATGTAACTAAATGTCAGAAAACGGTGAAGTCAGCATGATACAGATGTGAAATTGTATATGATATCATTTTTATCCTGCAGGAGGAAATAGAGCTTAACCATATGACGAACCACGACCTCTCGTGCAGATACCAGTTCCGAATCGGTGTTTTCGGATTATCGTATTTCTCATTTTTCCTGTGGATGGTCCTGGTGAGGGGAGCACTCTTACGTGAACCCAACGCTTTACCGTCTGACTTTACCGCTAACCGGGCACCCCAAATTTGAGTACAAACGAATACAAAATAGAAAAATGAGTATGATCTACTGCATTACATAGGGGTTGAATGTATATGTTTAATGGTATTATTACATACATCAGAATTATTGTAATAATAATAAGTTTCGTGGCATGCAGAAAAAATGTATATACATCAGCATGTTCTGTCTCTTGACATTTTCAAAACAGAAAGTAAGTCTTCTGAGTCATTTTTTGTTGTTTTCTTTCAACAAATTTCTTAACTCCTGTACCTCAAAATACCACAGCCTAAACACAATTATTAATGTGCGAAGCCAACATGCTAACCACTATACACACATAATTACAATGTAAAACAATTAAAATAAAAAAGACAATTTTAAATTTGAGAGATATTCTGTTATTTACCTCAATTGGCAATGCCAATAATATTACTAATTTCACAATTGCAATTACCTCTTTGGTATGATTAAGACGATGAACGGCAGATGAGTTGAACGCTGCAACAAATTCTAATAAACCGTTGAAATTATTCAGTTGTTTCATAACTTGCATCACTTCTATAGCTCTCGTCATCGCGGCTAATCTTTCGTCATGATTTGAAATCTTGAGTTGAAGAAAGCGAAAAAAAATTATTGCAAGATAAAAATATATTGTAATGTGCAAAATTATGTCTGCACAAAAATTTGACAAGATAATCTTCCAGATACATGTACCAGTGTCATAATTTATTTGATTCAGTTTTTTCACGATAAAAAATGAACAGAATCAAACATGTTTATATTTTCATTTCTGCGATACGATTCATCAGTGGATAGGATTTGATTTCTATCCTGTAGAAGAGGAAAGCCGAGAATACAGCTTTATCATATGGCAAACCACAACCCCTCGTGCAAAAAGTTCTGAATTGGAGAGGGTTTTTTAGCTTATCATAGTTCTCATTTTTCTTGTGTATGGACCTGGTTGGTGGAGGAAGTCGCAGGCAGTGCTTACGTGAGGCGAGGCATCAAGCAGACCTCCCAAATATATTCATCATCCCTCACAGAGTCACAGTATTCGAACCTGTGCCATGACGATAATGATCCATACTTTACAAGACATGTTTCGACATGTCTTTTTAAAAGGGTTGATTTCTGATTTTGTTGAATATGATCAACATACAGTACAGACCAACCTCTCAGTGACAGACCAGTCGGGATAGCTGTATCCAAAAGCGACAAATATTAAACAAAATTCATTTTGCCGTTTTCTTCTAAACCGGATAAAATTGTTTGACCATATTATATTTTGACCATTATATATTTTGTTAGTACGAGTCACTGATGGATTGCGCCGACAAGGCGCGATCCATCTGTGGCTCATGCTTGACAAAATAAAATTTCTGATTGGCTACAGCTCAACAGAGGGTGACAATAGTTACTATGAAACATTTCAAATTGAACTTTTTAAAGTAGCTTACTTCAATAATAGTTTTAGAAATCCATCTTGTTATCTTTGTCGAAAAATGAATCATTTTTAATAAATTAGGGGAGTTTGTTTCTTTCCCAACTTTCGTCCAAACAGATCCAATCATTTCTGACGGTTGAACACGTCTAAAGACAAAAATATAACATGAATAAAAAAATATGAAACTGCAATTTGATTGAGATCCAAAGCCCAAATGCATACGAAGGGTGACATTATTTGTACATTCACATATTTTAGAAATCTAATCAAAATTCTTCCAGCTACTTAATATGACAATTATAGACTAAAACAGAGTACAAGAAACTGCACTCTAGGTGGAAAACATCCGAATCAGAAACAAACCGTTATATTAGAGCGCAGTGAGTAGAATCTGCCCTGTGTGGTGATAAAACATTAACAATCTACCACTTCTCTCTTTCCTTTTAGTCGATTTTTACGACACACTCCGTAGAATAATATGGAGGCCCACTCTAGAAAATACATAGCATTGTTGATGCTTTTAAAGTCTTTTAGAGCCTTCAAAGAAAATTCCGCAGGATATGAGAATTGATGAAAAAATGCCGCAAAAATTCACTTACCTATAGAGACTGAATTCAATCAGCGTCAATTGCCGTGCGATTTCAATCGGATGTAAAGTGAATAAATTAAACTTGGTAGGATCGTGCGTTAAATTCCACTCAACTGCCGGTGCTTCTTCAGTGAAAGAAAAACTGAAAAGATAAGTTAAATGGTTAGATTTTAGACCATGTATATGTGGAAGGCCAGGACCACTGAACTCATTAGAGTTTATCTCTTTTGATTAGACCTTGTGAGAAACTTGAGGAAGTTCTGTGGGCAGGGGTGGGCTAGTGAAATATATGCTTGAAAGTAGGATAATTAACGCCATTAATTGCTGAACCCAAAGTGTAATACATGATAGAAACTTGTTTGAACCAGATAATTACCGACCGCCTTTCTAACACCATAACCTCATTTCCGGTTTATTCCGCGTAACTGACTAATGTCAAAAAAAAAGACTAAATATAAAAGTTGTACAAAATTTTATTGAGATGGAAACGAGACTCACTCTGGATAATTATCGTCGCTGCTTTTTTTCTTCCGCTCAATAATCTTAAGCATAGTACGAGCCCATTTCTTCATATTTTTTCCTCGTACTGAACTGATGAACTTTTCGACTTCTGCTAATAACTGTTCATCCCGTTCAAAATCATACCAATGATGTTCGAGCCATTGTCGAATAACATTCATTACACTGAAATATAATTTGTGAAAATCGTAAACAAATTCATTTCACTAAAAATGTGATGAATAATACCCTAAAAAATTTCTTCAAAAATAGAATCTTTCAACCTGAACAAAATACTTTTACGGCAGATGAAAAATCTTCCTAGAGAAATGGAAAAGTGACTGAATTTGTAATTCGATTGGGATTAATTTCATTTCAAGCATTTGAATTCGAAAGAGTTCAGATTGCCAATCGAGTAAGAACATACCTGCTCATATTCGCAGAATGTTGGCCACTCTGACGCCCGTTGGAAATTGGACCAATGGGCAATATTTGATGACACATCTCTTGTTAAAAGATCAAAATGTCCTTTTTGAGTGTCTGGTGGCAACCAAACTGTAGGAAAAGATTCAAAACCATCAATACTGCTATGAAATAGCAGTGTTGGTGATTTTGAATCTTTTATATGTCCCTTGAAGAAAATGAGTGAACAAGCATTTTGGACACCCAAGAATAACGAAATTCTATCATCCTGGTGAAAAGACCCGTCAATCAGATAAAAGATAGAGATAAGAGGAGTATTCTAACTCACCGAAGTGATATAGGCGTCAAATATTCTTTCCGGAATCTTTTTAAGTCTTCTCGATTTGGTACTTCACCTCGATCTATGGCAAGTTGTTGCTCTGGTGTTGGTGGTGGTTCGGGAATTCGATATCTTGAAGTAGAAAATGATATGAATATAAAACAAATCAAACAACAGGCACGATAGGTCTTGTGAAGTGCAGAAGGAATGGGATTTAGAATAGTCCTAACCTATTTTCTGTGTGTCATAAGGGGTGACTAAAACAAAACGAAGAGAAGGTAGAAGATTTACCATCACTTTGCTCAGAGTGAATTTCAATAAAAAAAAATATAATTCGGGAAGGGTTTCCTCAATACATCAATATTTCTATTTGATGACTAGCATAATATAGGATTTTTCATTTTTATTCTGCAGGAGAGGAGAGCCGAGAATACAGCTTAATCATATTACAAACCAAGACCCCTCGTGCATATACCAGTTCCATATCATGGTGAAGGTTTTTTTGCACATCACATTCCTCATTTTTCTTGTGCATTGCTTTGATTGGTGGAGGGAGTCGTAGATAGGGCTTCAAAATGAACCACCAATTCAAACTGGTTCAAATGATACAATAAAAATGATTAAAAGTAGAATTGCAGATATTCCAAAATTCCGTTTGATTCAAAGATTGAATGCGGTGTACGAATTTGAAGATATATCAGGGATCATTGCCACTACTAATTCGATTTCATTGATTTCATATAAACATACCTTTCAATCAATAGTTCAAGTAATTCTTTAGGTTTGCAGAACGACCTGAACGTTGTCAGAAATGTTTTGGAGAATCCTTGGTCTGAAAAAAAGAAAAAACAATTGAAGAACATGTCATTTGGACATAAGTAGAATGTCAGCTCCTATGTTAGATTGTTACAAGATGAGCTATTCTGCCATTATTTCCTACTAATCTATCTGGTGGAATATCTACCAGGGATTTCTCAATAGAGTAGATAGATGTTCCAAAATTTCGATTAGATTCAATCACAATTATTAAATATTTTAAATTGATTAAGTTTGCTATAAATTTGGGATGTATGCTGAAGTTAACGTTGAAGTCAGAATTTTGCTGCGCCCCACTATAGTAGTTCAGCTTTGCACGAATGAATAATAAGTAGATAAGGTGATTGCTGTTTACATTTATGTAACTACACACAAGATAGTCGATATTTAAGTTTTTCAGTTGGAGTCATAAACCTTAAGTTTACAAACGAATTACCGGTATGAAAAATAAAAAATCGCACATACGAGGCATTGGTATTAATTGTACCTGAATAGAGATGATAAGTCAATCTTTCCACTAGTTTTAGAACAGTTCCTCCTTTTATGACATCATATTGAGTATTATTATTATTCAGAGTATTACCCTGTCCGTCAATCGAAGTTGTATCGTTTTCTTCAATAATTAAATTTTGATTGCTGTCAGGCTCAGCAAAACGATACCTGAAAAAATTGGCGATGTTTTATAAAATAGGAATGAAAAGGTTAAACATGTTGGCATCGCAGGTTGAAGACCTCGGGTTCGAGCCCCAGCGAGTCCGGCTCGCTTATCCACGCCCACCACTCAACCCAGGGTGTAATAACTTGGGTAGGCTAAGCCGAACAGGAAAAGATCATATCTTTCCAGTAATTGTAACCCTGTCCGCCTATAAGTGGCCGCTGTTACAGGGCCTTGGACAGGGTGACCCACTCAAAAGAAGTGGCTATAAAAAAAAAAAAAAATTTTGCCTATAACTCAGGGTCTAACTTATGGCAAACATTACCTAAAAAAACACACTTATAGCATGAAAATTGGATAAATTTACTTAAAATTTATACAAACTTTATTAATATTACAGTGAAAGATGATAACTATGCAATTTTAGGGCATCGTAACTTTTTACCAGTACTACATTATTTGCAACAGAGAAGATGCATTTCTGGAATTGCAATCATATTTTTTCATTCAAATGGAATCAGGAAACAAATTCGTACAAAAGATGAATCTTGCTGTGAAACGTGAAATCTAGCCCATTTGTGATTTATACTGCAACAAATTAAAGCTAGACAGATCCCAGGTTCACTGAAAATCATCCTTTTGCAAAAAAGGCAAAATATGTCAAGACTGACTGTTTGATTTGACTGAATTGATTTATCAATTTAAAGCTTATGTTCAATAATTATTCAATAAGACAAACCAGTCAGAATAAGTGTACATGTACAAGTAAGCCAAGAGAAAAGTGTTTTGTTAGGCATGGAAAACTAATGCATCGCTCGTTGTAAGTATGTCTGTTTGTGGCTCATATTTTCAAATTTTTTCATATTACTCAAATTTTCTATTGAAATTTGCTAAAAATATACAGATATAGTAAAACAAAGTCAAGCAGTTGAAATGACATATAAACTGGCGTACTTATCAGGTGTAGGCAGTCGCAACACTTGACTGGCAGCTTCTTCTCGAATGATTTGATCGAGCATCCTGTCGAACGTTGATCTATGTTTTAGTCTTATTAAATGCGACATCCACGCTCGCTTATCAGCTCTTGTCTTTGCTTGAAAAATATGAGTTTCTTTTTTCTCTCCGTCAAGAATTTCGAACTGATTCTTTTCAATTCCCCCTTCATCAATTACATCCTTTACAGTGGCCTGATAATAAGAACATGAAATATTTGATTTTGTTGCTATTATTATTATTGGGGTGCTGGGTTAGACTAATCGGTATAAGTGGTATAAATTAGAAATACGCTTCGCGCCACTAATCTCTGATCGTCCTACAAGAAGGTTTGAATCCGTTGAGGGATGATCATTGGTGCATGTAACTACTACTTCAAGACTTCCTCCACCAACCATGCACGAGAGATTGTGGTTCGTTATATGGTTCCTCTCACAGAATAAAAATGTAATCCTGTCTTATCCTTATGTCTAGGACTAGGCTGGGCTAAGTTATGTGCCCAATGGAATATATTTTATTGCAGCATTCTACGTCAATCTGACTAATAAAATTGTTGGTTACCTTGCTACTCACTACATAAAGAAATGAGATATATATCTAAATAGAATTAACTAAAAAGACAATAATTTATGATAAATATTTTGTTGAAAGATAACAAACTTTTAGAAAAGCCATTGAACTAATCAAAAATGCTGCGAAATAGCAGTTGTAAGAAATTTGTAGACTTGTTGAAGAATTTTTGATTGGAGGGTAAAAATGATTTTATTAGGAGAAAAACAACTTACTTTTCTGATAAGAATTCTTTCCTTGAGTCGATATTCCATCGCAGCAACAGTGGGCAGTCTAGCTTGATTGCTCTTACATGAAACCATTAAAAAATCAAAAAGAAAAACATGACGATCTGAGGATCTTTTGTTACCAACTCGTAACAATGGCCCCTGAAAAAAATTAAAGAATCAATTGAAAAAATCTGAGAAACGAAAAGTAAGGTATTCAACAGACCGGCAAAATATCAGCTACTCTATTGCTGCCTTGGAGCAATGATTTATGATATTTGTCTTGCTAGAAAAATAAACTATATTTTTGAGTGTCTGGTAGCAACCAACCTTCACAAAAGTAAAGTATAAAGTAAAGAACCAACTGAAAAAAAAACGTGAAACGCAAAATGAGGCAAAAATATCAGCAGATTTAATAATCTTAATAAGCAATACCGGTAATTTATAATATTTCTCTTGTTGGAAGATTAAAATACATTGTTGAGTGTCTTTTAGAAACTAATCTTCATAAAAAATTTCAAAATGATCCATACCGCTATGAAAGAGCAGCATCGGCAGTTTTGAAGCTTTTTTGTCACTCAAAGAAAATGACATGAACGCTGCAAATATCCACCCCCCCCCCAAAAAAAAAAAATTCTGCTACCTAAATTGGAGAAAAAGTGAAGAGATATTCATGTGTTCAAATGATGGTTTTTACCAATATTGGGATCGGTAAACTCAAATCGAGTCATGAGCAGAAACTTTGATTTGTCAGATCAGATTATTATAGGCCTACCTTCATTTATATTACCTCGACTAGAACAGAAAATATAAGCAATAAGTAAAAATTGGCAAAATAATAGGTAAGAAACACTGGTGGAATACACTCACCTCATGAAGAAATTCGTTACAACTTTGTGTTATAGTTCTGCCCCACCAACCATCAATGCTTTTTTCAATATCAGACATTCGAGATTGTCGAGGACCTCCTCTCCACGAGATACGAAGACTAGCTTCACTGAAATTATAAATCATAATATCAATGCAGCAAAATTCATGTATGTTGTGGTGAACAGAATGGATACCAGAACTTTTCTTCGGGTGTCCGAATTGTTCGTTTCATTTTCTTTATATAAAAATTTCATAACTGTGTTAATGATTTGGAACTTTTCTGTTCCGTCTGATAGCTGCCAGACACTCAAAAAAGGAAATCGAATCATGAAAATGGGCGAGAACTACACAAATTGAATCACCAATAATTATGGCAATCAGACAAAATTATTTTAGGTGGAATACCTCGGTCTCAGTTTAGGTAAAGTTTGAGTTCTGAACTCCAGAATAGGTTTAATAGGAGTGATCGCGCTGAGTGCTTGTCCCAAACATTGCCGATCTTCTGGATCTGGAGAATTTTTTTCGAGAAGCTGAAAAAATAACATAAAATTGTTGAAGTTGATATCATAAAATAAAAATTAGGTTGGGCATTTAAAAGTTAGGCAGACATGGCTTTAAATAAAAAGTGCTATGTAGTTGACCTGTTTTCTTTTTCAAACTGCAATGAGGGGAAAACCAAGAATACAGTTCAAACATATTGTAAGCCACAGCCTCTCAAGCAGACGACAGTCCCGAATCAAGGTCAGGTTTTCTTGCTTAACATATTTCTTATTTTTCCCGTTCATGTGTGCACCTGTTGGCGGAAAATGCCCTTAGCAGTGTTTAGATGGCCTTAGCATGATTCCCTGTGCACAGCGAGGCGTATAGCAAATCTCTCTCATATTTTCAAAGCTTTACTGATTGGGCTAACTGCATAAAAAGCTTCGTAACAGAATTCTAATCAACAAAAAGGTGACAAAGTATTTATATATTGTTGAATGCAGACAGGCATAATGTCAGCTACTCAAACAACTGAAGAAAATGGGTTCGATCAATAGAAAATTTACCAAATGACCAATATGGAATTTATATATATGAAGCTAGAATATTCAAATATTCTGGTAGCCTGATGGTAATTAACAAACAAAAAAAAAGTTCAGAATCATCAATGCTGCTATGAAATAGCAGTGTTGATGGTTTTGAAGCTTTTTCGATCATCCGAGGAAAATAGCATAAAAATAACATTTCAGGCACTCAAAGTAAGATAAGATTTTGTCATCTTATGTCCTATACAATATCATCTGGCTCTAATAATAAATAATCAACAATCATTTTATTGTTAAAAACAATGAGTAATATAAAGCAGATTGGTGACTAAAAAAACGCATTATAATGAAATATATATTCAGGTGCATAACTTCCTTTTCAAAAAGTCATTCTGTTAAGAATGACCAAGCAATGGATCAACCTGACAAAGCTTGGGCCATCTGTGGTCTGTGTATAACATATCACAATACATAATTTCTGCAGGAGTAAATTGAAACTATAATTTACATTTAAGATAGATTTAAATACAATTAACAATGAGATGGTAGCTAAATAGAAAATTTGCATATATATTCAGAAGGCTGATTGCTCCAATATTAAATTACAATGTTGGAAAATACAGTCACATCTTATTTTGCAGAGAATGAGTTACATATAGATTTGGATGTTTGACAAAGTCTCTACGGTTGGGTATTAGCTATCCAGTATGAAGTTTCATGTTTCATTTTCTAGGGAATGTTGTGTGAAAGATTTTTTGAAAACCACCTATTCGAGTGAATCACAGTATGCAGTACTCTATAAAGTGATTTTCCTGAGCATTGAGCAAGGCCTTCCACCGAATGGTTATGAGCAAACAAGAGTGTTGGTTCACCCAGGACCTTGGGCCCTCTATAACGATTTTTTTCTCAACACTAGGCCATCGCGTCCAAAATTTCTAGAATTACTTACGGTATTTGTTAATTTTAAAAAAGATTGGATTTTCTAAAAATCAAGATATGCCAAAATTTACACAAGCGATATTTAGGAATAAAATGGGAAAAATATGACCATTAAGGAGAATTTTGATTATCCAAAATTTTGAAATATAATTCAACAAATTTAAATAGAATTTTAAACAGCATTGAAAAAATGCATTCTGTCACATTTCAGGGTGTCAGAAATCCCGTTTCATTCCACATGTCTGAAACATACACGCCATTTTCTTTCAGATAAATAATCAAAATAATCAACATTGCTATTTCATAGCAGCACCCATATTGATTTTGAACCTTTTCTTACAGATGACATTCTTCCAGTCTGTCACATTATTGCTTTATTTATCATTACCAACACCGGTTTGGTGATGAGTTAGCATTCAATTTAAAACTGCCATCTAAAGTTAACACAAAAATCAATATCTCCGCAAAACCAGACCCTCACCTCGATTTGCTCAAAATAATAGAAGCAGTGGTAGATAGGTGCAAGTAGAAGATTTGGTAAAACATAAGTAACGACCTCTAGGAAACCAGAGCAAACATTTTGAAAATGTGAAGTGACATCGGGTCTCGATAAAATTGAATCGAAAGCTTCTCTCCAAGTATCGTTCATCATTGCGATCGTATAATCAGAATATAATTCAAAATTACATTCCTGTAAAAAAAAAAGAATTTTAAGGGTGTTTACAGAAAAAACCAATCAGAGTAATATAAACTTGTTTTCTTCGATGTCTGAAAGGCTAGTGTCATTTTCTTCAAACCAAAAGAGATTCTAAAACATCAATACTGCTATTTCATAGCAGTATTGATGACTTTGAACCTTTTTGTACAGTTTGGCTACTTTCATACAATCTTTTAATCTTTCACAAGGGATAAATCAAAAAATATTGCCCGATTGTTAATTTTTTTTCTAATGGAATCCATTTTATTTGAGTGTCTGAATAGCAGAGTAGCTGACAATTTACCAGCGGCAAAGTATTCTAGAATCTTTGATAAAAATTGATGTCGATAATAATAAATTAATATTTGCTAGATGATTTTTTTCCGTCACATTTGGCATCAAATCAATCAAGTCTGCACAACGGGCAAATACGATCGACAATAAATCTTATTTAGATTGAAACTGAAATTCTGAATTTTGCATTCTAAAATAGATTCTTCGGGCATTCCTGACGGTATTGTAATATTGATCACTCAATCGATAATAAAATTGTTTCATGTCATCCTAGCTTCTACGCTTTACAGAACATAAATCATCCTTTCTGTGATGACATTTTCAAATTTCAACAGATTTGAACAAAATTCGATGAATAAATATCCAATACAGACTGACAGAACGTCAAGTACTCAAACACCTGAAAAAAAAAACAAGCCAACAACCATCCGACGAAAACTTAGGAAATGGGCAATAATTGATGATTTATTACACGCTTAAAAATTAAACCCCTCTTTTTTGAATCTTTGGTAGCAATAAAACTGTAGAACAGGGTTCATAGCAGTATTGATGATTTTGATGCCTTTCTAACAAACAAAATAAAATGATATGAATGCTATAGCACCCGACAATTTTTTGATAAATTCATTGCATTATAATAATAATTCATATTGACAATGGCAACAATTAAATATACAATCAATCAATTTTGTGTTTTTTCATTTTAAATAGAAGAATCCAATGTGGTGTACTATTGGTAATCAAGCAAATCAGTACTATACCACACAAATAAAATTCAGTTTCGTGATAAATTGAATTTAAATCAAGATGTTTTTCGGTTTTAAATTTTATGCAGAATTAAAATAAATTGATTAAATGCCATAAAAATGTAATGAATAATGATTAGAATCCAGAATAGATAACACGGCAATTAATACAAATCTATCCATAGCTATACCAATGCATCAATGTCAAGCCATAAAGTCGGTAACATTGTCTGTATAGTATATCATTTTCTCTGCCAGCTACGTATGCAGCAGGATATGAGCATAATATGATTCATATGTTGATTTGAACACCTCATTTATATTGGATGAAAATATATTCGAAAGGTGGAAAGGGTAATTCTGCTTCAAAACAAATTTTGCATATGGCTGGCTCAATGGTTTTTAAAAAAGCATCATATTATCTCTTTTTTGGGGGGGGTTTGTGGTACTGTATAATAGATTGTCAAACTTAAAAATTTTACAATTTGCCAAATTTTTTGTTGAAAATGAGATTTTGATTTCAAAATGATTTTTGCTTTAATATTAAGTGACAAAACCATATTTTCCAAATGTCTCGAATTAAAGATTAGAAAACAAAAACGTTTATTTTTGCCTAATTTTGCCTGCAATTTATTTATTTGGCTGAAAAAATAACTTATCCTATTTTTATACGTTCTCTTCTCATGGAAAACATTCTTCTTGCGTTAGAGCCACAGAAAGATTGAGAAATTTACATCATAAATATAACTACTGCATTAAAATTTGTAATTGAAGAATTAATATACTAACCAATGCAAGATCTTCAAAGCAAGAACCAACGAGGGGAACAGGGCAGGTTTCATCGGTCATTTCAACAGCTTCTTCTAATAATCCAATCAATTTTACTGCAAGTTCTGCTAAATCTCCAACATTCGAGAAAATTGTGTCAATGTCCTAGATAGAATATAATGCAAATTGAGTTCAAGAAGAGGTGACATATATATTCAGTCAGACTTGTGGGTAAAAAGTCTGCATCACAGGTTGAAGATTTTGAGTCAAAGTCCCTGTATGTCCACCTAATTAATCAATGCCCCAACACTTAACGCAAGTGGAATAATTTGGGTAGGTTCTGCTGAACCAACATGCCCCAAATCTCCTAGAGTAACTATTCATGTTTCTAATTCTAACTCACTAGTGCCAAGTTAAAAAAAATGAATCAATTCACCGAAACATATTCTGTCAATAAAGTATTAGAAACTGATTCAAAAAACATGCGATTTAAAAATGACCTATATAAAATAATTGCAAATTGAGCAAATTTCAACTTTTGACTGAATTTTTTGAATTTTTACCGATTCCTCTATTTTTGCACATCGCAGGACTTTACTAAACGATAAATCAATTTAAAATTATTTAAAACAAACAATATTTTACGCACGAATGAAGAAAAAATATTGAGACACAATGCACATTCGATTTAGCATTATGTTTGTACAAATGATGCTATTAAAACTCACTTTTTCTGAAAACAAATTAGGAGCATCATCGAATTCCTTCTTTATCAACTTGATGATCAAATTTAAATCTCTCAGGTAACTTGCTTCCTCAGTCATGAAATCTCGAACAAGTGATTCATATGAAACATGCTTTTCCACTAAAAAATATCGAATAAAGCAAGACATGAAATCAACTGATCTATTAGGAAGACGAAATCTTGTTTTTCTGAGGATGCACAAAAGTTCCATACATTTTCTTTGTGCCAGTATGCGACCAATTATCAAAGAATCTCAATCAACCTCATTTGTTATGTGAAAATTTCCGGGATAAGTCTCAATTCTGTCGATTCCCTGTATTAATCATAATAAAAATTACATTTTGTCAACTACGAGTCACAAATAGATTGCAATTTCGAAGCGAGTCACTATCAGTAACTAAGCACTAGGACAGGTACAGCATAGGTAGGGATGGCAATTCAGAACACCTTACTATTCCGTAATTAATCCGAAAGAGTAAAATGAATCCAGAATACCAAATCCTATTCCAGAATTAAATTTCTAAATGTCATTATTCAGCATTTATCAATATGGCAGCACTAAAACGGCAAACGGGCTAGCCAAAAACCCCTGAATGATGTCACCTTACTAGCACAGTGGTGTTTAGTGAGGTAGATTTGTTTTTAATGTACCCGGGACGTAATTAAGCTATTTTTTTGTGACATACTGCGTAGCAATCGAGCATTGCCCAAACTAACGCTTTTTGAAACGTTTTCGACTGAGTACTGCTTGGATGCAATTGACAAATTGTTAATTAGCAATCAAATACTATTATCCGATTCAAATAAACATTTTTGATTTGGATCTACTCTGATTCTGTATTTTGAATTGGCCATTCCTTGTGTCAGGCAACTGATGTAACCAGTTGGAGTCATGGAGTCTGGAGGCTTTTTTCTACTATTCTACTTATACCACTTCCTACATTCCATGAGTGCAATACTTTGCAAACTTTAACTACATTCAAATTTCACCTTTATTTGTCGAAACGACATCAGAAACTACAACCATATCTTCTTCCATTTCATCACAGTGAAAAACATCCATCAACACCTGAAAAAATAATATTTACAATGAGTGAGAAAGAACAAAATTTTTCTTTCTTTTTTTCCCGAAGCTTTTTGAGCAGAGACCCGGTCAGAAAATGTTTAGCTAAATCAAAGACACTTATGGATTGTGCCGGCAAGGCTGAGGCTGTTCAATGCGCGATATTTGGATCATAAATTTGATTAGATTTTCGCAATCAATTTGACATGAACAAAATGATACTTTGAATTTTTTTCTGATACGAATATTCAAAACAAGAAAATTATTCGATTCTAAAACCAAAGATATTTTATTTGATTCTGAACTCAACAGATGTTCGATTTTGGCCACCCCTACCGCTGGTCAAGGCGCATTTCAACTTTGACTAATGTTTGACAAAATACAATTTCAGATTGAGAAAGGGCAAAATAAGATTCTGTCTTTCTGGACCAATATATTCTCATTCAAGTATCTGGTACAAAATATAAACAGTACTTACATTATCAGCGAACATCGCAATCTTGATGTCTTGATCCGTTATTTCATTACTTGAGATATTTTTTGCATAATTTGTTGTAAGTTTCAAAATGTCAGAAGCCATATATTCCAATACACCTGAGAATATCAGCGTCACTTGTTTTTCCATGCCAGGATTATGCTCCTGTGTATAGATATAGGGAATTGATCAATTGCAAAATATTACAAATGGAAAAAAATCACCCCAGAACAAATATGTTCGAAATGTGCACATAAAATTTAAGTTTGCAGTGCTTTTATGGAATGAATGAAACCTACAAGCCAACTGAAACAATAATAGAAGCAGGCCGATATTAAATTGAATGTTACTAACTTCCAACAATAACCCCCTATACCGTATCTCAGTCCTTTCAAGAGAAAGGAAATATTTGATTACCCTCTAAATCTAGACTCTCTCTCGAAAGAGAGAAAATTCCTTGTTATAGACTTGCAACAAGGATGCCAAATAACCTCTGTATTATGTTTTTTAATTTCATACATGGTTTACATCACTGGTAAAATTATAAAATGCATTATATTGGCGAGCTATATGGGTTGGGAGGAAAATATAAAATTTATTTTAAGAATTTATAAGGTATTCAATCATCAAATTAAAAATACTGGGGGTAGATTTTTTAGCAGTTAGATCTGTATGGGAATAAGATATTCAGTTCACAATGGTTGGTTTATGATGGATGGCGTTAAATATTTCACCTTTAAAGCATGATGCAATTTATCGACAGAAAATGCAACTTTTTTCTTTCCCTTTTCCTGAGCAGATTCTGCTTCTTCCAATGCCCATTTGGACAAAGGTTCGGGGAACTTTCTCGAAACTTGTTCTTTTGCATCCTGAAACAAACTCACATTCGTTATATATTGAAGAAGCACTTTACTCTGTAGGTGAGGGGCTTAAAATCGCACAAACTTATTTCCTGGGTGTTGTAAGAGGTGACTGAAAGGAAGCAAAGATGTGGTGCATAGTTTCTCCATCGGCCAAGCAACTGATACCACTTACTGCACACTTCACATCAGAGTATTGCAAGTAATGTTTTCAGCTTAGGGCACAGCTGTTGATTCAATGTTTCAACCAGTAATCTTTGACATATTAGTGATCGTAATTTATGTCCCTTGTGCTCTTTTCAACCTTCCTTATTTAGATTGAAAAAAGTTTAAATTAAAAAAGAGAATCCTTTATCTGAACATGCGTTGTTAGGTAATGAGTTAGATCACAACGGCCCAGTGCAATAAAGACACGTGCTTACAAAAACAGTTTTTCCAATTGAACCAAATAAAATTTTACATTGTAAAATTTGACTTAAATTTATTTATACCTGAACCGTTTTTGGTTGACTGCTGAGAAGTGAGGCAAGTAGTTTTAACAATAAATGTGCAAAATAATTTCCACCTCGTGATGTTAGTGGGAGAGAATTATGGTGTTGCTGCTGCTGTTGAATCTGGTAAATACAGAATAGTAGATAAAAAGGTTTCAATTTTTTTCTTATCAGAAAAATTTCCCAATTTTTCAATACAAGATGCATAATGTGCTTTCGAACAAGTTTCAGTCCATGTACAGTAATTAGGCTCAAAAATACGATGCTATGGAATTTAAAACAGAAATGAGCTGCATACTCTTGCCTCAATGTAAATATGATGAATATAAAAAAAATCAGAAACCTAATCACTAAAAATTTGATATGTGAGAATTAGATACGTGTGGTGACATCAACTGCTAGCGACTGGGAGTGATAGCTTGTCAACCAAGAAGCACATAACATGGAGAATATTTTCATACATTGATCAATCATAAATCCTTTCGTTATTGATCGGCATGGTGTAATAACTTCGAAAAGACCATAAAAGTCAAAACTGAATATCTTGTGATACTAGAATCCATTCAACATTTAAAGCAAAGTTTTACATAAAACAAAGATAATATTCAACGAAATTATCAATTACTTAAAAAGTTGCTCTCATATACTGAAAATAAGTAAAGAGTTCATATATGATTCAATGAATCCTAAGTCAAAAAAGTTACAAGTGACCCATATCAAACAAAAGATAAGTAAACTTGTGCCGATTGGTAAATACTGGTAAAAAGATACTGTAAAACAGAACATTATTAAATATCATTATGACTCCAAGAATAAAAATAATGTAAGGGTTCCCAATCAGAAAATTTATTTTATCGAGCATCTGATCGACACAAACCGTCAGTGGCTCATGCCTCACAAATGATGTTTAGACAGAATGTTTCCGATTAGGTTAAAACAGGGTGAAAACTAAACAGATTATTACCTTTGATAAACCGGGAATTAGCAATCCTTTACATTTCTCCAAGTCTGTGGCACAGACATCACCTGACGCCATCTTCTATTATCAAACAAAGTAAAATCCAAATTTGTCTCCAACACAGTTTAATAAAGTCATACCGTATTTCCTGAGTCTGAGAGCATTAAAAACTCACATGCCAGAATTAGTATTACAATTTTACTGATTGACATCAAAATCTAGTAGATACAAAACGTTTGATTGTAACTAGGGATGCCACATTTAGATTGAATACAAGAAAGAAATTTCAGTAAAGTTGCTTTTTTTGCTCGAGGAATGCAGCTGATACATTGGCTTCATGAAATGTAAGATTGAGAATTAAGGGATCCCTAGTTGCCTAGCAGATGTCTATTGGCGTACGTTTCGAAGACATGTCATAATCTGAATGTAAATAATAAATCTTTGAGAGCAAATTCTTGCATAAAACTGGACGTGACACTGCGGAACCTTCACAGTAAAAAATTGTGAATTGAAAGTCAATTGATGGACTGATTGAATATCACAGATTATAATATCTGTTCAATAAATAAAGTGAGGAAACATTTATTTAAAGAATCCTCAAAAGTTTGGTTCCGTTCGTATTAGTGTATGGTACATCCTGATTATTTGATAGAACTTTGGTCTTCTCCGAACTAATGAGTGTTATTCACAGTACCCCAATTAGACGCTGTGGCCAAATCATACTCAGTGATAAATACCCAGCAATTGTCAGAAGAATTTGAAATCTCTGATAAGCGTAAAAAATCTCCTATAAACATCTTATATGATATTCTATATTGATGGAGACTATTCGGTCTGCTCAGAATGGCAGGCGTGCCCTTCCATCCGTTCTGCCACAAGTTCCCTTGTCGAACCGATGGCAGTGGTCGTGGATCTTATCCATTCTATACTGTATATTCAATATTTGAAATCAGGTTCTAGCAAAAATATCTGCTCTGATCCTGTTTCAATTTGCACAATCTTTAGTTTTTGATTTTAAAATGGAAATGTGGAATACAGAATATGTAATTGAATATGAAATTGAATATGAAATTGAATGACCTCTATTTCACAGTAGACAATTAACAGCGTTTACAATTAACGTTATACAGTATATCTGGTTACAAGATTCGTCTTGCATCTTACAATTCTACAGTCCATCCATGAAACTGCCTTCTACGAATTTTCACATCACAGATCAAGTCCACTGTAAATTTCTCCATGAATGTCAGCCATTCTAACCATGCCCCTTCACAGAAAGAGGAAAAATATGCTGAGACAAAACCTCCACCTTCAATTCGGAACTATTGTCTGTAAGGAAGGTCGTGGTTTTCGATATGGCTAAGTCGTAAGGTTAAGCTCGGCTTACCTTTCCGCCAGGGCAAAAATAAAATACCGGTACTATTCTTTTTGCTATTCTGTACAGTCTGACAGTGCAAGAGTGCTGAGCAGCGAGTGCAGCAGTGTAAGCTACAAATTGACTGTCGAACTGTCATAACAATAATCGGCAATCAGAAGATGAGATACACACGTACTGACTTATGTAGCCTAACATCTGTTTTACACTTAACCCAAACCAGATGCCAACTTTAAAGAAAAACCTGACAGCCAAGACAGAAGAACTTTGCAAACACCGAACATGGAACAATGCTACCGACTATTTTCTGTTTATTTATTATATTACACCTTCTTTATGCGAGCCCAGTAGACCGTGACAAGGCGACAAAAACAAAACCAGCAAGAATGACGTCATATCAGGTCAAAAGTCATGAAAAATAAATAATTTCCTCGTGAGCGTGATTCATAGCAGTTGTTCGCATTTTTCACTTCCCTGTCTTGATGAATGTATGAAATAAGTGTCAACTTCAGAAAAAAATAATAGGTAATAATAATGAATAAGACTTGCACAGTATGTAATACAATAATTAAATGGTAGAGGATTTTGGAATACGCCTCGAGTTTCATATCTCTGATCGCTGTTGCTCAGGTTTGAAACCCGTTTGAAGGGACGGACCATAATATTCGAAAGGTTCGCTGAACCTAGACGATGCACGGTGGTTCACGTGCACTGATTACGACTTCTTCCACTTTCCTGTCCATGCACAGGATAATTAGTAAAATGGTTTGGCTAAAACTAATCCCCAACTTCGAACTGGTCGCCACATGGTTAAGCCGTATTATCGGCTTTCCCTTCCTGTAGGATAAAAATGAAATCTTATTTCTATATGTTTAATGCATAGTTAATCAAATGTTTTTTGATTCTCTTAGTTTTAAATATTAATCCCGAATACACGACAAAGTTGCGATACACGATCTATATTCGGACAATTTCGAATGAGTCAATTTGATTTTTTTTTCATACTTTTTGTTGCTTATCCTATTCCTCTTACATTCTTGTCGATCCTATTAAACCTATATACAGAGGTTGGTTTGGCTTTGGGAAAAGAATATAAAGATAGATCGGAAACTGTGAGAGCGATTTTGTACACCTGGTGTCACCTTGCGCTAAAGAATGCGCTAATAATAATAGAGTGAAGTTTTTAAACATTTTATAATGCCTTTTCACTTATATTCTACAAATAATGCATTGATTGCTACCTACAATAATATTTTTTTAATTTAGAATACTGACGCAATTGAATATGACATGAAAAGACATAAGAATATTTAGGCTATCGTTTCTTCATGCGCCCGGACCATTGGTGTATTTAGTAAGCAGGATGTACCTTCATGTGCGTCATATTTTATTTGTTTGTGATTAAATGGGCTCATGAAATAATTTTGTGACATACCACAGCCGAGGTTTTGCCTGTTCTTCCAAAGTCCCCATTTTGTGTGCATTTTTTTATATTTTGTGTCATATTTATATGAGTCTGAGGACCCATATTATTCAAAATGAACTATGTCTATATCTCTAGTACGTTATCATAACAAAATTTAGTTTTAATTTTGCGTTGCTCATATCAAAGAATGGATCCAAACATACAAATATTCCGTTCATCTCAAACGCGCGCTTTTATATTCTATAAAAATGCTATATCGAATCCTCCTGCCTTTCCCAATCCACCTCTACCTGATACAGGCTACATATTCCCATTAACCGACCTCCTTGAACACTGGTGTCGGAAACGGGGGGTCCGGACCTCTCAATACCAAATATTAGGGGTTCCGACCGCCACCCATAAATTAGCATAAATTGAGATAAAAAGGCAAAAAATCGCGGTGCAAATTTTTTTAAGATTTTAGTTTTTGAAGATTTTAGGTTCATTGAACTAGCCTATAGGAAGAAACAATATTCTATTTGAGACACGAGTAGAAAAACGAAAATATGCCGTAATAAAACAGGAAAACGCCAGGTAAGGCAACGCGCATATTTGGGTAGATCAACTTCATTATACCAACGAAAAAAGTTTCAAAAAATACATACTAAAATTGACGCTTTAAATAATAGGAAATACAGATATGAAGTTTTTAAGAATTCCGACAATGAACCAGAAGATTTTTTCCATTGTCTTAAACCCCTTCAAAAATATCATTACCTAGTTTATTAGTTATTTTTGCATAAATTATAGGACATTATAGGACACATTGTATCATATTGGAAGTCATAAAGTGTAAATTAAGAAAAAATAGAGTCTAAACTGATATGCACTAGGGAAAATGCACGTACAGGGATTTCTAAATAAACGAAAATATACTAATTACATTGAAAAACATTTACCTACGGCGCTCCTTTTTGAAAAATATCATAAGCTTTAATTCTTCAAGCAATAACTTAATTTGTATATTTTTACTAGGAGTCAGCTAATTTCAGTAGGACGATACCACACCAGAATTTGTCCCGGCTTAATATTCTAAACCCACCTTCCTCATCTCAGTCAATCTCTCCTTCCTATTCCCAATTTACCTACATATCTATCCCCAACACACCTGTCTCTACTTACACTCCCTACCCCGCACCTTCCTTTCCCTATTCCCAAGCCACCTGCTTCTATCCCCCTTTACACATTACAAACCCACCTACTTCTAACTCCACATTGCCCACCTTACACCAACCCTCTACCGTCTAACTGGCATCCATGTTCCAATACAACGGCTACTTTCCTGAAAACTTGCCTAGGACACGCCAGATCCGAAGTTTATATACGACGCTTTTATGCCAAGGTAACTTTTAAACATATCCAGCTCAACGCTTGTTCTGTCTATTCTCGCTCTCACACAAATTTTACACAAGAGAAAAAGAACAAATAAATATTGAGTTGGACGGATTTGAAAGTACTTTCCTGGTTTAAATGTGTCGTATATAAACTACGGATGTTTGTAGACAGTTCGCCCCAGGTTTGGGGGTTCTGCAACGCCGGGAAACCGTGAAGACAATTTGGTATCTTCTGTTGATATAATTATGGAGTTACAGCCGAGATTCAATTAATGCCTAATGCCTGGGTCCCACATAGATTATTCGGGCTACTTATAGCGACCAGCATTGGTCGCGCGGTAGGCTAAAATATTTTTAGTGGGACAGCGCGTGCGACATATTCATAGCGGGTTCTCTGTAGCAGCAGGATAAGCTATTTTCGGAGTGCCGCTCGCTGTCGATATGTCTACGAAAGCTTTTACAACAACATGCAACCTATTACGTCCGATAAGGACAGAGTACGATGGTGACTGCGGCATTTTGTAAAGCGAGGAAGATAAATGCGATGCAATGCTGTAAATTCCAATAGCAGGTCCCTGCAAACAATCACCTACCTGAGAAATAAAAATAAGGGACCTACCCCTACTTCATGCATGTAAATGCAATAAACAAAGCGTAGTGACAATTCGGTGATGTTTTGGTGGAGTTGTTTTACCAAAACTGTGTTCTGACCATTTCTAAGAATTGGTTTTATCAATGAAACAATATATTTTGATGAATCATCGTTAGTTGAGTGACTTCATTCGATCGAAATTTCTGGGCGAACAGATACCCTAAACTCGTTATTAAATACCATATGGATAAGAATCATACTTATACTTATCATACTGAATTAACATGCTCCGCATTGACGTTGCCCAATGCTCAATATATGTAGGAAATTAAAAAAATAGTGTTTTTTTTAGAGCTTTTAACAACGTCTACAACCTGTTTGGGGACCGGCTGAGAAAAGCGCAGAAGCTATTGGACCTATAGTCATAAAGGAACCAACTAACAGCCATTAAAAATGTCAAAGAGCTACTACAAGAAAAGGTATCAGCAACTGCACTCTGAGCGGAAAACATAATAATAAATAAACCACTATGGTAAAGTGCAGTGTGGTGGCCAACATCTGCAAACATTTTTTTTGAAAAATAAAACAAAATTAAAATTCTTAAAAATATGTTTCATTTTGATATTCAATGTAAATTGCAAAAATGAAACAAGAAAACAAAAATAATTAAAAGAAAATGAGGTTAAAATTAAATTGAAAATAACTGCCAAGCAAAAATAAAAAATCGAAAAAAAAGAAATGAAAATTTTCCACGTGGAATATCGCTGCCACCGCTGGATTTACGATTTGGCTGCCAACTTGTGGTAATCTTCCGCGACGAGGAAGGATTTACAAAAAAGGATATGGTCCCATTTTTATCCTGCGGGAGAGAAAAGTCGAGAATACAGATTTACCATATGGCGAATCATGACCTAGGCACCAGTTCCGAATCGGGATGAAGGTCATTTCATCATTTTTACTGTACTTGGACAAGGTTGGGGGAGGGAGCCGTAAGACGTGCTTACGTGAACCACCGTGTACCAGCGAGACTGCTTCAGGCCACCATAGTGTAGTCAGTGGTATCTGCCTGGGGCGATGATAAAACCATCTGCAAATTCTTTGTTTCCTTTTAGTCGCCTCTTACGAGTCTATGACACACAGAAAACACGTTAGGACTATCCCAAACCACGTACCTACTGGGAATATGGTATCAAACAGGTTAGGTATACGTGAGCGGGCAGGGTGGGACAGACCTAAAATTTACGTAGTTATGTAGAAGAAGAGGTCTCTGAATATGAATATGCTGAAACAGACACATATGTTCCTGCTTTTCAAAATAATTGTCCTGTTTCTGATTCACTCTTGCCCTTCGAATGAAAAATTAGCTTTTCGCGTGTTTATATGTACGATGTCATGCGAGCTGAGATGTATCAAAACTACCAGTCGAGATCTATTCAATGTTCTAGGTGATTAAATGAATACGTATTTTTTCCGTGAATCCCGGATAACAAATGACTTTTATTTTCTCTATGACGCCAGTTGTATCAGTGAATTCCCGGAAATGTCCAAGGAAATTGGGGCTTTGGTGCCCAATAGACTGACTTGAGTAGGAACCTAAGCCGGAGGTCAACAAGGGGCATGAATTTTATTAGAGAGCAAAACAGTTTTGGTAGAATACGTTTAAATTAGGCCAACAAATATGAAAAAAATCTTCACATCTCGGGTTCAAAACCCGGCGAGGTATTAACTTGGGTAAGCTAAGCTGAACCGGGTTGATCATATCTTTCCAATAATCCTTAACCCCGTTCGTCTATAAGCGACTGCTCGTACAGAGCCTTGGTCAGAGCGATCAACTTCAAACGCATATAAAATATTTTCATGAAAAAAAAACTTCTGCGTATCGATGTTATATGTCTCATAAGTTCTGAAATCTCTTTCAATTATTTTATACCTGTTGATACTTTCGAAATCGGTAGCCGGCATTTTATTGTAGCATGCAATTGAGAAAAGTATATCAATTTCCGCGGGACATTCTAGGTCACGTGACGGCGGCTTTCTTAAGTACAGTATTATGTCACGAGCAGTAAATTGAATAATTTATATCTTCTATGCCGTAATATAGGTGAGATCATCTGTGACCGAATTTCAAATATAAATACGTAAATGCCGCAGGCTCATAAAATAATATCCAGCAAATCCGAAAGTTCTAACGAAACTACGCGCAGATCAAATATAGACCGGGGATGGATACGGCCACTGATTCGCGTTTCAAGCGAGGTTCATACTAGAGAAAATACATTATTTTGTGTTTGTACGACTTTTGTGATCCTATTGAATATCATCTTATTGGATACTGTCCTAAAATATCTCAAGTTTATTACATTTTAAGTCGAAAAAATATTAAGAATATCATCAGAAATACTTTCAGAATACGCGTCGGCTCCATTTGCAACACCACCAACACTGTTCGTCTCTGAGTGTCTGCTTTTACAGGGCCTTGTCTTCGGTGTTTCACTCAAATGAGTGGTTAAAATAATACTAAACACGCTTATAGCTTTTTCACATCTAAAACAGAGTGTGATTCTGCTAACCCAAATCACGGTCTATTCAAATTGGTATATCGCTCAGCGACATGACAACAAATTCCCAAGCTGTAACGAACAAGGATAATAATTAAACACGTATGTCGCCATATCACGGCGTTATATTGCTACCATAGCACAAAAAATAAGTGATACTTGCTTTTTTGACCGTAAATCGAGGTAAAACAATAGGGAATATTTTAGAAAAAAGATCTACTAAACGGGTAAGCCAGGTCCACATGTAAGTTCACGACGCGGTTTATTTAAGAACAATAACGTTGCAAATGTCAGCTTTTGACGACAACATGATTGTGGCTGACACAATAATCTCTCTCGGGCTTGTCTCATTTTTCTCAAAAACAAGCAACAATAATCCGATAAAGGAAGAATTTTGACACCGACTTTGCGTAGTAATTTGTTTTGGTCCTTTAAAGTGAATATGTGACTATGGCTGAAATTCAAGAACGACGTTTAAACGTCCACAGCAAAAATTACATTAAGGGCCAGCGAGGCTTTATTTTAAGACGCAATTGCACTTAATTGACCTTTCTTGTAAATTATTTCGGTGTAAACCTTGTCCAAGTGTGAGTCAACGATGAACCGAGCTTGTACAAGCTCGTTTTATCTTTGATCCACGCTTGGTCAATTTCCGATAGAATGTTTTACCTCGCTGATGAAGATGGGCTTGAATAATAGATGGACTTCTTTGTTGATTGGTTTTAGGAAAGTTTTTTTCTTTAGTAGCTAAAATAGCGAGTGTCAGGAGACAACTTCTTTATAGCTGAGGTAGCTTTTATTTCATCTTGTGCATTGATCGTTTCAACTCTATGTTTAAAAACTGTGTTGTATTAATAGAACAGTTCATGGCAAAGATGGACGAAAATTATTTTTATTCATTGTGACGTAACAATAGGTATGCATGAACAGCAAAAATGGCGCGAAAACGTAAGTGAAGTCCTACATCTTTTTGAGGGGTGAAAAAGATAGTTTGGTCGGGACGCTCGCGGGAAGTCTCTTCCCTTGTTTTTACTTTTACGAAAAAGTCACCCCTGAAGTAATACTCTGAATCAGTTGCGTTTACTGGGTACAAAAGTTCGAGCGTCTCATTTTTTACATTCAATTTACATTTTTCGCGAATGTCTAATTCACCCAATGGTCATGTCAGACAAAATAAAAAAATTCTGTTTGTGGTATTCGGTAATAAAATACGCGTCGATTTATGAACTATATTTAATGTTTAGATTGTAAAATTTATTAATTCAAGAGGTAAATATGACGAATGTGTCGTACCGTTGAACTTTACAAATATAGTAGAAAATATAAGCTGTTCGTATCAATCAGCGTTCTGAAATATCTAGCTAGGCCTCGGAGTTTATAAAAAATAATTGTAATTTCGAAATCGATACTTTCGCTGGAGGGGGGCAAAAGTGAATATGTATTGTTTACAGAATTTACTCGAATAATTTAACCGACTCAAATAAAATATCCAGGTTGAGAGAAATATAATAAATAAGACATATTTTTTAAAAGTTTCTAAAATGCACAAAAATTACATTTTATTTCACAAAAGTTACACTTTTTCATACCGTTGATTTTGAATCACATCAAAAATCGAATCGAACGATTTATGATTCGAGAATCACGAACCGAGTAGAATATTTTGGACAGGCGAACTTCCGTCTAATTGAATATTATTCGGATACTCAATTTAATTGAACGGCAATGACAATAATAATTCGCATTTGCCACAAAAACTCTCAAAATGATAGGTTATTGGCTGGTTTGTTGAACAGCCCAATACCAAACTACCAAAACTATCTATTTATTCCGTTACGAATATGGGTCAATGTTAAACCAAACCTAGGCGACGCAACTCGGCAGTACCACATACATACAAAACATTTTTAACAGTATTTTCTGTATTCTCCTAAAAGTTTCCACTTGAGTTTGGATAAACTTTGCCTTATTGACATATCTTCTTAAATTTTTTTGAAATTATACGCTGAAGTTGATGTGAATAACGGCTCACGTGAAAGGCGCGAATGTCCAATGCCCCAGCGATTGCAAATAGATTCGATTGACTGCCTGTCTTAACAACAGTTTTAAATTCAATATCATTGTCGTGTTTTATGACAATATTACCCTCGACCACGCTCGGGTGATCGATACCTCGCGCTTCTGAAGCGTGGGTATCGTTCGCCTGTACTTGGTGAAACTACTTATCGATTTTTAACGAAGTTTTGTGTAACTGTATCGAACAAAATGAATTGTCTCTCCCTCGGGGGCGGGCAAGTCTTTCCTCTGTCTCTATTCCCTGATCAATTTCACGGCGTAATTTGCCGCACGAGATTAAGATTTATTTATTCTTTTAGTTTTGTTGTCGTGGTTGCCTTAAATTGAGTTATTTTGTCAAGAGGAGAAGAATCCTAGCAGCTATAGCAATTGACTCGAGTTGTTTGGAGTAAAGAATATTTATAATAGTTATGAAGCAAGTGAAGCATCTGGAAAATGATTTTACTATCACCCAGGGCAGATATCAATTACTGCACTTTATTGAAGTGGTTCAGTCCTGTATGAGGTGTTTTCCACTTACACGTCTACATTCCAAAATACCTCTTCGCTATTCAAATAATCGGCAGTAAGTTCCTTTTAGACTTTGCCTCCGACCTTGCATGGCTATAGCTACAAAAAACGGATCAAGCGTTGGAAGCGTTGACCCTTAAAACCAAACTCGCCTCCTATTTAGAATTGTTTAAAAAATGATGAAAAATTGTGCCTCCTGTGCAAAATCTGACAAAGCTTTTAACGCCAACGTTTAGTTTTCCTATTTCTAATTAAAAAAAAACACAAACAGCTCTGCAAAAACGCGTGTTGAAAAGCTTAAACATTTAAGAAATTTATATTAGCAATTTTTTTATTAAAGCACACATACAAATTAGAATCGGTGTTTTTTTCAGGTAAAAAAAACCGTGGCGATAACAATCTCGAAGAATTAAACTGTAGAATTTATTTTACTAAACTGAAGCAAATCTTTCTCGATTAGAACTGTGGCCAGGAGTGTAATTTAAGTTTGTCCAATTTTGAGGATTTCAACGTGATGAAATTTATTTCGATTTTACTTATTAATCACTCCTCATTTTTTCCTTGTTTTTATATGTGTTCGCTTTGCCATGCAAACGAAATAAACGTGTCTATGTATGCTTTTGTGAATTAAAACTATTGGTAGAGTTAGATTTAGATAATCAAGATGTAAAATCGAGTAACCGTTACTTAGATAGGTGGACACTTGCTAATTGTAAATTAAGTAGATGTAAACAGGAAAATGATATTTCCATGCTTGCTATGAATATTCCCTTTTGAATAATTTCATTTTCGCAATTTTGTTGTACGAGAGTAGTATTTTTGTGCTCATTCATGAAATATACATAATACATATTTTACAAAAGCATTTATCTTTTGAATTTTTATCGCCCAAATCAGGTTGCAAATCCAGCACACCGATGCTGTATTTGGAAGGCAATTCCGCAGTTTTTCAGCCAAAAAAATAAAGGAAAATGGTAAAAAGTATTGAACCGTTGATAGATCACACGCAGGCTCCTAATTAGTAAAACAAAACATTGCTTTTGTACAGCATAGTAGGCCATTTTTGAATTTTGCTTTAACGGCTCAATTTATCTATGGTCCACATCCGACGAACTTAACCAGGTTAAATTTTAATTGGGTTTGACGTTTACCATGTTATTCACGAGATTTCGTTTTGGTCCATTAGTTTTATTTATGCTACAGATTACTGCGGTTTGGAAAGGAGATAGATGGCAAAAGGGGTGGATAGAATAGAATAGACAGATATACCTTAGTGGAAATATTCGCTTGTTTGGAAATACTGCAATACTGAAAGTTTTGAAAAGCGTGAGCTACTGATGGATCGCGCCGCCTTGGCGCGGACCATTAGTTGATTACGCTTTAGAGAACCAAATTGCTGGTTACGTAAGCCCAGTAATACGTAATACCCGGTCACAGTGGCTATCAGTTTAGCCTTTTTAAACCATGTTTAAAGGAGTTGACTTACCTTATCGCCTGGAAAGGTTTTGTTGTATTATTAAGTTGTCAAATTTTCCAATTCTGAATATTTCAATTCAACTTGACATATATTGCAAGTCAGAGATTCGAATTTGATTTCCATCCTCAAATAATTTATAACAAGATTTTTCTTTTATTGTTAATTTATGGTAAACAAGGACGGAAGCAGCACCCTAAAGGGCGGGCAGTAACTTACAACCACAGAGAGAGCTATCGGTATATAAAATTTTAAACCAATTTCAATATTAAGAGGAAAAATTCCACATCAGTACACGAATGAGTTATCGTACTAAGCTTGGTAGTAGTATTTTTTATATGTGCGATGGTAGAATATTTCACCAGTTCTTCTCTCCATTTCAGTTGCCTCTTGTGGCACGCAGGAATACGTTAGGGCAATTGTAAAGTCTGTACTCAAGTTAGTAAAACGAGGTAAAAAGTTATATTAACACTGCTGGACATAAATTACAGTTTGCAAAATTGTCATAATTGTCGGTTACTTGTTCCAAACACTTTTGACAAAGAAAAAATATGCAATATATGCAAGCCGGATCCGAGCTGAAATTGATTCGGAGATAAAATATCGGGAACTTATATCACAAGAAGCCAAATCGGCCCCGTAGATACGGGCTTTAGAATAGTCCTAACGTATTTCCTGTGTGTCATAAGAGGCGACCAAAGCAGAGAAGTGGTAGATGGTTTTACCAGCGCCCATGGCGGATACCACACACTCCACTTTACCACGGCGGTTCAGTTCCGTTTGGGATGTTTTCTGTTTAAAATGCAGTTGCTAGTACTGTATTTTTAGTAGTTGTTTGCTATCAAGTGGCCTTTAGTTTGTTCGTTTTAGGCACTGCTTCTCGCCTTGCTCGGAGTGAAGTTCAATAAAAAAAATTCACTGATGTACATTTTTAGGTGTAATAGTGCCATCGATATTTTCTGTGATGAAATCATATTTGCATTTTCAGCAATGCGGCCTATAAAGTTAATTAAATTAGGAACAACCAAGTCGTGCTTTTTAAAATGTGTACTGTTGGGCCGAGTGCCGGTACAATAAGTCCCGTACATCGTCCTTTGTTGCTGTGCGCGTTTCGTAAGAAATACTGGAAATGTTTATTACTTTCAACTTTCATCTATATTTGTCTTGCTGCGTCTTTAAGCTGCTGGTTTCACAACTCAAGTAATTCAAACTCAGGTAAGCGCCATATTGAAAACGATTGACGTAAGCGTGAAACGTCAATAAAGAGACGACCATTCCATCCACTACACATAGTGTTTGTTTAAGGACTGGGCAGGAATATGAGTTTGGCCTCATTTAGTTTTTGGTAAGGCGCTTCTGCGGTATAGTATAGGCTTATTTGTGTTTGCCGTAAATCGTTTTAAAGTGCTATTTTGCCAAGTACGAATCAATTGTATCCCCAATTTTTCATCCGGGTAATCTGTAGGCTCTTGTGACCGGCCAGGTCAAATTCAGGACAATTTTCACGGCCATCAGCTTTGTTGCTCAAAATGTTTTCTACCAGACAAAAGTTGATATTCGACATGTTTCCCCGTGGGAAAACAATCAATATAAAAATACGTTCGATATGTCTACAAGTGTTTAATTATTCAATTCGGAAAAAATCCAAAATAGTTAAGATATATAGAATCCTGTTTCTATTAGTGTAGTCGCGGTTTATTCCTTGATCATGAAATATCCGATAAATGTGGAAATATCTGCAACATTTATTAGGCTGATTTGTTGTGGGAATTAAGTTATAATGAAAATCAATATAAGGTAATTATGTATCCACGTTACACAAAAACTTCAAGTGATTGTTTAAGTAAGCGTGAAATGAACTGCGAAAGCAACGTGCTTTGCAATAGTAGTTGCTATTAATAGGAGTTAAATGGAACCCTCGTCAAATTGAATATTGCAATTGATTTTTTGCGCCGAAATTAAATTTTGTTCTTTTATACCCGGTAGCGAACTGTCGAGGATTTGATATTTTGCAAAAAAAAATAACATACAGTTTATTCGTATATTGCCGTTTTAACCATCCTAATAACGGATATAAAACTTTTATATTTTCAATATTCTCATTTTTTTTTCCAAAACGGAGAAACCCAAATTTCTCTTTTCGCAAGTTCGAACTTTTCGCATTTCAAATTCATCCCTTTTTCCATGATGAGCTAATTTTATGGCATTTATGAGAAGCAAGCAATTCAATTTAATATATCTAATAATGTTACATATATATGCAATGGATGTGCAATAACAACACTATTTTTAAACAAATATTATTTGTCGGCGCCGCTCATTATGACGTCATAATTTGTTCGCGATTTATTATTGAATTGTGCCCCCGCCCTCTTTTTCAAAGTTTCAAATACGCCACTAGTGGTATCTGCTTATATACATATATATGAATATAAGTGGTATCTGCTTGGGTAAATGTAGAACCATATACAACTTCTTAAGTTTCCCTTATTTCACCTCGTGAGGAACACAGGCGTTTTGGCAATTTTAAATCACTTGCCTATTTGGATATACTTGTCTTCTTCGCCTTTTGCTTAGTTCGCAGCGCATTCCTAACGAAGAATAGTTCATCTAGTCTTTTGTTTTTTAGGTTGCACGCGAACTCATTCGTTTATTCCCATGTCATTATTTATGATGTTTTATGTGATTTATTTGATCGAATGCTGGAGAAATTCTCCTTTACTGATGCCTTTTGTGTCCAGAGAATGTAAGTATTATAAGTTAGTTTAGTGTGTTTATGTAAAAATGATTTAAAAGTCTGTTGCCTTTTTTATGTGGCATATGCTATATGTATAAAAATATTTATGATCGTCGAATAAAACGGAACCAACAACAACTTGAAGTTTTGATTTTATGAATTCAATATGCAAATGCCTAAAAATGGGACACATCGTTTTCTAGACCATATGTATAGATATTATAATTTGCTTCAATCTAAACAATTACCTTGAATCATATAAAACCATCTGAATGTATGGATGTCCGTTTACCGCAATCGAGAAAATTTAAGTATCAAAAGAGAATTTACACTTTCTGTCTTAACCCAATAACAAAAACTGTGCACGCACAAGTTTTGTTAAGTTTGAGTCGATGATGGATCGCGCCGATAAAGCGCGGTCTATCTGGGGCTCATGGTTCACCAAATAACATTGACTAGGAAGGAATCAGAGCTATGGTTACCCCGATAATTTTTATCGGAACTCACACACTAGGCGACATAATCATGATTTAATCAAAATCTCTGCACTATCTGATATGTATCCAATTAATACTTACTAACTGTAATACACCTTTAAAAAAAATTTCATTAGGGTCTGAAATTATGACTTTAGCAAATTTATTTATAACAATTATGCATCCTGAAGTTTCGTTTTTCGCAGATGTACAACAGCATATCAATCTCGTGCGCCATGCAGCTCCTGTCATCTGGTGGAGGGTGGTTTGTTATCATTTTGTTAGAAGATCGAGACAAATAGTTCGGTATAGAAGCGGAGTGGCAAATACAACAACTCAGGTCGGTTTTGCAACACTAAATCTAGTATAGATTTTTTAAAGCAGGCAGCAAGAACCATTCTCCCGTTTATCGAAATATATGAATAAAATTATGATTACTTTACTTTTTGTCGATGTATTCCTCAAAAGTAACGCTGAATGTTTCCAAAAAACAAGATATCCAATCCGGAACTTAAACACCGTTATTGAGATTAATTCCTTTCGTGCTGGTCCATCGCCCTTGAGGGCTGGGCTCAGCAATTTAAAATTGGGTACTGTTAGACATCTCAGCTGCTTACGATAACGGTACTTTTGAGTTTCGCTTCGCAGAACAGATCGAAGTGTTTTTGGCGCTGCTGTTCAACAGAATTTTATTGAGGGGGTGCATAATTCTTAGGTTTTGTCCCGTTTTTAACATAGAATATGAAACAGCTGATCAAATAACAGCAAAACACGGAATATACTAAACACATTAGAGGTTGCATTATCGTGGCGAAATAATATTCTTATGTCGACAATTGTTTGATAAACTACCATCCCTGTCCGAAAAATCCCGCTTTAACATGTTGTGTTGAGTATACACCCACAAGGCGCGGTCCATCTGTGGCTCATGCTTGGTATTCCTGGATACAGAATAAGATATCGCGCCTTATTTTGAGTCGACAAATACGATCACGTGCAGCTTGTTGTTTCATGATTACATCTCGTCTTTGAAACTGATACTTTTTGCGTAGTTTACCTCATTATCGTTTGTTTGAAATTTTCATGAGAAGTAACCGCATAGTCGGTCAAAACATTGTGTTTCCAGGGTAACGAATTACGATTTTGACAGTTTTTTTCTAAACCAGTAACAATAATGCGTATTTTCTTAAAAAAAGTTTTCTCAAGTAATGTCCCATAGGACTTCCTCAGACAATGCCAGATATCCCTGAAGCATTTCGAACTGCTAAAATCCTATCCGTGCCTTTGAACTTCCCCAAAGTTCATTGGCACGTGACTTGAAACGATCTAAAATAAATCATTTCCGGCCTGAGAGATGCAAAAGCTTGATAGTCTTTCAACTGCTCCAAATTAATGACGAGTATACTTCCGTCTTCTGCTGCGTGCGTTAATATAGGTAGGTTTGGGTAGTTCGATACAATGATTCGAATCGATTCGATATACAAAGTATTCGAATTTCGAATCAGTCGCGATCCGGTCATAGGAACAAAAACTTGCAAAATGAAGTACTATTTTGGTAATTTAATATCTAAGTACAGCCAAAATAATTTCAAGATTTTTTTGATGATGCTAGGTAATTGTAGCTACTCGAATCCGAGATCTTCAATCTGCGATGCCAACTTGATCACTATATTCATTTGAATTCTAAAACTTGGTTCATCACAGCTATCATTATAAGCTAATCTGAATTTTTTTTTCAACAGGTCTACTACGAACGAACAAACAGTCACGTGGACGAGCAAGAATTCGAATATTCGAATTGCGGAGTTCGAGATGTGTCGAGCGATATTATTAACTTAGGAAAACATTCGTTGGTTGTCATCAATTTTTCAAAATGTTTTAGGTAAGAGTGGATAGATAGGTATAAGATAAAACAGGATATAAATTAGTACTTATAACTGTTGAAACAATCACTTGAAAACTTCTCATATACTTTGCCCAACACAAGCCAGAGATGAAATGACCAAGTATATCTATGGCTGAATTGTGTTCGACCATAAACAGTAATTGACTTGTATTTGAAAATATGAGACGAATGACCGACAGTACTGGAAATGTTGCCGATTATGTGATCGTGTTGAAAAAAAATTATACCTAATTCTCGGAACATTACATTTCAAAATTTTAGCTAAAAACCTGTGGATTGTTTTTTCTTGATAAAGATAACCATTTTAAGACAAAAAAGCAGTGGAAAAACTATTTTTCACAAACCTAATATGGGGAGGGGGGGATGTCCTTAGTTTATCCCGACATTTTTGTTGTCGTTAAACAGGTTAGAAGAGTTAAACTAGACAATCCAGATACGAATCGTAACTCGAAATCAAATACGGTAAAAAAATGATAGCATTTGCTTTTCGGGCTTCTGTTATTGGGAACTTTCACCGTGTTAGTGTGATATTCTTAGTTAAAATATTTTGGAAATATTTATTTCGAAATTCTGTAATACAGTATTAAAAGGCGTAGTAAAATCCATAGACCTTCACAGCAATCACAATAACAATGGCAACGCGAATAGGAATGTCACGAAGTCGGCGTGATCTATCTTTGATTCTAGATATTAAACGACGTATTCAAATAAATTTAGTTTTGGGTATGACCAAATCAGAAAATATATTTTGTCAAGCATGGGCCACAGATGGACCATTCTTAACAAAACATGTTTGGAGAATATTTTTCATGATAGAAAAGCAAAACTTGAGTAGGATATGTTGGGAGCGTACATTTTGAAAAATTCATCCAATGTTATCCATTTAATTCTGATAAAAATTAATGTATTTTGTAGTGCTAACCCTAAAAGCGACTGATGCTCACCAAGAAACGTATAAATTCTTCTTTAAAGATTTTTTTAAGATATCTGCAATTTTTAAATACGTACGAATTTTTGCAGATTTCGTGCGCGCGACTTATAATATATTTACTTATATACTTAAGTGCAACAATTACTTGCAAATCGTCGCGACCACAAAGCGCTTTATGATTTGTTAATCATGTGTTAAAGCCAATGATCCAAACCTCCTTTGATTTGAATAGAACTTTTTCATAACCAAGGATTGTGGAGATAAAATAATTGCGTGGGTGTGTAAGTATCTGTCTGGGACATTGTTTAGCATGGATTACGTTTATTAAAACTATATTGTTAGACATGAGAAAGAAATAGTCCGTTCATTGCCCTTCATTTTGACATGAGAAATACAAAACAACTGTGAAAATATTGCGGGGACTCAATTTTTTGTTGTTTTGGACATAAACTGAAAGAAAAACTCCAGTCAGTCGAGTTCGAGCGGTTTTCTTATACTAATAGGACTCGAGCCGTTTCAGGGGACTGACAACGGTTTAACAGGATGGGTCGGAATTGAGAATCTGAAACCCAACATCACATGCATGGCCGGAGACTAACTGAGCTCTGATCATTTGATAAATTTCGCTATCCGTGTATTTTTATTTGGAGATTTATTATACGATCCAGCCAGGCTAGATTTTAACATTCATAAATCACACATCCTGTCTTATGTAGCGTCTGTGACCAACTGTTAATGCGACCATAACTCGAGTGAATGATAGAATGTTTTCAGCGTTGAGAAATGACTGATTTAACATAGGAAATAAATAAAGGCGTTCGAGCAGGAGTATACATGAAGTTAATATTTTTACGTACGATAAAAGGAAGTTTGACTTTCTTTAAGGTTATAGCAAGGGCGACTTGCTTTTTCACAATTCCCGTATTTCGCCCTGACGTTCTGTCTAGTATGACTGTATTCATCCGTATATCTCCGACATGCATTCTCAAGCATGAGCCATTGATGGATCGCGCTGGTGAGGAGCGGTCCATCTGTGACTCATGTTTGCCAAAAATGAATTTTTAATTCTGATTAATCCCCTTACATCTAAAATAACAAGTTTTTTTGCTGTTTCATCACTAAGGAATCGTTGGCCATACTTTTCCGCCTATCGGAAATTCCCTTTATCGATATTTTTGCGGATTAAATATTTTCAACTTTCAATCTTCTCCCGACAGTAGTTTAATAAATAAGTAATTTGCGGTCGGAAACGCTTAAAATTTAACATTTTAAATGAAGTCATGTTTATATTGTGGAAACGTTCGCTAA
Source organism: Styela plicata (assembly GCA_963675895.2). NCBI lineage: Eukaryota > Metazoa > Chordata > Ascidiacea > Stolidobranchia > Styelidae > Styela > Styela plicata. The sequence continues at coordinate 9,834,979 of OZ023149.1, forward strand.
AGCGAAATCCAGAATTGGCCATAACAGCAAACTTGCAAATTGTTACTGAATTAAGTCTTATAATTAGTAACTTTTTAAGTACTTTCAAAATAGGATGCGTACCATTTCGAAAAACGTTGACTATATTCCGTATAAATTGAATTTGTATAATATGGGATAATATGGCTAAATTTTATTTACCTATGCCCTGGTAGGAGCTGGCTTGAAAGTTGCTTTAGCCTACTTCCTGGGTGTCGTAGGGTGCGACTAAAAGAAAACAAACGAATGATACGTAGGTTTGAACCATTGTCCAGGACAGATACCATACAATGCACTTTACCTTAGCGAATCTGTTTGGGATGTTTTCCGTTTGTTTCCTTTGACTCTGCCGGCCTTACACGGCGCGGACTTCAACCAAAAAGGAGCCAAAATGGTCCTCGTCTCGACGTGCGTTTTTTTATTGCATTCAATCAAAACAGGCTAAACATTTGAAAATGTCTAGAAGAGTCGTTCTGGGTCTGACAGGGATACAATTTTCGAATCCATTTTTTCTAATCCAATCTCTAACAAAATAATTTCGAATCGAATCGTTTCGAATATGATTCTATTAAAAAAGAAAAAACTCATTCCCATCTGTTTTAAGCTATCGTACTATATTAGTTAGTATTACAAAACCAGAAAACACATTAATTTTAGGACTGGACACAATAAAATTGGCACAAAGTTATTAAAAAATCACCAAATAGCCAAATAATATTAAAATGTTTGCTTTCAAGGTACGATAACGAGAGAAATTCACATACGCGGCGCAACGGGATTCAATTAGAATCGTAATTAATTTTCTCAAAATACTTAGAATAGATTCGATTCGAAATTATAAAACTAACATCCCTACTAACAGTCCCTCGAAGTTTTGAAACCCATTTCCAAAATAATATCTCGGCGCTTTGTTTCTGAATAAGGGATGAGCCTACTTTACTGCAATTTACTTCAATTCATTATTTTGACTGAAATATCATTCTCGGGCCTGGCCTAGAAAATCTAATCTAATACCTTAAAAATCGGATTTGTCGTATTAACTTAACTAGCAGTCAATATTATTGACATTACGCTTTCCTGAATATGAATGAAAATTTTAAATAAGCAAAGCGTCCCTTGTTTCATTGAATTGAAGTCGATATTTAAATTCATTAAAAATGTATTATTATCTGAACGTTGCATCCAAAAACGTATGCAGCACGGCCGCATGTCAATTCCTCAGTAGGGGCGAAGATATATTATAATTAGATGAATGACTTGGACTTTTTGACGTTTTGTTTTCTGGAAATTCGCTCTAAGCAAGGCTGAAAGTAGCGCCCAAAAAGGATCAACTTACGTCATAGTTGTACGATAACAAGTAGCACCACAAACTGCACTCTCAACGGAAGCAACAAAAACGGAACTGGACTGCAACGATAAAAGGCAGCGAATGCTATCTGCTCTGGGCGTTGGTAAAACTATCTCCCACTTCCTTGTTTGTTTTGAACCGCTTGTTACAACACGCAGGGAATACAGTAAGGCAATTCTAAAGACAAGACCGCATATCCTAAATGGCCCGATTTAAAATGTTTTTGTCTAAGCATGTTTTGCCAAGTATGAGTCGCTAATGGATCGCGCCGCCGAGGCGCGGTCCATTTGAGGCTCATGCTTGGCAAAAAAAATTATTATTGTTAAAATATACCGGACGAAAAATTGTAATTCTTTGCCAAGTAGTCCAAATTCACCATCTTTATACATGTTAAAACAATATTGCTACACTCTGACGAGGTAGCATCACATAAATAAATTAGTAGTTTGTTTTGAAACAATAGAATTGAACTGTCAAAGGCGGTCAAACTTTAGTGACAAATTTGAGAAAATTTTAGTTTAAGTTTGTAACTTCCAGATACATTTACTTTTTAAAAAAATTGGTATATGCGTACCGAAATGGAGGGCTTAAAAGGAAACGACCAACGGCAACTTTTATGGCAAAGGAATACTTAAAAATGTTGTACCAGCAAATGACCTCTATGCGATAAAGCAATCCACAGACGACAAGACAGCTATAGAAAAGAAATTTATCTGCTCTAGTCGATTCCCGAATTGATTGTTTTATAACTCACCAAATTTTTTTTGTAGTATACAGCCAATAAAAGGTGTTACATCGTTTTATTTTAAATTCACTTTTTACAAGGCCGGAAACAGCGCCTCAAGGGAATCGACTGACTTTCTTCTATATGAAAACCATACAGTTTCTCCTCAACTGTACTACCAACAACAACACTACAGTAGTTGGTTCCTTTAAGGCAACGCTTGCGGACTTGCTCAAAGTAAATTTCAATAAAAAAAATTAAAAAAAATCAAGCGAAAAAATATTTATTAGCTCTGAGCCGCTATAATAAAGTATAGGGAGTGGCGTTACCATCATTCTTCCAGGGCAGACACCATCACCCACTCTTTCCCAACTGAACGCATAACAGTCATTTCTAGTTGCTGTTGTTTCATTTCTCAAAGTGAATGTTAATAAATAAAAAATGGGTAAACGCAAAATAATCAAGACAAATGATATTTGAACTTTGAATTACGATGCGTATTCGAAACAAGTACATAAAAATATATATAAGAAGATTTTGTCTAGAATAAGAATCTATCGTCCCGGTTTCGCACTTATTCACAAAAAAAAATTCGATACCATCACCAGTCAAGGTGATTTTGATGGATAGAATTGAATTGCTTTTAAAACCAGATTGACGTGTATCTCAAACGACTGCAAAAATCGATGAAAAACTATTTTGCGATGCTACAGTAATTACCTGTGCACCCGAAACTTGGAATGAGAAATATAATTTAAAATTCAATCTTTCTTTAATCTGTATTTTGGTCCTATATGGTGGTCTGCCAAGCATAGTGCGCAGATGGACCACGTATTTCAGGCGAGGTCCATCAGCACTTCATGCTTGACAGAAATTCTGAGATCGCCTTATTTATGGAGTTGCTTGAAGATTAGAGTGTATTTTAATTAGTTTTTGGCGTTATGGGCCTCAACGAATTGTGTTGTTTTAAAATCGAGCCATCAGCTAATGACTAATGGGTTTTTTTGAGCTAATATTGTTAAAACTTGAGTTGTACAAATAATTCTATTTTTTGCAAGGTCAGTCAGCGATAGTTGCTGATCCAACGTTTTCCATTGGGGTAAAGGGGTGGTTCGAGTCGTCAAATTTATGACGTCATAATGTGTGCTGCGGGTGTAGGATTTTTCTGAACAAAACAAAACGTTTTTGTTGAATAAGGAAATAAATGTACATTTTTTAGTGAAATTATATTTCAAGGTTCAAATTATTAAAATTCAAAATGATTGGCCCAATCAATATTCAAGTATGGTCGTTATGATATTCACTATTTAGTTTGGTAAGTTCGATCGACAAAGCCAAGTCGAATACTCGACTCGAGGCGTAAGCGTGGCCGCACCTGTAAACTGAAATCTATGTGTTTTCAAAAACTCCAAATCTGGTTTATCTCAGCATGGTATTCGTGGAGTTTTGCGAAAAAAAATAATAAATAATTCTAAATAATGTTTTTCGAACTTGAGAATAAGTTGACCTATCATTCAGAATACGACAGTTATTCGGATTGCATATTCGATTCGAACTACACAGTTCGACAGTAAGCGCTTGTTATGACTTTAGTCTAAGTAAAAGTATAATACGTTTCTGTGTCAAAAAGATATATTTATGTCAAACATTACTAAATACATTAGCATATAAAGTTATATCAATCACGGTCCTAATTCGCGATAAAGAAACTTCAAAGAATTGCTGATCAAAATCGATTACAAAGACCGATTATTCGGTATGGATATCCAAACTTTTTAAGTCTTAATATTAAACATTGGCCGTGTTCGAATCCCTTGTGGCTCATGCTTGAAAAAACACACTGACTAGAGTTCTGTTTCCTCTTTGGTATCCATGCTTTTCAATATTTTAATTTGCCAAGCATTGGCCACAGATGGATTGCCTCTATTCGGTGCGATCCTTCAATGGCTCATACTTGACTTGGTAAAATATAATCTTTTGTTATTGTTTTACTTTATCCAGTTTTGCAAACTTGGCATGTGAAAATCAATACCTTGGACAACGATGTGATTTCTTTCGATCGAATGAAACATGGGATAATTATTTAGAAGCAAAAGAAGGAATGAAATTGAGGAACGTTGAATGGAAAGGTAGGTTCCGGGTACGAATCTATGTTACTCTGTCAATTCACTAATATTTGTGTTGGGCTAGTACGGGCTAATTCGTGCTGTTTTGATATGGTTTATAGGCTATGAAAGCAGTAACCTTTGTAACCTACGTATTTTAAGGCTTTTAGCGTATATTTTACAACCTTTCCCGCCATTGCTAAACAGGAAGATATGTTATTTTTACCCTTGGTAAAAATAGAGGGTGTAGAGAAGAACAATCGGAGAGTGAGGCCACTGACCCCACCTCTTTCATTGGTCGAGGTCGTGGTCATCCTTGTCAATGGCGGAGTCGGGAAAGGAAGAAAATAACGACTTTTTAATATCGAAATATTTGTGCGCCTCGGTAAGACTTATTATGATTTTGCGTCGGTTGTTGTTTTATTATGTTGTTTGGGGTTTAAGTTGAACTTATCGGCTTTAAAATTACTGGGTAGGTTTTTTCCTGGTGACGGAAACTGTGACGATGGCGGATTGAGAGCCAATTTGGCCGAATTTCCTCTTCATCGTGTACCATGAGACTTAGTGTTTTCAGTCGTTCGAAAATATCGCCGCCAACAACCTGAGCGAAATGGATTTTCTGAGTATATCTTCTTGTTTTCTGTTTTCCAGATCAAATTATTGTTTGTGGAGATCCACTCAATCCGCCGATGATTGCTTCTCATCATGTCTATTGGATTTTCTCGATCTTTTTAAGTTCATGGTTTATTAGAGTGTTCCTTGATCACAAAGCTGCCATTGTAAATTATCAGGTATGTTGGCTAAATGATAAAGTTTGTCAAAATATTTTGTTAAGCATGTGCCAGTGATGGATCGCACCGAAAAGGTGCAATCCATCTCTGGCCCATGTGTGACAAAGCAATATCATTTGGTAGTAATAAAGCCCAAAGAAGGTTTCAACTGTTTCTGTTTATTGCTCATTTTGTCCAGCATTGGTCACAGATCAACACATCAGTGACTCACTCCTTAACTAGAGCTAGGCAAAACCGAATCGTTTGAAATTCGAATCCGATTCGACTCGAATCGAACCGAATCACTCATTTCATATAAATAACATATATCCCATTTTTACTATTACAATGCGTCGCGATTGTGAAAATAAAAAAATAAACAAAGCATGAACAAACGCAATGCATTTTCAGGTCATATCCGCATGTCTAAGATCGTAAATTTTCATCTTTTAATGGCAAAATACAATCGATTTTGGTCAAATTTGGCAAAAATCGATTGCATTTTCTCTTATTGAAAAGAAAAATTCTACATAATTAAAAAAATTTGTATTTATGAACAATTCACGATTAATTCGAATAATTTGTGCCTCGGATCAATTCGAATCAACGAATCGAATTGCACAATCCTACTCTTAACAAAACATATTTGATCAAAATATTTCTGATTGAATATTTTTGGATCACTCAATAATTGTCAAAAAATATGTTAAAATGATGAAATGAATGTTAAATTAATCAATCACAAGATATTTCTGTTTCTTCAAATTCGTTAACGAACAAAACGAAATCATGGAATAAAAACTATTTATTGGTCGACGATTCGATGCTTGACCGTTCCACCCACGAATGTCGTGAAGTGAGAGTTAGAATTGTTTGGAATTCTGATCGATGTGTGCAAAAATAGTGTTGCATGAAATATCTTAATTGAGATCCCAGCAAAAAGTGTATTTTATCGAGCATACGCCTCAAATGGACGACAGTGACCCATTTTTATGGAACTTGCTTCGATAAGCATTTTTAACAAGGGAAAACTTTTTCGGGTAAATTTCAAATAAGGTTAATAAAATATTCATGTATTTTCAATTTAACAAAGCGTTTGTTAATAAAGCATTTATCGTTGAACGACAAAACAAAAATTCTATGGTCTAGATCACGTGAAACAGATGGTGAATGAGTTTACTGAACCTCAAACGTTCTCGAATTATTATTTATTTTCATAGGAAATTCACTCCAAGAAAGCTCGGAAGCAGGACTTGAATCAAATAACGATAACTGAAATACTTAGTATTGAACTAAAAACTGCTTCGTAGGCGAATAACAAAATACAAAATACAAAAATGAACCCCCCATAGTAGAGTGCGGTTGGTGGTATCTGCTCCCAGTGAATACCTATCACTTTATTTTGTTTCTTCTAGTCGCCTCTCACACTGTAACAAAAATGCAGTAAAATTACCGTTTTGGCTGTAATTTTACTCGGTGATATTAGAATAAAGTTACAATTTACTTTTTTTTTGACGAATTATGGGCTGTTGATGGAATGCATCGCCAAGGTGCGGTCCATCAGCAGACATCATTTGCAGTTGTTTCATCGTCAGGGCCGTTTCAAGTTTGGGAATATGCTATTACTGGAAATTAACAGTAAATTTACCGCACATTTATCACACTGTACCTAGTGAGAACAGTAAGTAAGAGTTATTAAGTAAGATTTCTGATTGAAATACGCTACGGGGCTTACATCTATTATGCTCTTTTTATTTACAGGTAAAAATAATATTGCGAACAAGCAACCAAATTCTAAGCGAAAAACACGCCATACCAAAATTAACCGATAGAGTAAGTACGGTTAGTGTTATCTGCCCGGCGATGATTGAACAATCTAACACTTATTTCAATCTAACACTTATTTCTTTTCAATTTTGCCTTCATTTTTGCTGCTTCGCACGACGCGCAGGAAGTCCGTAACTACAGGGCTCAAAACTATAATGATATTTGCAGGTAGAAAAACTTTTTGGTGACGTACAACCAGCAACCAACGGCGAACAAGCATCATGGGGCCCATTAGCTAGAGTTGCGACCATGGATAGCACTGAATTAGAATGGCAGATACAAACTAATCAACTCAGGGTACCAACGTATGGCGAAGCAACTCGAGATACGACGGAACGGTATCACGGTCAGTTCGGCATTCTGTAATTATCGTGAAGGTTTTCCCAATTGGCAGAAGGTGCTAATGATGGCATTGCACGGTGGGAAACCTATCAAGGCTGGGTTTCCAGTGTAGGGTATTTTAGTCATATGTGAATTTGTCAAAGCATTGATCACTAAGGCGCGTATTCATATGTGGCCTTTCCAAGTGGATATACATTGAGTGTTTTTTTTTAAGTAAAATATGACATTTCATATTTACCATAACGCGTTTAAAGAAACGGCCAATTGCTAAAAAGAGAGTTTTGTGTTTGTGGAAAGTCATGAAGATAAAAACCAAATCATGTTCTAAAATTTCAAAATTTGAAAATATATATGGTTTTGACAGGATTTTTGCAAGGCAATTTGTGACAACATTCTCCTCTAACCTAAACAACCCTGCTGGTTAACAAGTGGCCGCCGGTACAGGGCCTTGGGCAGGGTGATCCACGCAAAGAAGTGGCTATAAAAAAAAAAAAATAGGCATTATCTCATTATCATTTTTTCAACGTTCGTAATTCATTACAATTTACGAGGCTTAGAGAATATGTTCCAACAAATCTTTTAAGTATCTAACCTCGAAAATATTTCCTTTTCACCACAATGACGTGCTTTTCGTAGTGTTTTTCTGACATTTAGGACAATACGTCTTACTTTTTCTTAATTAATTGAGGAGCGCTAAAACAAGCTATAGTTATTTGCCCGTTCACGCAAATCGTCGATAAAGTATAAAGATCAATTTAATAACTTGGAAGTAGATTGTTATGCTATGGCAGAGATCCTAATAATAAATTTCATTTTGCTAAGAATGAGCCACTGATGCACCGTGCCTGAACGACACGATCCATCAGTAGCCCATACTTAACAAAACATATTTGGGTGAGATATTTTCTGATGGGAATGGGGTGCAGATGGATCGCTTTGGATCAAACTGTTTACAATTTCTAATTTTTTTTGCGTTCGGAATTGATAAAATTGCGACTGATTAAGAATTGTTTTCGCAGTAAAGATGAAATGTCCAAATTACCTGCCGATGTCGATACTTTTAAAAGGATACGATATCTATGCGGTGGACTTTCACACTGGCCGCTACTCGTTTACTCCAATTCCGAAACTTTAAAATGAAAACTTGTTTGAGCAAATATAAAAATTGTATGCTTATGGCAATTCAAGCTATTGGTGATAAATCATCTGTCTTCCAAGGTCAGGTTTTATCGATTCTGATTTTCATTGGAAATATTACGGCAAAAAATATTTATAAAATACTCGTAAAAAACACAAAACGCTGTTAAATTTTTCCAGGCATAGGCATATCAACAGTCTGCTGGTGTAACGGCAGCGAGAGGGTTGGGGAGGGTTTGAGGTCACTGTATAGGTATACCAATGTAATAAACTGAACCTATGTCTCTGCCTATAAGTAATCACCCATGATTACCTATCTATGCTTTATGAAAGTAATTTATTATTATTATTTACAGAAAATGTTCCACCGCAGACAAATGAGAATATTGACAATATTGAAAGCAACAATTATCTGCAACTTCGTCGCAAACATTTAACTCAAGCATGGTAATTTATGTGTAATTTTAAGATGAATATTTAGGGCCTAAGCCCATACTATTGCCATAACTTTTTCCCTGAAATCTTCAGCTAAGACAACGAGTTTCAAACTATTTTTGAAGGCAGGCTAAAATTTTGTGAGTGTGTAGCGGATTTTCATAAGTTGATATGTATTTGTTTAAAGAGAAAATGTTTGGTTCTAGTCAACAATTTTCTGACCACGAGTAAATTACCTGAATGACATCGGCAATCCAATCTTGAAATTCAAGTCTCATATAATCTCATTTGTGTGGATTTGAGCGGTCTCCATCTATATGTTTTGGTAATATACTTTTTATTTATTAAGTGATATGCCTTCTACATCTATGCATCGTACAAGCAGTTGGATACGTGATGGGAGAAGACGAAGCATTGTGACGTCATTGAGGCGTTCAGTTTCACAATTGTTCGGGCGACCAATCACAGAATCGGATGATGATGACATCACACTATTATCAAACAGCCCACAACATACAGAACATAGGACAGGTGCTGTCATTTTTTAATATGTTTCCTCGTACACTGTGTAAAAAGTACAATTCATCTCCCGTGTTAATTGCACATTTCTAATATTCAAAATCACCTTGTCTATACGGTATGCCTATTAGGGGCTGTTGATGGACCACACCTCGGTGGGGCGTTCCATGAACAGCCCATAAATGTTTAAAATAGTCGATTTTATAGTTTTATTTCAATTTCACCAATTAAAATTACTCTAAAAAGGCGGGCGGTGATTTTACTGCACTTTTGTTACAGTTTAAGACCGTAGGATACATGAGAGACCAAACTAACGGCTGGTTTCGCACACAAAACTGAACCGATATAGTGGAGTGTAGTCCGTTTCAGTTTAATCTGACCTGATTTTAAAAACTGCTGTTTCGCAGGATATGAGTCAGTGAAAAATGCAGGATATTAGTTTGTGAGAAATAGTCACCATTTTTGAAGCGTAGATTATGATCCCTCAAAAATTCTGCACCCATGGTAATCTGGCAAGAAATTTTTAACGAAGTAGTAACATAAAGTTACATGAAAACACCGCGTACAGAACCTTAAAAAAGTTTTCCTCTGGAAAATTACGTTTTTTACATATATTTCTTTAAAACCTGCGGAAATTTTTTACTTTTTAAAGTACTAAAGGTCGGCGAGGGAAAGGGGCATGTCATCATGTCCCTTAAAATACGCTGGTGGATAACACGCTACTGAGATTTTCCCAATATCTCCTGAAGTTTTCAGACATATTTCAATATATCCTGAATATTCCTATGTTGGCACTGCCATCGACAAACTCCGAACCAAATTTTTACAATAATTTATATATTTATATTAAGTTTATAATAGATATATAATAATCATTTTGTTCATTTAGGACGACCAATTTCCGAAGCACCGCCAACGTATTCCGAAGCCATGGAATTACATCGAATACTCGGATTTTATGACACAAGCAATCGTTTTAACAACGCCGAATTTGACGTAGTGAGAAGCGAATACAATCTTAATCGCTCATCTCTAGACAGTAGTACATCCGGAACGTCCCGTGGTGCCTCTTCTTCACAGAGAGGTGCCACACATAGGAAATACTATCGTCGAAAACGACCGAGCCAGTTAAGAGTTCGATCACAATACGGCGCAACTCCAACATCAGGTAGTCCCTCAACTCGGCGTTCTATTATCCCTCGTGACGTCATCACCGGTCCCGCAGCAATATCGGGATCAAGAAACTCGAATCCCGTTGTTCTTGAGTTTCCCGCCACAAACAATTTCATGGAGCAAAATCCTGTTGATATTGTTAAATCATCCGAAAACAATACTGTTAACTATCGGCAAACTAATTTTATAGAACCGGTCAGGCAGAATAGGACGCCGTCCACCACTATGGTAGCAGACAACCGATCTATTGTGTTAAATAGTAATAATGGAGCAGTAGATTTAAGATCAATTACGTCCCCTACTAATTATGGTTCTATTGGAGGAACAAATCGATAAAAACTTTTCGTTCGTGTTTTCTCAAATTCGCCAAGGTACGGGCCGTCAAGGTACATGCATACATCAGTGGTACATACATGGCAAAAGTATGATTCGATGTTGGTCCATTATCTTCTTTTTGATTTTTTGTGATTCTTTGATGCGGGTATAATTTGATGAAAACCTCCATTTAACTTGAAGAATACTGTGCGATTTTTGCCGTTGTTTTTTCCAAAACACTCCTATAATATTTTTTATTCTATATTCACGTTTTAATCTTTCAAATATTAAAAATATTCAAAGAGATATGTTTTAACACAATAATATGGCAGTTCGGTGCTTTCGAGGAGACTTCTCAGACTTGGTAGATGCAGTTCATACAAATATACGAGGATGCGCTTTAGACCCCTTTTGCAAATCGGGGAAACAGTCAGCTGAAGTCATATTGCGGGCCACTATCTATTCTGCTGTGAAATATTTTTCCAAACAATCAGTCAGTGCTGAGTTCATACAGGCGTTTTTACGGTTTGTAACTATGAACTTGATGGCTTTTCATTTGTAGATTTGAAGTCAAAATTAGGCTTTCACCTATTGATGCTGTTACTAATAATATTATGTACTAAGTTAATCATGCAGCAAAGCGATGGATTTGTTTGATGTTCATTTTCAGGAGAAGAAAATCTTTTATTGCGATAAACTCAACTTACTTAAAATGCAGAAAATGTGTTCTCCTTGCAGGTAACTTTTTCGAAATGTACGGTCAAGGTTTAGTATTGTGTTTGTCAGAAATATACACAAATCTCTTAACAGATGCTGAATTCACAAGAGTATCATCAACAAGAACAAAGCTAATAAATGAATTTCTGAATGTTATCGGAAGTTTTGCAGTGATTTACTTAGTTTATTAAGTTTTTGGGTTGAGGGAAGTGTAAAATTTGAGCGTTTCCAGCAATTGCTCACCGATAACAGTAGAAATGTCTCATCTTAATCTGAAGTGGACAGAATTTATCACAATGGGATGATAGAAACTCTAACGTCGGACTTTCCTAAGCATGCTTCGTGCTCGAGTATGGCGACTTGCGAGAACGGGATTTGTAAGTTTGGATCCTGTGGGTGATATCAATCCACCAAAAGACTTCCAGCAACCAAAGGAAAGATCATGGCCACCAACTATTGAAGTATTGAAAATTGAATATCGGTTAGGTAAAATCTGGAATTCCTGACTTGAAACCCGTCATTCCATGCATGAGGTTATCCGTCCTGTGTTCAAGTGTATTCACAGCATTACTTTCCTACCGGATGAAAATGATATTTGGTGTAATTTGAATCTGAACTCTTACGCGAAAAAGACAAAACAGAACGCTACACATTTATTACGAAGTCAAGGGAATAGCTCAGGTGGCCATAAACATAGTCTAAAACGTGAAAACACGCGTATGCTCAACCAAAATGTCTTTCATATTGGTATTGGTTGTCAACGTTTTTTTTTTTAGTTCAGTTTGATGATCTTGTTATTATCTTTCATTTGATACCTTGGATGTTCAAAAACATATTGCAGCCATTTTTCTCCAAGAGCTTTAAAATTTTGATCCCGTGATCAATTGCAACTGCTACGAACTAGTCTACTTACGAACAAATGACTTACCACGTAAAAATGTATATTTTTATGTCAGGAACTTTCAACACACCTTAATTCGGAACTACTGGCTTGAAAAGCTAGAGTAGAAATGTAGTTTAAACATTTCCAAAAATACTGACCCGAAAATTACCAATTTGTTCACCAAGTTTCAACATGTTAAACAGGTCGTTTTCAAACAGCGATATATCGGGAACTATACCAGTTACCGACATAGTTATTTTAGTTCTGTAATAAGAAAATGAATTCAACTATTCATTTAATGCAAATTCTGTGAGTGTGGGTGACATTTTCCCACTTTTTTCGTTGAATTGGCGTGACCAAAGTTCGGTCATACGTTGGAAAAAAAAGAATCTTTGCTTCATGATATGATGCAAAGGCTGCCATTTTACATATTGTCGCCTTTTTCTTTAATTGCTTCATTTAAAAATGTTTTTTTTTTCTTGCCAAATCCCTTTGTACAATCTGTATTAATTTTTTTTATTAAATTCAAGCATAAAATTATAGCCTATCAAAATTTATTTAATTATTTTAGAAACCATTGATTTTGGAATTCTGCCTAAAATCAAAAATGAGATGGACTATCAGAATTTAATAAGGTATCGGAAAACTTTGCTATAGCTATATAGCTGCTATAGGCCAACTGTAAATAGCGCTGCAATTATTCAATCAAAGTTTTTATTTTATCAAACATGAGTCACTTATGGACCGATCTGTGAATCTCGGTGGGATGGATAGCCATGAACTAGAGGGAGGTCTTCGAATCCGGCAGGATACACTTAATTTAGGTAATTGCCGATTCGGATTGGTCTCAAAAATATTTGGCTCGGATCGGATAAGGTTCGGTTTCAGTTCTCGATTCAAGAAAACAACAACACTCTGACGCTTTAGCAAAAGGGGGGAGGGGGCATTCGGTCAAGACCGGAAACGTGATAAATTTTCATTCCGAATCGGATTCAGTACCCAATTTGGATTTCAGGATCAGAGCTAGATTAGAAAATTCCGACTCCGCAGACCTCTAAGTCTAAAGCATGAACCCACTCTCTCTGACGCCATGCCACGGCCAAGATATTTGGTTGCTAAGATTGGTCTACGATAAAAGGTTCTGCACTAGAGAGTTTATAGTGGCTGTGCTGCCCATTTGCGATTCATGACGAACAGAATCAAATTCTATTATAGAGGTATGCTGACCGTTGCCTCAAACATTACAGACAACAGATTTACCCTTAAAAATCACTGAAATGCCTTTTCCAGCAAAACTCACAAAAATTCATAAAAATTGTGACAGATTTGATTTTTCATTTTTATATGGATTTACCGTTTTCATGATACACAGATGAATAAATAATTGGGCGCAGTTCTTTAGTACCCGTATTTTTTTTACAATTCTTGTAGCAAGGTTCCAAAAGCAGCATTGAAACACTCACTTGAAGAAATTAACATATTGCAAAAATCGAAACCAAACGTCTCTGATGCTAGAACGTCGTTAGAAAGCTAGTAGCTACGAGGAAAAAATTCAGTGATTTGAATTGATTGAATATTCTTGATAAAAGATGAAACCAAACGATTTTCGATTTTGATTTTTTTCTGCTCTCAGAGCAAGTGTTTCAAATTTTGTTTATATCGTTTTTGATAGATTCGTAGCTATATATTTCTTTATTCTAATATTTGAGACAATTATAATGGAGAAAAGTGTATTTACTGTTTATATAGAATTGAAGATTTAATCCGAAATAATCCGAATTAGATTCGAATTTGTATTTTTGTCAGCTCTAACCGCGATCCCAATAGCGATCGTGATCCCAAAAATCAATGCTGACAACAAATTCATATTATTGTAGTAGTTTTGGTATTCTGTACATTGTTACTGACTTTACACCACTATTTGTGATTGTCTTCCTATTCTGACTCCTAATTCTAGAAGAAGGTTGACTGTTCAACGTATCCCTGCGAACTCTTATCGTTAGACATAGACGTTAGACATAGACAATATATTCGATGATTATAGACAATGTTATAAGAATATGATGATTATAGACAATATTAACAACATTTTCCCCAAAGTTCCACGCGATTTCATCCAGCCTTGGTAAGCGAGATCAAGCAGACATCTTTTTCCCCAAAAATATATAATCTGAATAAATATAATATATTTCTGTGCAAGCGCGTGACGCGAGATTTCTTCAACAGGAAATTGTAATACAATAAATTCATGTCATATCGTTGTGTGATCGCGAGAATTGCTGTAGTGTTGCACGAGAAATATTTAAGAGAATATTCTAATGGATCATCCTTGATAATGATATATGATGTCGCGAACATCATTAATGGCTCATTCCTGATTCTATATACTGGAATGTTTTCCACTTTGCAGGGTACATTTGCTTTTAGCTACAATATATACTACCAAGCGAATATTTTATCAAGCATGATTCACGAAGGGCCGCGCAATCCACCAGTCTCTCATACTACGCAAAACCTGATGCGATAAAACGCTTTCGATTGGGTTAAAATTCAGGGCGCTCTGTTTCGGGCAAACCCTTAAAAAATTTATTTTCAATAAACAATATGTGGGTGTCGAAATATCCACCCACGCTAAGCATTCCAGCTAGTTTCGAAACCTCCAACTTTAAAAATCCCAAAGCAAACAACTAAAGTTTTTTTTTCTGTAGAAACATTACTTTTTGCATCACAGAATGATTTGTCGAATATGGGCTACTGAAGGATTGCTCCGCTAAGGCGCAGTCTATCTGAGGCCCAGTGCTTGATAAAATAAAACTGTTGATAGGGTTTTGCTTAAAAGACAGCTGCTAATCACGGGGTGTATAATATGTTCTTCTTAAATATGCGTTTGATAGAAGGTCCATATATATTTATAACTGAAAAAATATTTTCAAGCCTTGTTTTTGGTAATTACACAAATATTTTATACGTTTTTGCATGGAGGCATTCATACGTGGATGACTGGGTTTCGAGAGGTAAATTGAAGTTGTTTGCACAACGAACTTCCTCTTTTTACATCCGACATGTCGCCTCAAAGAATGTTAAGCGCGAACGCGAGGGTCTCCCTTGCAACTAGAAATCGTCCGACCGTTTTTTTTTATTTGTATTTTTT
This sequence comes from Styela plicata, assembly GCA_963675895.2. Classification (NCBI taxonomy): domain Eukaryota; kingdom Metazoa; phylum Chordata; class Ascidiacea; order Stolidobranchia; family Styelidae; genus Styela; species Styela plicata. The sequence goes on from OZ023149.1 coordinate 9,850,443, forward strand.
GTAGCAACTTCTTAGAGTGGATCACCCCGTCCAAGGCCCTTTAACAGCGACCACTTATAGACGGACAGGGTTACAGTTGCTGGAAAGATATGATCTTTTCCAGTTCGGCTTAGCTTACCCAAGCTATTATACCTTGGTGGGCATGGATAAGCGAGCCGGACTCGCCGGGGCTTGAACCCGAGATCGTCAACCTGCGATGCTAACATGCTTAACCACTAGGCCATCGCGCCCACTATGTATTCGCCCAGAGCAAGGTTTTAAGAAACTTTCAGTACTAAGAGTCTCCCAAAATCACTGTTGTGCAATAAGGCTGAAGAACCTTCATTCCTAAAAGACACTTATTGACTCTAGTTCTGAAAACTTGCAAATCCACACATCCATCCACATCCACATTGTCGAGTTGACCGGTTAAAAAATTTGTTCTGAAGAACGAGAGCAGAAAACTCTTTCGAACAAAGGCCAATATAATATCGATAAAATAAACAAAAGGAGGCAACGTTACGACGATGCTACAAGCTTTGCAGATCAGAAGCAGGTTTTGGACCGACCGTGTATATCACACGTCAATGAACATGATCAAGCATGTTCAGGAATGTAGCCGCAGCGGAACCCCAAATGTGACAACAATATTCATTCAGGGTCGAATCTTATGTAAATGAAGTATATGAGCACGATATAGAGAACCGACTTTCCTGGAAGTCTTCTTAGCAATACTTGTGGCATAGTCATTTCAAGTCATTTCCTTTGAAAGAGTGAGATCAACTAGGGGTGGGCAATTCGAATAGGCAATTTGAATCGCTCCGAATCTCAATTGCTTCGAATTAGTCGGCCACAAGAGCAAAAATGAGTAAAATGAACAGGAATGTTCATTTTTAACGACAAAATATAATCGATTTCAGTACTCCCAGACATGGAGTATAAATTGAAAATAAATTGCTTTCAAGTCTGTTTATGCTGATATTATTATTTTGTATCTATAAATTTCTTGATTTTCATGGTTGACAATTTATCATAGTAAATATGAAATATTTGATATTGATATGATATGATGGTATTGATATGAAATTGATGCTTCGACCCAATTCGAACGAATTATCCGAATTAGATTCGAATTCCAAATGATTCGGTTCTGCCCAGCCTAATAAAAACTAGTCAAATATTTGAAGATTCCTCAAGACAAGGGCTGGGCATTTGAATCCGGTGATTCGAATCGATTCGAAGCACGATTAATTCGAATCTATCGTGAATCGTTCATACGAAAAACTTGTTAAATGAACTAGGACGTAATGCAATCCATTTTGGTCAAATTTGACCAAAATCGATTATATTTCGTCGTTGAAATATGGAAATTGTCTTAGTGTGAATCCAAAATACACTACACAATATAAATTTCTTTATTTTCACAATGGTGACAAGTAATAGCATAAATGGGATATTTGTTATTTACAAAGAATTAGTGATTCGATTCGAAAAAAAATATTCGGATCAGAATCGAATTTCAAATAATTCGGTTTTGCTCAGCCTCACTACCGGATAGTGAAATCAGATATTCTGGTCAAATCAGATTCACGCGAATTAACGAGAGCAAGGCGTTGTTGCGGAGCAGATTTTTTATCTAGAAAATAAAACAGAGTTGTATCATCAGCGTAACTTATAAGAGAACAAATCAGTCGTCAGGAAGGACAATAATATAAATCAAAAACAAACTTGGATCAAGAATTACAATCTTTAGAGTCGCCAGATGAAATGGAATAAGTTCCAAAGCGTTAACCGTCTAATACGACGTTGACCTTACGATTGGTTAGGAAAGATTTTATAAAAGATAGATAGATGGATACCATGCAAAGCTTCATCAAACTGGTTCATACATAGAACTTGAATAAATAGGATTTTCCGTAATTCGGATTCGGTTTTCATTATTTGTAGCGGGTGATTCGCCAGCGCCCAAGATAGATACCACTCGCTACATTGAACAATTAATACTCAATTCTGCATGGAAAAATTTTGGCTTAGGATACAGCTAATCGTCTTGCATTCTTATAAATATTTTTGTAATATTGAATGGGTTATTAAGTTCCTTTTGTGTACTGCGTACGACTTTACATGACTGGAAGCTTCATTCCGTAGCATTTGCTCCATATATTGTCTACAAATTTATGACCCGTGAATGTTAACTCCATTAGAGATCCTCTTTTGTTGCGACGATGAGAAGTGTTTTGCGCTTACAGATAAAACACAGTTTTTCTGGAAAAGTAAGTTATTTTGAGAAGAACCTGTCACAGATGGACCACATCTTGGAGGCGTGCTCCATCCATGACCCACGCTGAATAATACATGTTTGGATGAATTTCCTACAAGGCTTAATTCACTCGTTTTGAACAGACTTTTTATTTTCTTTTTCTCTTTTTAGACTAAGCAGACCAGATTTGAGCCAATTGAAAAAAATATTCGGTAAATGTTTAAATTTAGAATTCACTCCATTCCACTGAGCTCACGATAAAATAAAGCACGCAAATAAAGGTACATCAACCTTTAAAATAACAGCAAGGGAAAAAATGAAAATTGAACTATGTGGCCATATAAGGAAACTACATTCAATGTAAAATACCTTAACGCAACTGGCGCACCTTTTTTTTCTCAACAAATGTTCGTTATTTTGAGCGTTTCCCGATGTCCTTAACCATTTCGCTGGTGGCGTCGCACACAACATATCCTACGCGACAAATTGAATTGTTCAAAAAAGCAAAAAAAAAATTTTTTGCAGTAACGAATAGTTAAATATTCACATATTTTTAACTTTATTTTAATAAAGTTATGGTCATGGACTGATCAGTGGGTACTAAAAAAGGTTAATTAGAAAATTTCATTTACTGCCTATCATTGATAAATAGGATGTCCACTGATTGGGTCTAAGGAGATGCTGTATCATACGTGCTTATCTAATTTAGATGACCAACCCGATGTAACCTTGAGAGGAAATAGTTAGTGGGTTAGATATAAACAGAGAACCCAAAATTTTTTAATGAAATTCTGTTTTAAGCAAAGCGAAGAAAGCCACAAAAATGGAAAGAGCTTAGGGCTGGGGATATCATTCGGTGATTCGAATCAAAATTACCCTTAAGTCTTTTTATGCTAATATTAGTAATTCGCAACTACAAAACAGAGAAAATGTGTGATAGAAAAAATGGGATGTTTGTTATTTATATGTAATTAATGAGTCAATCCGATTCGAAAAAATGTCCGAATCAAATTCGGTACCCTATGCCAGCAACTGCACTCTAAACGGAGAACATTCCAAACGGAACTGAACCACCATGGTGAAGTGCAGTGAGTGGTATCTGACCTGAGTGATGATAAAACCACTACCACTCTTCCACTTCGCCCAGTCCTATAAAAGCTACAACAAGGTGTGTGACTCATCACTGCGCGCCGAGCAGGAAACATTCTGAAAATTATCATACGATTCTTAGTCACCTTTATGTCGCCATTTTCTCTTTGTCAAAACTAGCTTTGAATGTCAAAACTAGCTTTGAAACCAGCATGAATTCCTGTTAGATCGCGCTTCCAGAGCGCGGTCCATCAGTGGCTCGTGCTTAACAAAATAAAATTTTTCATTCGGTATGGCAATTCCAAAGCCCTCACCTTCAATAAGAAATTATGAAAGTATATTAGGACTATACTTCTTCAAATTTAGCTAGTTTAATTTTTTCAGTATTATATATCAGTTCAGTTAATATGGTAAAATAGGTGTAGTACTCCATACTAACCAACTTTGCAAACTGAAGTTATTGCGGCATTGAAAAGTTACGATTTGTGAATTTCATAAAATAGATAACGTGAAGAAAATTAATTCTAGCTATCTCGCATTCACATATTCTGATATTTTTTAGATAATATTTATAAAGCAAGGTATAAATAGAATAAATTATGAAATCGTTTGCGATTTTTTTTCTTGTGCTTCTGTTCTTCATCGGCGAAGGTAAGAAGGAGTATTATATTTCCTGCCTACATTCCGGAATTAATCACAGATTGATCGCGTCAATTAGGCGTACATGATAGGACATGAATTGTCAAAACCTTCCTGACCCCTTTTCATTTTCCTCCTTTTGTACGGGGAATATAGAAAATTTCAAGTATGAAACGCATCATTTGCCTCGCATGGGCCACAATAATCGGCGTCGTTGATGGAGGGCAGGATGGTAGAACAAGGATACTTGGGGAAAATACAATAGGGTGTATAATATAAGCAAATTAGATGAAATATTATTTATGTTTTCAATCAATCCATTTAATGTGAAACACACGCAATTAATAATTTTTGATTTTTCGACTTGGGTTTATCAAACTATTTTATGAAATCCAGGGGACTGTATCGAATGCTACTCTTGCACTGATTGTGAGAATCCAGTCAACAAGGTGGAGTGTCGATCGAATGCAACTTTATGTCAGAAGAATGAATACAGCAGTAAGAATATATTTTTGTCATAACTTATTAAATCATGATTAATTCTAACATGTAAAAAATTAACAGCAATTTCGATTAGAACAGGTACATTGCGAAACAAGCCGTTTCAAGTCAGAATAAATTTGTACGATTACATATATTTTAAAATAAAGAACATTTTAACTTATTTTTTTAAGGCCAAGCACGGTTTCACTACCGAGCGTGTGCTTCAGCAAGGCACTTCGAGGGCTAATACAGTCAGGGCTGGGCAGAACCGGATCATTTGGAATTCGAGTCTGATTCCAATAATATTTTCGAATCGGATCGAATCACTTATTCCGTGTAAATAACAAATATCCCATTTTTAGTATTACAACTTTTCTTCAATACATAGGTATAGTTGATAGTGTATATTCACCATCCATGTCTAAAGCGACCGTTTTCATATTTTAATGACAAAATACAATCGCTTGCATTTTATCGTTACGAATGGAAATTTCACTTCATTTGTCAAGTTTTTGTTCCCATGAACCATTCGCGATTGATTCAAATAATTTGTGCTTCGATTTGCCGAATCGAATTGTCCAGACCTAATTACAGTATAGATACACACTATCTTTACCACTCGCGGATCATAGTAGGCGTTATCTGCATGTAGGACAGGACAAAACCGAACAACTTGATTATGGAATATGATTCGGTTGTTTTCTCGAATCGGATCGAATCACTAAATATATACAAACAGCAATGTCTTGTTGTCACTTCGATCATATCCATAATCAAAATTGTGGATTCGGTAACTACGTGTGTGCACTGATAATGAACGATACAATAAAACTGGAAAGTTTCGATTCGCGCTTTATATAGAAGAGCACAAATAATAATCGTGTCAATAGCTTAAAATTATTTCCTTGTATTTTACACTTGAAACATTATAATCCCGGTTCATTTTACTTCGTATGTTCATTTGGCCAATTCACGACTAGGGCTGGGGAAATTCGAATTATTCAGAATTCGAATCTGATTCGAATATTTTTTTCCAATGAAACCACGAAATTCATATATACACCAACTTTCCTAGTAGCCTACAATTTGCCCCGTCATCAACATAAATGAATCTATAGGTCCAGATGATATAAACAGACGTAAGAGGAGCTATATATATATATTTAATTTTTATTTCATTTTTGAGGGCAGAATCAAATTTGAGCAAAATCCAAAATTAAATTAAATGTATTTTCAGCAAAATAAGAAATATCCCCATGATTTTGTTCCTAGTCCTGCTTGGTGACTCAGTCGGTCAAGCGCAATAGTATTGTCCGAAAGACAGATAGTCCGATACGTGACCCATTTCAGCACCGAGCGTGCCCTTCCTGGGTAGCTGTAACATAAAAAAGATACAAAGTCACTACAGGGGTGCGTGCCTAACGGTTATAGGCGCCTAACCCCCCCTCGGTAGGTCTGGGCAATTCGATTCGATGTGATTCGAATCAATCGTGAATCGGCCACAGGTACAAAAATTCGCCAAATGAAGTAGAGTTTTTTCATTTTTAACGACGAAATGCAATCGGTTGTATTTTGTCGTTAACATAGAATTTTTCCCTCTTGGACCTGATTGTAATCGAAAATACAGTTTTTAAGCTAATAATGGTAGTTTGTAATCGTTAAATTCCTAAATTTTCATGAAAGAGACAATTATAGTAATGGCAAAAATGGCATATTTGTTATTTTCATGAAATCAGCGATGCGCTCCGATTCCGATTCGAATTCCAAATGATTCTATTTTGCCCAGCCCTACCACTCGGTAGGTTCACGGACAGACCATAGCAACAATTCGAAAACCCTAAAAAAGTTGCCCATTACTATTCCCGACTGATTCAAATTCCCGAGTTTGAATTCCTGGTTTTGCTCATCAATGTAATCAATGCAATGCAATCAATGCATCAATGCAAATTTCAACAACATTTGTGATCTGCACTGTAATTTTAATCAGTGGATTACCCTTTTTAGGTGGACGAATTGACAGATTATGCTCAACAAATACGGAACCTGGATGCACCGAAGTGAAACAGAACGCAAGAATATCTTTGGAACTTTCATTGAAAAAAATCTGTATCAGTTGTATGTATCTTTTCTTTAATAGCATGGTCAAAACAACTTTGGAATCTTCGCCAAATTTTAATTAGTTATCCTATGAAGTCAAATTTTATTTTATCAACCATACGCCACAGAAGTCAACGAAAAAATTCGCCAAATAAATTTGTTTTTCACAGGACTGTTTTGGGTGTGATATAGAGTTTTTCACAAAACTGTGCAAATCATCAATAGGTATGTAGTTTCGCCTTCAAAACTATTTAGTACCTTGATTTTGAACCCGGTAGGCATTTTACCCCAATGGGCCTTGCTTATAGCAAACTTCATTAAAAAGTAGTTTAAAAAACTTTGATGAAATTTATTTCTTTCTTTTTTGACCCTTCAAATCCAATATCAAATTTTTCCTACTCAAAAAAAAAAAAAAAATTGAAAAGGTATCACTACTCATTTTCGAAGCTAAAAAATTTATGATTTATTGGTTCCGACTGCCGCAATTTTTTCCAATTAAGTGAACGGCACTATGATGTTATAGTTGACTAATTCGGCCAAAAGTACCGAATCGTACTTACTAAAATGTCACTTTGCGATTTGCTATTTTTTATGAATACAAATCGCAAAATGAAGGAAAAATTTTAAGACTGCAGAAATTGTAACAAAAACAGACAAAAAAAAACGATAAATATTTTTATTTATAAGAATGTCGTTCAATATGTCGATGATATAGCAATTTTGGACCCAGCCTCAGGAAATTGACAGTGGGAAACAAATATACAACCGTAATTAGTTGTTGCTTGCGACTCTGCTTTTTTAGTAACCTATGTGTAAGCCAATTTAGCACAGTGCCCTTAAACGTTCACTTTAATTTTTTTGTTTTGTTTAATTTTGCCCATTTTTCCATATCTTGATAATCAAAATAGTTGACTTTGTGTTCTTTAGCACATCCTGTGTAGTATAGGTGGTATATGCAATTTTCAGGCGGTTAACGATACATAAAAAATAGTCGATGCTCGCCGACACATCCCTACTTTTTACAAAATAGAACTACATAAGAATCAAATCAGTAAATTGTTTGTCTTCTTATGTTTACAGTTGACAACGGCAGCGTAAAACTTCAGGCAATACCTTTCTTCATCATAGGATTGTCACTGCTCTTGGCAAAATTATTCCAGTGAACCGTTACGAAGCAATGGCAAGAAGAAGACTGGCACTGCGTAGATGTTTTGTCAGATTTGTTCAATTCTTGCTAATAAATGGAATTAATCAGATCATCCGCCTATTTTTTGAGATAAGTTTATATAAGAATAGGGATAAGATTTCATTTCAATCCCGCGCGAGAGAAAAGCCGAAATACGGCGAACCACGGCCTCGCGTGCAGACACCAGTTCCAAGTCGGGGCAAAGGCTTTGACTTTAGATTTTTTCTGTCGATGGATGGCGGAAGAAGCCGAAATCAGCGCTTACGTAGACCGTACGTAAGTATGTAGAACGTCCGCCAGGACGATCACAAATACCATCGACGACGAATGATACACTTCACTAATCAAGCAACTTCACCTCGGGATGTTTTTTTAAGAGAGCAGTTGCTTGCCCTGCATAGCAGTTCATTTTCTTCGGTTGATTTCGAATACGAGATTTATTTACCTAAATAAATCTTGTAATATGTGAAATGAGATGATGATCTTTTGTTGTTCAATTCTCAACTTCATCTTATTCAAGTATCCTTACGGCCTTGGTCACATACTTCATAAAAGAAGGGAAACAAAGGATAGACAGTTCGTTCTTTATTGAGCAAAAAAATAACGTTCAAAAAAAGTACACAAAATCAAGTCTGAAATTTAAACTATTATTAATATATTGCTATCAAATTCGATATGCTTGAACAAACCCCCAAAAAATTCAAGGAAACAGTAATCTTTGACGTGCCACACTTAAGAAGACAACATATTTTAAGTGAAGTTCGCGCACTTAAAAAGAACTTGTAAGAAGCGGTATTCCGAAGAATCGAAGTATCAAAGAAATTTAAGACCAACAATCCCAAGAGGAAATATTTGCATCTTTGTGTTAAGCGCGAGCGATGCTGAGCAGACTTTATATAAAAACTCTCTGCCTAGATTGATTTAAATCTTTTTTTCATGCTTTATAACGATTAATCGGATTCGCATACTTCAATCATCGGGTCATCTTCATCACTTGCTGGAATAAAAAACCAGATTCTTGAGGATCGTTTCGACTTCGAAATCCCATTGTGACACCTCCAGATGTTCCAGATACTATGCGATCTGTTGATGTTGGAGACAGACTGTGAATATTTCCCGAGTTCGAATGAGATACAAATCTTCTTGCTTTTCTTTCTTGAAGAGAAACGTAATCTTTAGCGAAAGAATAAGAAGTATACGGACCATTGCGTAAGGTTTGTGTTACCGGAGTATTGCAAGAACTAACCAGATTTTCTTCTCGAAAGTCATTCTCGTCGTTATAATCCAGATACGAGGCAGAGGTGTTGGATACCATATCAAGAGGTTTATACCTAATATTTGGTTGCTTAGGTTGAGGCTTGTTCGACAAAACTTGTTTGGTGAAATTTTTGACGGATCTGAGTGGAGCTTGCTTACAAACTGGGTCAGTATCAAGTTGACTACATTGTGATAACATTGGCGGGGTACTGGAAAGTTTGCGTTTTTTAGTCGAGATTCGAGGACGAAAAGCGGACGAGTTTTGATCTGAAGTTGTAAAGCTTGAATTTTTATTGTAGAGTAAAACTGGTGATCTTCTTCCATTGTTATCTGACACATCCTACACATGCTGTTCCCACTTTGAAATGAAGATTTAATAGAATCATTTGTAGACAAAGCTTCCACTTGCTCTCTGTTGCGTTGTTCAGGTTTGAACGAAAGGGATGTTTCGTACCCTTTACCAGTTGCTGGAAGATCAGATGCTGACTCTGAAGGTGATGATCGACCTGCGCTGTCCACAATGTCGTCTTTGCAAGACAATAATTCTTTCATGTCTGAACAAGAATCTTTCGCCTCAACTATAGGAATGTTCCCGCCCCCAGGCTCCCATTTTGTGTTATTGCCAGTTTCAGTTGAAACGATATTATCCGTCATCCCTTGCGTTACTTGCTTCTCCTTCGACGGTTCTTTGTTTGATGGCAGTATCACAACCGGTTCACTAATAGTTACCGGAATGCTTTCGGACAAACTTCTTTCAGCGCACTTTGGATTTGGATTACATGTATTTGGAGATGCGACGCGCCCGGTGTCCTCACTATTAATTCCACCTATAGTTAGTTCATTTGGTTGTGAATTTATCTTTGTATCTGAACTATCAGCATTTGCCTCCTTTGAAGAGTGTTTTATTTCTTGAAATATACCGCCTTGACTCGATTCCCCCGTTGTCTTATTTGAAGGCCTTTCTCGGTCTTGGATAGACTGACATAACCTCTTTTTTTTTCGTAGCATAGATCATGCAATGTAGGTGTATGTGATGGTTGCACCGTGTCGGCTGATATTATTCGAGTATTTATGCTGGCAATCTGTTAAATATGTTGAAATTGTTTATGGCGGAATATTCTACTTTGGGCAATGTTCGACTCGGTCAGAAATATTATTTTGTCAAGCATGTGCCAGAGATGGACCGCGTCTCATCGACGCTGTGCATCAGTGACACATACTCAACAAAAGATGTTTTGACCAAAATTTTCCGATTGGGAAACGGAGGACAAGGGAGAAGAACACTGGTGTATAGGCAATACAATATATCGCTCACTATTGAATGGCATGATATTTCAGTTTTACAGTTTTTGTCCCATAAAATCTTAACCGTTTATAGTGCAGTTGCTATTGTTCAATTCAATCACAAGTGAGGTCATCGCGCCGTGATTTTAGGATAGGATTCCATTTCTATCCTGCGAGAGAGAAGAGCCGAGAATACATATAGCACAGGGCGAACCACGGGAGTTTTGGCTTAACATTTTACTCATTTTTCCTGCGCATGGACATGGTTGGTAGAGGAGGTCGTAAGCAGCGCTTTGGTGAACCACCGTGCATCGGCGAGGCGTTCAGTAGACCTCTAGCATATATAATCATTGGTCATTTGGAGATAGAACGCAGGACGTTAGAGATGCGTAGCTCGAAACGTATTCTAGACGCTTTACCGATTGACCTAACCGGGCATCCTCAGCGCACACACTCGATTTCGGTAGCTCGAAGTGCGTCGATGATTTCTGAAACATTTTAAACTTATCTTTTAACGAACTAATGTAAAAGAGTTTCTGTCAATGTCATGAAATGATAGGTTTTGTCGAGTTTCATAGAAATTCAAACCTAACATTCATCTCCAACCTAACCTCAGCATCCGTTTGACTTTCTTGATTGTTGAAATCAACTCGGTTTTTGGTTTCATTTTCCTCAATATTTTTATTTAATTGATCAACTTTTTCTTTCAGAATTTTGTTTTCTTCTCTTAGCTTAGTAGATTCTTCGAAATAAATTCGTTTGTCGTGCTCAACGGAATCAAATCTGACTTTTAATTCTGTAAATGATAAATGTATATGATAGTTTCGTAAAGAGCGCCGTAGACAGTTTTTAGTGGTCTTTCGCTGCTGTTTGGCTAGGTAGTTCGATTGAACGAAGCATTTCGGTGGTAGTTCGAGAATAAATACACATACTACGCTATATTATACACTACTATATTTCATGCCACTTTAATCTATAAACAACGAAAAAGCCGGTTGGAAATATTGTTTGTTAACGGAATCATGGCATGCATTAGAATTTTTGATTTTATTTAAACGCTTTCGTCTATGTTGAATCAGATTTACACGCTTCCAAACGAAATAGGTATCATCAGAAAAATAACCTTTCAATGCTCTAACGGCCACACAGGCAAACACAGAAAAAAACTTTAATATGCTTCACCGAAAATGCACCATATATATTTCCAACTAGATCGTACACAACAACAACTGACATTGCCCAGGGCAAAAAAAAAATTGAAAAATCATCTTTGGACACGGATCACGTTGATATTTTCAAAGAATAATATACATAGATTGAATGGAAACGAATCAAGGAAAAAAGTGGAATCAGAAATTCCATTTTACCAAGGCGCGGTGCGATCTATCAGTGGCTCGACAAAACATGTTTTGAAAAAATATTTAGAAATGTCCTCGACTAATGAGTAATAAAGAAGGGGGTGCAGGAATTTTAACAAATAATTCCAATTATGGCGCCAAAAGGGAAAAAAATAGTGCTTTCATTGTATGGATCATAAAAGAAATAAAAAATCGTGGCGAGGCGTGAAATTTATTTGAAAAATCGGATTTGGGGACCTAATAGGCTAAATAATTCTAATATTTGTTTGTGCGACCGGAACGCGCAAAACTTTTTTAGTTTTCCTACGTTAGGAAATTTTTCTGTCGGCAAGGGGGCGGGGCATGGCATGGCAGCATACCCTACGTCCCTAAATACGATGTTTTTTTTTATTAGTGTCCACTGTACAACATCCCAAATTCTCATTTTACCCTGCATATTCCGCTGTGTTTCAACATGCTTTTCTAGTTCCGTTTTTGATTTTTTGACGCTTTCCTCGACTGATGCAAGTTTCTTGTTCAAGTTTTCAATTTTTTCTATCATTTCATTTTCAGAAATCTTGGACTGTTCTTTCAATTTTGCTATCTGTTCGAGAAATGATTATTATAACAAAAATATTCAAAAACAAAGTATTCTACGGATATCCAGTACTTATTCATTATTCACCATTATTTTATTACCCCAAAGTCATATTTTATTTTGTTCCACAATGCAGTATGGCAGTAAGACAATCATTTGCGATATATTATTAAAAATGGTTAATAGGAGACCACAAACGGTAGCGTAAAGGCTTAATTGTGCTGGAAAGCTTACACGTCGAAGGCACAGAATCTTGTTTTCTTTAAGGTGTCTTTTATCTGTACAGGGCGCAAGCGTCCTTTAGAGTTCTTCGTCTTTGTTTTACATCAGAGGTAAGGATTACTATATGGATATAATGCATCAGGTATAGAGTAATAAATGCGATATATATATTTATTAAAATTCACTCTGAGCAAGGTCGGAAGAAGTCAAAAGGAACCAATTAACGGCCACTTAAAAGCAGAGATCTATTAAAACAAGTGGTACCAGCAACTGCACTCTAAATGGAAAACATCCCAAACGGAGCTGAACCGCCATGATAAAGTGTAGTGGGTGGTATCTGCCCTGGGTAATGGTAAAACCAGAAGTAATTGATAGGTTTCGGATACAAGTGAGTGATAAACATAGGCGTTCTAAAGTGCAGTGAGTGGTATCTGCCCCGGACAATGGTAAAACCAGAAGTAATTGATAGCTTTCGGATACGAGTGATAAAAATGGGTATGCTGATTGTCAATGAACACTGTCAATGGCGAATAGACACTTGACCTGATTCTCGTGTTCCGTCTTTAATTGCGCAATTTCGTTTTCCAATTCTTGATTTGCATGTTTGAGCTCTCCCTGGATTTTTCCCGAAGACTCAACCTGTTGTTGTAGTTCTGAAATGCAATAATTCATTAGTGGCTTATGGTAAAATACTATCCCATTTTTTACATACAATATGCAAATATAAACGTTCACACCAAACACAAATGCTTATAGTTGGCCAAGCATGTGCCACCGATCGACCGCGCCTTGACGGCGCGTTCCATCAGTGGCCCATACTTGACAAAACATACTGCTTGGACAGGATTTTTACGATCAGACAGTTTTGAACCTTACCAACCACATCTTTATGATCGCCTGTTGCTTTTCTCTACAATCTTATGTGCATCCGACACTGAATTTTCTGCATCTAATAAACGACATCTTAAATCCTGTATGACTTGCTTAAAGGATGAATTTTGATCTTCAATGCATTTTAATTCATTCTTCAATTCGGTGATCTGAATCAAAATTATTTTTTGGAGTGCATCACGCTAACCAAGGCCCCGTACAAGCGGGGATTTTTGGAAAGACAGGGTTAGCGTTGTTAAAAAGGTATGATCGTTCCGGTTCGGCCTCGCCTACAAAAGTTGTTAATGGGAAGATGTACTGTGATTTGTGAAAATTTGAATATTATAATCAACTTCGTAACATTACAAAGGTATTTAGATACCGACTTCAACACATGTTATGTAGGTTCATATATGAAACATGTGAAAATCTGACCTGAGAGGTCAATAATTTCTCTTTATCACTTGTACCTCCATTGTCTTCTTTCAAACGATATCGCGTTTCTTGATCTAAAAGCTAAATAAAATATATATCGAAAATATTTGGAATACTTGAAGATTTTTTAAACGCGTCGAATGATTTAACTTTGACTGCAAATACTGCCGAAATATTTCATAAAACAAAAACGCGAACGAGTTGTACTTTCTCATTTGTGAAAAGCAATAAAAATGCAACGTAGCTTTATTTCGCGCCTGTATCTATTATTTTGTTAATCACAGACAAGGTCACCATCCATCAGTGGTTCATAAAATTTGAGTATTTTATCATTTTTCTGATAAGATCATTTATAACTAAAATTTATGAAATTTTGTAATACCTATTCCCAACAATTAACTAGTAATAATTTTAGTTTATGCAAATTCGAAAACGTTACTGGAATGGATGCCACATGATATAATGAGAGATCAGGTAAAATAACTCTCTCAAAAGATATTTTGTCGAGTATGGGACACTGATAAATTGCTCTGTCGAAGAGTAGAAACTGTACCTGTTTTTGCAGCTCATCTCTTTCTTTTTTATATTCGTTGACCAAGCATGTTCCATGTGCACATGCCCGGACTAGTTCTTTGTTGAGAGCTTTTGAAGCTTCGACATTCTTTTGAAGTAAAGTTTGGGCAGCTGTTGACTGCAAAATAAAGGAATTTTGTAAATACCGGTATTTGTATTATTACAACCAATTGCAGTGTGGTAGAAGTTTGATTTTTTGTCTGTCCCAAACCTTTCCCGGTGAACAAAAAATGCGTTTAACAATTTTTCGTTTTGCAGTGAATTCTAGGCTTCGAGGGATAATGAATTTGAACATTGAGGCAAATTCCTGATATTGACAACATAAAACACGGTTACCTCTTGTAGCAATTTGGATAATTTTTCTGTTGTTGTCTCAATCGATTTCAGTCTTTCCAATACAGCACTGGTAGAAGTCTCTCTAGATGATACTTTTTGTTCGGCTTGCTTAAGATTTATTTCTAAATGATGCCTGGAGCAAATATCATTGAAATATTAGATGACTGAAAGATGGATATAATGAAGACAAATGGTAAGGAGGGGGGGGATGCCAGGGATACGATACTGGAATTCAGTACATTATTCAACTTCGTTAAATTACGTTACGTTATATTTAGGGGAGTAAATACACAAACGAATAAAAGAAAAAAGTGCAATGCAAAACAAATATTAAATTGGCATTTGCTCATACATAAAGTTTGAAAAGTTGGATCATTAAGTATTCGCAGCGCGAGAAGTAAACAGCTCGGCAACCAGCACCCGCGAAATTTGGTTTCTGTTGAATTAAAGAAAACTTCACATTCAGGTGCAGTACACAGAGGCCTATCATTACATTTTCTCTATGTAAAAAAACCACCAGTCAAAATTTCAAAAAAGAGTTTGAATAATGTTAGGTATCATAACGCAACAGGCTTGAGTCCGTGTTGTGATTTTCCTCTCAGCCCCTTACCTCGCCAAGCTCATCAAACTAAGTTCTTTTTTCAGGCCGATAACTGTTTTGTCTGCTGCTTCAAGAGATTCTTTCAACTTTTGATTTTCTTCCTTGAATTTTGCTTCGTTTGTCAAAATGGATGCTTGTTTTAAATCATTCTTCAATTCCTCATGTTTCAGTTCCGCATTCTAGGCAAATATAGTGCGTTTTAAATATGCAGAGTACAAGTAAAACTAGTCAAGTTAGCCAGTTTCACTAAATAAAAGAAATTGTTCACCCTCCTCACAAGTTTTCTATGTCTTACAATTCTTATTCCTTCTGAAAAAAGTTAAAATTCTGCTTTAGCTTGTCCAAAAGTTGCCAAAGATAATGATTTTACTGCAAAATGATTCAATAAATAAGGGCTTTCATAAAATTATTCAACCTCAAACTCTTACAACATTTTTACCTTGATTTTTGTATCGGCTTCATCGAGACTTTGTTCCGCTTGCAGCTTGTTAGCAAGTAACTTTTCTACACGGTTTCGAAGATCACTACATTCTGTCCTTTTGTACTGCAATTCTTCAAGAGCCTACACATCGAAACGAGCAAAATAGGAATAGAAACACACTTAGGTCGTGTCCGACATTCTTTTGAAGTTCGCTCGTCGATTCACAACCATAACCTAATTGACTAAACGATTGACAAAATTTCTTAAATTTTTAGGTGTGTTTATGAGTGTTGATAAACACACCAAACATGCATATAATAAAAATACCGATTCATTCCAAAAATATTGATAAACCCCAATTAATAACGTGTACCTAACTTGAATTATTATGACCTACTACATCATCAATCAATACTGGCAATGATTTTTTTTTGTATAGTTTGCGTTTAAGCCTTGCATCCTTGAAGTTGCGTATAGTCCAATTAGTCCTAGGGTAGGCGTAAGTTATATGTCGCAATTGACTATCGGCATACTATTGCTATCAAATAAAAAAAATGTGATAAAGCCTAACGTTAGACCTAGTTAACGTTTGAACGTTAATAGTTAACGTGGATTTTACTTTACATTGATGTACACTAACTCGCTTTTGAAGAATATTACATCAAAAAGCGACCACTGGAAATCCAATGTGAGCTTATAACTTACGCTAATATCGCTAAGTTATAATTCAAGGCTACCGGTAACTAGGCCTTGTTAACTTTACACTACATTGTTTATATAACAGCCGAAACTTCACATTGGACAACGGCATTCGCATATACACAAACATTAAGTTATAGAGATAACACAGGCTAGATGCTTTACCTGTATCAGATTAGTCCGATATTTTATCAAATCACTCTGGTTGACTTCCGTTGAAGTCGTACTCGACATCCCGATATAATGCAACGACTGCTAACGCTAGGACTAAAAGAAAACTGATTTCAGATGCGGCTTGACCCAGTCTTGATATTGAACATATATGTATGTTTTATTCTATCTGAATTAAAACGATCAGGCCCTATAACGTTCGGTTCAGCAGGATATTCATTTTTCGATCAAAGTTCAGAGTTCTTGACTTTGACCTTTTGTTAGCGTCGGTCGCGGTTCAGTTCGTGCATTATGACGCAACAGTGTTACTTAACAGATCGCCGGAGTCGAATCCGACGGTTTTTAGTTAGGTTTATTTCGGTTCTGTTTACAATGACAATGTTTTCTTTTTAGATCAGTGGTGTCACGACAAGGAAAAAATAAGAAAAATCAGAAGCTGGAAAGCGAATAAAATAAAAAAAAAAAAGATGCACTACTATATGAAATAAAATTAAATAAGTATCACAAAGGACACATGCATTTGGGCGTTGACTCACAACTAAACACACCCTAGTTCAGGCGGGCGGAATCGAGAGATAATAAAATTCAATAATTGGAGCAGGTATTGCCATCGGGTCTACTGGTTGTCAAATAAAAAAAATGTGATACATCACAGTAACAACCAAGTGGGAAGGGTGCAGACATTTTAAAGGATAACGATGCAAAAATATAAGTAAATAAGAAAGTTGACTATATGACACTTTAAAAACAAGCCCTTCATCGAACAGTCTCTTGAGTTCATTCTGGTGTTATTACGTTTCTAAAAGTGCTGCCCAAGCCGATCAACGCTTGGTCTAAAAATACTACTGAGTCAATCACGAACCACGGATAAACGTACTTCCTGGGACAATTTATCATTGACATACGCTTAAACAAAACATGTCTCAACCAGAATAACAGAATGGGAATAGATGCACAAACCGACTTGTGAATTAGAAACCAGTGACGGCCGCACTAGAAGCAAAACGCTGGAGCACTGAAGGTCGTGGTTTGCCGAATGGCTGAGCCGTACTCTTACCTCATCTTCCGCGGGGTGAAATGGAATCCCATTCTACCATTTTCAATATTCATGTAGTGGTAAGCGACAAATTTTTTGAAGTGAATGTTTCGAGAAGCTTTGAAAAAATATACAGATCGGATTTTCCCGCAAACCTGAATTTATGTATATCTTTGGTTGAGCTGAGAAAAATCTGTAACTGTAGCAAAATCTGCAACTGTTTGTCTTTTGTGATACATATTACAAGGGCGAGATGAAGAAGGAGAGCAAGCTCGGGTCGTAGAGCTGAACAAGTTCGAAGTTTCTTTAGCATAAACACGCCGGTATTTACACCGGGACTCAGGTCGGTATGTTAGGCGAGTTTACTAATGTGTAATGTGCGGGTGTGGATCATAGGAAGGGAAGAGTTGAGGAGTTTAATTCCGAGATAGGCATGATAGATATACGTAGATGAGGCAAAAGAAGAAGTGTGAGTGAATTGGGTTGGGCTATGGGCAGTGGAGGGGGGTGGGGGAGGGTATGCTGATATACAGGGGAGGTGGGTTGGGAATACAAGGAAGAGGGAAAGCTATGGTGGATTGTGGTCAGGCAAGGCAGTTAGGTGAGGGGGTTGGGGCAGGCAGGGCAAAAAGAGAAAGGTGGTCAAGGGACCGGCAGTACAGGTTGAGCGACCGGGAAGGACGAAGTAGGTTGAGGATAGGCACCACAGGACAGGCTGTTTAGCGATATGGGTCAGGAATATAGAAGTAGATGAAGTCAGAACAAATGAAGGGAGGGTCAGAACAGATAAAGGGGTATTGGAATGGATAAAGTAGATATAAGTCATTCCCATTTGCAAATACAAATGTCCTTAAATGAAATAGTTTTGATATTTTGATGCAGTTTTTATGTCGTTTATTGATATAACAGTTTCAAATTTAAAGATAAAATTTCTGTAAATATTTTTCTGTTAAGCTTAGTGGTAATGGTCTATAATTCTTATAATCAAAAAAAAAAGTTGAAAAAAATATATGATTGCTTCCCTCTTTCCATCAATAAAGATACCTAAAAAACCTATAGCACAATAATGCTCACGACTACAAGTAGCTGCACTTACACTCGTATAGACAGCAAATCTGCGCTTTTCTATCCTGCTCTGCTTCACCTCGTCATATATATTTTACTCAGTGAAAAATCTCTATTAGAACATATAAAGAATTGTATTTCTTGGATTACCTTCGCGATTTTATACATATCTGTACGAAGAAACATAAGAAGCTTCTGGACTAAGTATTCAAATTTATTTCCAGTTCAATCTTGCGTGAAAGGAAATAAAGAGGACATGGTTAGTAACTGTAACCCAGGGCAGAAACTAAAATGTACCGTGAATTATATTACCGTAATTATTAAAAAAGGTTATTTTACATTAACAATTATTATGCAGAATATTGATTTCCAGATGGAAATATAGACCAATATAAAAATGTTTGTTCTCATCACAAGATGGCGGGTTTCAAATGAGATCATCGACCGGCAGTTTTTGCCTTATTCTTAATCCCCCTCCACGACTTCCACCTCTGATTAAAATGATATCTTAATTGTATTACACTTCTCTACTTGATATCAGTAAAATATGTCATCACCGCCCGTAACGTGTCATTCACTCATTTGGGAACAGCCCCTAGGCCGTGATCAACGCGATCTTTCAATTTACATCTTTATTGAACCAGGTGATTATCAATTTTCATGTTTTCAGCTGCATTTTGCTGTTTTGATCCAACATTGTATTAACGATTATTATAAACTGGTAAATTTTTATCTTTTTCTGTTGGTGCGTCGGGCCCTAACTAGAAGATGTCGGAGATCTTTTGTGCCAATTTAACCCAAACAGCAAATTAATTTTGTCAAAAATGAGCCGAATAAGACGCGGTCCATGATTTACTAATACTTAACAATGGATATTTTGACAAAAGGAGGAGAGCAAAATTTTGAAAATTATACAAAATGAATTTATGATGCCATAACTGGCGCCACAGGCGAAAAATTTTACTAAAAATTGAGGTTTATTGTATGTCATTGTAAAACAGTTAATTCGGGACTTCAAGGTTTAAAATGTGCTAATTAACAGCAAATAGTGCTGCACGCTCCGAAAGTACGCGAACAATTTTAGGATTTCCTACGTTTCAAAGATCATTTTACGCTAAGTACGCTAGTGTATGATTGTGAGAATACAATCTTCTCTTGTTTCATGCAATAGCGACAAATGGATTTGTTTTGACGTGTAAACGTTTTGACTTTTGAGTAACATTTTTCACTGATTAAATATCCGAATCATGACCCTAAGTAGAACACGGAAATAAACTCATCTCCGCTGTACTTTTGTTGCGTTTACTGTAGCAAAACTACACAAAATTAACGGAAACGTGCAGTTAGTGGTGTTCTTGTATACCTAGTATATAGTCCACCAAGTCATACACATAGATAAATTGCACAATACATAAATAGTCCTCGCTTGCTATAAAATAAAAGTTTACGAATGATGTTCGGGAAAAAGCTTGAATGGAATGCAGCATTATCATAGAACATATAATTAGTTTGATTGGAAATCGACGCACATCACAACAAAGGTGAACCAAAAGTAAATTTTATATCAGCAATTAGTTCACAATAAGAGCTTAGTATTGTTATATCAAAATGATTCAAATTTTATATATATATTTTTTTTAATCTGTGAATGAGTGTTTGGTGAATATTTATTAATATTTTTAAGTACAGGTATTTTGACAAAAAAGGAAATAAATAGGCCAGGAATTATATTTACTGAGTATAATTTATTCCTAATCACTCTTCCCTGTGAAAATTATGTTGTGTATTATATTTCTTGACTTCGAATTTGGTTAGGGTAAGCATATGGGCCGCTTTATATCTAACTTTTTCAGCATATACCTCAGAGCTGAACTTCTGGACGGCGTGATTCGCTAGAGCTAATGCTAAGCAATGTATTATGTATGTTCCAAACGTGTTCTCTCTCGCTTTTGTTTGAATTGTAATCATAAACAAGCTCCAGATTCATTCAAAATTAGACAATTTCGTATCGGTACAATATTGACCTAGTAAAAAAAGGATTTAGTTTGAAATTATCAACAGCTGTGGCCTTTCATTTTATTTTCGCATGCGTTTAACATGGCCGTCACTTAAGTAAATAGGTAACTGGAATATGTCACTGAATAGGGGGACAGTTGTTATCCTTTGTTTGAAATCGAATTGGTTGAATGTTCCGCTGGTTTAAATAGGTACCCAACTACTACTGGTTATTTCGCTGGTAGTATTTTTCTACCACGAGATAGAAAAATGATATTCTGATTACATACACGTGCATATGCATTGTATTTCAATTACACAGTTAATTTCGGAATTGTTACAGAAATAGTGGCAACCACTCGCTGGTACAGAAATATTTCTATTTTCGCTGTGCCGCCACGGTGACCAAATGACGAAATTTCTGTCGAGACAAGCTTTGTTAAGTATGATTCACTGATGGATCGCGCCGTCGAGGCGCGGTCCGTCTGTGACGCATGCTTGACAATTCCAAAAAAAAATACTGATTAGATTACCTTCCGTGCGTATTTTTGTTCATCGATTCGGTTGGCTGAGATGTAATTGAAATATCACACGAATAACAGGTTTAACAACTATAACATAGACATAAAAGTAAAATACAAAGCATTGAACATGGTAAACATAATGCTTATCGTGTCGATATTTACAACCATACTGGCCATTGTTACTGATATGGTAGCTCTGATCACCTCAAAATGGGCACAATCAGTGAAAACAAGGGCGTGGTTGGGATTATATCAAGTGTGTGGAGAAGGGGTTGCTGATAAAGGTTGTATTGGATATGGAGGTAAATAATAGTTAATTATGGTATTTTTTATTATTTCAAAACTTGGATAATTGTTTCGACTCGTTAATCCATTCACTTATTTTTTTCAATACCGCCGAGTAAAATTACTGTCAAAGACCAGGGATTTTGTGGAATTTTTTGATACAGTGTATGATGTTTTCTCAATAGAGTGCAGTTGCTGGTACTACATTTTAAAAACAGCCCTTTAGCATGTAATGGGTCGGTATTCGAATTCTTTTGAGCGTAGCCCCCGGGCTTGAATAGAGCGAATTTGAATAGTAAAAATATTACCTCACAGGTCTCAAAAAGTTGTTCAAAATGTTTGTACTCTTTAGCAAAACAAACCTTACATAAATAACTTTTTCTATTGTTCACCACATTTTGTCGCATGGTACATAATTTCGCATAATTCATAAATTCGATTATGTTGCTTTGAATAGCTGATATGATTAGCTTAATCAATTATGATCTTATTTCTATCTTCACCTATAAAGAAACACAATCGGATAGCATTTCCATATATTGATCTTGTTTTTATAAGCCTAGCTCAATGAAGATCGACATAAAAAGTTTTCCAATTTTCCAATTTCCAATTTTGACTGGAAGAATTCGAACACAAATTTTAAATTATTTCAGTTTTCATTTTAGAAGCGTATTGTAACAAAAATTTGATAGTAAATCTACTGAACGTCATATTGAAACAAAGCATTATATTCCGGCTTTCTGACCAATTATGAGGCGTTGATGGAATTCACCATGGAGGTGCGAATTTCTGAATATTTTTTTTTATATAAAAATTTGCCCAGAGCAAGACTGCAGGAGACATATCATACTTGGAAAGTTTTCTGAAGCCACTAAAGTGCAAAGAGCTATGAAATGCATCAATAGGGACTAAGAAACCCCCATCACTGACAGATGTCTATTGACGCGAGTTTTAGGGCCATAATTACCTCGTCACCAAAACCGATACCGGGAAAAGTCTTAGTTAGGGTAGCGATTTTTACAACGGAGCAAGAGTGCAAGGATGCAAACGTACGTAAATGCACGCATACTTGGGTGAACTATATCAAGGGCATAAGTATGTGGCTTTTACCATATTTAATAAAGTACTCGGTATTGGAATATATATTACAAAGGCGGTATCGGTACTTGCATCGGTATCGAAGAAAATTTTGGTATCGGCCTATCTCTAATAATTACTGCAAATGCATCGTAAATTCACTGTATTTTTGTCATAGTGTATCAAGTTTTTCGCAAGCTAATAGTTTTCAAACATCTTTTTTCAGACGACTTGATCGGCATTCACATGTCGTCTTCGCGTGATGTCACAACGGCAATGTACGTGGGCATTGGAACATTGTCCGCAGCTTTACTTCTCTCGATCATGGCAATCACTGTCATGGCAATTTCTTTGTGTAAAAAAGTATCAAGTGGTACGACGGCGGCTGCCATTGTCTTGTCGTTCTCGGGTGGGTAAAGATTTTCATTCAGTGATAGGAAATAGGATTTAACATAATTTGTTGTATTCGATGTATGGATATGCGAATTCCTCGAGCAATAGATATAAGAATATGAAATGTAGTAAATTGCCGTGGTATGAATATACACTCAAGTTCTTTGAGAACTAATCAAATTTTCAGTAGTTCAGTTTTGCCAGATCCCTACTAGCTAGCCTACATAACCACTGTCCACGACTGTGCACTAATATTATGATCAAATGGCAGATGATTTTATGGTCGCCCAGAACAAATATCAAACACTGCACTTTACGATGTCGGTTCAGTTCTGTTTGGGGCGTTCTCCGCTTAGTGTGCAGTTGCCGACTGTACAAAATTTTGTAATAGCTCTCTACAATTTGAGTGGTCGTTGGTCGACTTTATTTACGCGCTTCGTTCGCCATGCTTAGAGAAAACTTCGATAATAATATTATGATATATTTCATTTCAGGTTTTCTGATTGCTGTCGGTGTTACGACAATTGTCATAACATTGATCGATGACGCAGAAAAAATAAACAAGTTTTCGCCCTCGGACATCAAATTAAATCCGTTTGGATACAGTTTCTTTGTGGCTTGTTCCAGTGGTGCCCTCAATCTGATTGCTGCTGTCATTAGTGGTTTTTCATCTGAGAAAGAATGACGATAGAATTGATGGCGATATTCTGTTGCATCAAACTAAATTTAAGCATTTCAGGGGATTGACTTGAAAACTAAAATTAAAGGCTTCGGAATTAGAGAAATCGCGCATCAAGAGCGCGATCCATTAGTGACCCATGCTCAACAAAACATGTCTTGGCCAACAAAAAAGTTCAAGACCTCGATGAAAAATAGTAGTTTGGAAATATCTTTTGGAGGTCTGGCTGATTGACATTTGACTGATATTTTATCGTCTAACTAAATGTCTAAGATTTCTTGTTCTTGTTTTTTTTATATATATTTCCTATTTTTCACTTTTAAAATTATTAATATTATTATTTGCGTCTCATTCATTTATTTGGGTGTTACTTACAGGCAAATTTTCTGAATCTGCTGAGCTCCTTTTTATTTTTTTGAAAGTCAAAATTCAAATCTTTGTAAATTGACCCGTCATAGGGTTACTATCTATCTATCCTGGCCGTAGGTAGGGGTGGGCAAAACCGAATCATTTGGAATTCGAATCCAATTCAAATATTTTTTTTTTAATTGGATCGAATCATTAATTCTATGTAAATAACAAATATCCCATCGAGAAATTCACAATTCACGAGGGATTCAAATAAATTGTGCTTCGAATCACCGAATCGAATTTCCCAGCCCCAGTCGTAGGGCACGTTTTTGGGAGTCAACAGTCAAGTATTGCACTACTCGTCATTCCAAAGGTTTACTAACCTTCTTACTTTTGTGCTTTAGAATATGAGTAACCAACTCAGGCATACACGATTAAAATTTTACATTTCCTTTAGGCTTATATAATATACTTACTATATTTATACATTTATCGAAATTTTATTTAACTTTCAACGATTTTCTTTCTACGTTTCCCTCTCCCTTTTAATTTTTCTCAAAATGTTTAATGATAACGGCTCTCAACTGTGGCAGAGGTAGCCGGGAACAGTTTTGCGTAGCGGTAGGGAAAAGGCTGATTTTTTCCACTCAGAATTATCTCCCTGTGAGCACTGACATTTGCCTTCCGGCATCCAAACATATCGCAGCAAATTGGCACGAGACACAGCCTTGGTACGATGCTCGATAACCTTTTCGGTTCCTCATTGGTTCTACTCTATGTAATGACAAGACGCAAGATGAATCTCGTAGCCAGATACAATTATAAAACATTGTAAAATAAAGTTCATTTCATTTACACCCTAAATGTTATTTTGTCAAGAATGCGCCACAGATGGACCGCGTCTCATCGACGCGATTCATTAGTGACCCATACTTAACAAAAGATGCTTTGATGATTTTTTTTTTTTATTGGGGGTGATAAAATATTACAGATTGACCCAATGACCATGACGGTCATTGTGGAAATGTCGGTCGATGTCGTGATATGTTGTGTTGATTGTAATTTTTATTGATAATCCGACTGATTGCAATCTTTGAAAATTACATTTAAAAGTAATGTGATCTACGAGAATTTGCGAACCACTGTTATGTTGTATTTAAAAAATATAAATGTTATAGTATTACCATTCAATTTTTAGACACGGTGTGCACCTTTTTTTTTCAAAGAGATTGTTGGAGCAATAAAAACTCAATTTGTGACTGGGACATTTGGTTGATGTACTTATTTTACGCTGGACTGGAGTTTGATATGGGACTATACTGAATTCTAAATTTAAATCATAAGCAAATTATAAGAATACTTTTGCACCTTTCAAACATGACCCTTTTACTTTTCGGTTCTTCAGTTTTCTCATCAAGAAATGTATGGAATAGGTCTACGCCAAAAGATCGCAATATTTTGTAATAAATATGTTTGCAGGAGATTCTTCAAATTGGTTTGCGTACGAATAATGCCTACATTAGCCCAAAATGATGAATATTAATTAAAAAGAGGTGTTCAATTGCAGGTGACTTTTCCATTGCTATTATTGTTCTATGATATTACCAAAAAGGTTATTCAACACAACCATTTCCGTGTTTGATGTAAAACGATTCGTCATTGTAGATAACCACAGATCTAGCGGTTGTTATTAGGAAGAGCGTTTTTACGCGTGGGCCGCTGATAGATCTAGATCTATCAGAGGTCCAAGCTAACTAATACGCAAATGTTTCGTTTCATATTGCTTTTGGGTAAAAGCGAACATTGTTTAAATCTGTTTGTTGAAAATCATGCTTGTTAAGTTTGTAATTTTGTTGAAATGACAAGTTCAAATGAATAAGGTATCGATGGCTCAGTTTGTATTCGCACTGATTTGATCAGTACAATAGAATGTTGAATCCGACAAGCAAATATGTATAAATTTTCATACCATTTATATTGAAAAATAAAAATACTTTCGCAGCACGCCGATAACTTGCTCCGTGTTTGTTTATTTATGTTTTTATTTTGTTAAATAAATATGGTTGGAAAATCACATGAAATGACTCTATAAAGCTCGTGGATACAGCAATGATTTGCGCTATATTTAATGATTGTTAATTAATTTATGAAATTATATAACTATAGATTCCCCGAAAATGATTTTCAAGTGTAGATACCATTGATTTTTATTGGATTTCAATCAGAGCATGGCCTCAAGTACTTTTTTTTATCGAAATTCACTCCGAGCAAGGGCCGCAAGCAGTGCCTGAAAGAATCCAACTAACGGCCATTTAATAACAAAGAGCTACTGAAAGATGTAGTACCAACAACTGCACTTTAAACGAAAAACATCCCAAACGGTGCAGAACCGTTATGGTAGTGCAGTGATTGGTATCTGCCCGGTGCGATGGTAAAACCATCTGCAACTTCTTCGCTTCCTTTTAGTCGCTTTTTACCACACACAGGAAAAATGTTAGGACGATTCTAAAGCCTGTACTAACAGGGCCTTAAAGGAAATGTCTAAGGACGTAACCCATTAACGAACCCTTTGTGCTAATATTAATACATTTTCGATTAAAATAGGCATTATTGAAGCTCACGATAATTTTGGATGCTGTCCTACAAATATATATACTAAAACAATATAGCAGTCTGGCGTAGACCCATTCCATAATTTCTTTATAGGAAATGTACGAAGTTGTATTACCATAAATAAAAAGTGCCATGCTTTGAAGGTTCGAATTTATTTTTCACAAACAAGCGTCCAATTCATCAAAATTTAATAGGTTTTCATTCCTTCAACACTCTCTTTGCAAAAGGTGCTCTCGGTGTCTCAAAAATGAAAACAATACTATGGAAATATCTAGGAAATGTATTTTCAAAAATATTATACAAAGTCAGAAAATTAAGCCAACGTTTCGACTTTTAAATAATAAAAGGAAATTCAACAGATTGGGATACGTCTCGCAGTGTCAGCAATATCCAGTTAGACCGGAATGACAAAAAATAATAATATAAATAGCAATCAAAGTAAGAACAAAGAGATATATAAAAAATAAATCTTAGGCATTTATAACAGCTGATTCTATGATCGATTTGTGAAACAACAAACAAATTCATCAGTCAATGCCACTTAGACATACACTGTAACAAAAAATGCAACAAAATCACTGGTTTTTGACAGTAATTTTACTTGGTGGTATTGAAAAGATACAAAATTTACATTTTGTCCAAATCTGGGGTGTTGATCTAACGCACCGCGAATGTGCGGTCCATCAACAGCCTATATAATTGGCATAAATCTCATTAACCTTGCGATTTTTTAACTCTGGAAATATGCAATTACTTTTTCAGTCAGATTTTTCTCAAAAATTTTAACTGAGTCATGTTTTGTTAAGCATGGGCCACTAATGGATCGCGCGGACCGTTCGTGGCTCATGTTCAAAAAATTTAATGTTTCTGATAGGGAGCTCATTTCATTACGAGTTTAAGTTGAGTTTAAATAAATGACATCAAAATTATTCAAATCATTACGAAATATAAGGAATCATGGAGTCCTTCGACCGATCCAAAAGAAAACGTTATAAAATCTCACATATCCGAAGAAAATTTTTTGTAGCGCTTGTTGAAGATTAATCTAATTCAATCTTATTTTTTATTATTACGCTCGTCGACGGCGCGCATCGACCCATACTTACAAAAAAAAAAAAAAAAAAAAATCGGGTAGAAATTCACTGACTAGGAAGTCTTTCGTTTGATTTATTGGCAGGAAAAAAATGAATTCATTGCACTCAGAATTTAAAAAGTGAGTGATTTTAGCCTTCAGTTTTATCCCGTACAATTTTCAACATTAGTTAGGTGCGTGCAACAGAAGATACCCAGTAATTTAAAATCTTCATTCTTGTTCACGCGAAAAAACACTAAATATGGCAGCAATCAGATTCAAGGTGCCACTGGAACAAGCCACAAAGAAACTATATCCAAGCGGATTTGTTTTCACATCCATGGGCGAAAACATGTTTATTTTTTCAGCGTCTTCCATTAACGTTATGTGAAGTGTCGTAACACCGGCAGCAATCAGAACAGCTGAAATAAATTATAACGTATATGTTAATATTTTTTATTGAAGTTTACTGTAACCAAGGACGGATGCAGCGAGCAAAAGAAGACGAGTAACGATCACTCAAATTGCAGAGAACTACTATGAAATGTTGTACCGGCAACTGCATACTAACCGAAAAAAATTTGACCAAAATCGATTGCATTTTGTAGTTAATAATGAAAAATTCCACTTCATTTAGCAAGTTTTTGTTTCTATGACCGATTCGCGACTGATTTGAATCATCGAATCGTATTGCCCAGCCTTACTGCTGTGGACGACGATAAAATAATCTACTAATCATATAATAGTCATATACCTAATCATATACCACACATCGGCATTTTCTTACTTTTATTTAATCGTTTGTAATTGCAAGGATACATCTCACGTCGGTGTTTTAGGCCAACCAGGCCTTGTGCGTATAGCCCGTCTCAATTCTACCTTTTTGCTCGTGTTTTTCCTGTTATCTTCATTGCTTGTTACAAATAAACATACACACATCGTATTTCTTAGCACTGAATGTAAATCGTTACCCACCTGAGAACGACAAGACTATGGCAGCCGCCATCGAACCCCTTGGTGCCTTTTTAGAGAATGAAAAGGCCAACACAATTATTGCGATATCAGAGAGTATTAAGGCTGCAGACAATGTTCCAATGCAAACGGACATTGCCGTTGTCACATCGCGCTGTGAAGATACGTGTATACGGATCCAGTAGTCTGTAAAAGCAATTTAGATACTATTTGATTGCGAAAAACTAGATATACTATTACAAAGGTACAGTGAATCTACTGAGCCTTTGCAGTAATTGAACATCGGTGGTGAATTTCATCAACAGGTCATAATTGGTCAAAAAGTCAGTTATATTCTTTTATTTCAACATCAGGTTAATTAAAATAAAACTGCCAAGACTGTGGATTTTACTGCATTTTTGTTACAGTACTCACATTTGCTACTCCTAAACCAAGTGAATTGTTGAATCGTTTGAGTCGAAATTGAAAGATAACTTTTGTTATGTGGGCCTCGAGTTATGCTTCTGTCCAGATTTATTGAGCTTTGCTCGAAAAAATAACCTTTCAATTTACAATAATTGTATATTTTGAATATTCGAAGCCACTTTGAGTTTTAAATTCATGCCAAGTGTTGCTGTTAAAAGACCGTAATTGGCCGAAATATCTGTTTCATAATTTAATCTAATATGTCCAGGTGAAATTACTGCCAAATCGCGGCAACTGCGATAACTTTGAACAATTTTTGAGACGTCTGGTTTATTATATTGACCATTTTTTTCATCGAAACTCGCAGTATGCACAACACCGAACGCAGAGCCTAAAATAAGCCAAATAAAGGCTATTTATATGCCAAACAGCTTCTTCAAAATGTAGTACCAGCAATAGCACTCTAAGCATAACACATCTTTTAGCCTAAAGACCAAACCCTAAAAATAAAGGGCCGTGCGGGGTATCTACCCTTGGTGATAGTAGTAAAGTCATCTACAGCCTCTTTGGTTTGTAGTTCTTGTTTTCTGTTAAGATAAGCTGGAAATACATTCCCCTATAATAAATTCAATTTTGCTACGATTGAATCACCGATGGACCGTACCTGCTCGACATAATTCATCATCGACCCATACTTGGTAAAATGTGGATGGTAGAAATACTTCTGACTTTAAAAAAGCTCGTATCGCAGGTCTTAAACTCACACCTATCCAAGTTATATTACACCCAGGGTTGAGTATATGGGCATGAATTAACCAGCCGAAACCATCATTCAAGTATCGAAATAATATACAAAATAACATATTTAACTATTTTTTACCTCCATATCCAATGCAACCTTTATCAGCAACCCCCTCTCCGCACACTTGATATAATCCAAACCACGCCCCTGTTTTCACTGATTGTGCCCATTTTGAGGTGAGCAGAGCTACGATATCAGTAGCAATGGCCAGTATTGTTGTAATTAGTGACAGGACAAGCAAAATGTTTACCATGTTTGAAATTTGTGTTTTACTTTTAGGACTATGTTATAGTTGCTACACCTGTTATCAATATTCTCATAATGTTTTAATTCTATCTTGCCAAACTAAATCGTCGAACAAAAATAGACACGAAAGTTTTATTCAACCAGTTAATTTTTTTTTCGGTGCTTCGAGACGATCCATAGCTCAATATATTCCACTCAGTTGTGAATCGTTTATAGGAACAAAAGCTTCTGAAGCAAAGCGTCGTTTTCACTTTTTGACGACAAAATACTATCGATTTTGGTCGAATTCGACCAAAATCGATTTTATTTTTTCGTTTAAATATGAAAATTTCTGCTCTTTTTCACGAAGTGTGAATTGAAAATATGTCACCCTTCGCCTGATCATTAAAATGGTAGTAATTCGTTACCACGAATTTCTCAATTTTCAAAATAAAGACAAATTGTAATATAGTGAAAACTGGATATTTGGTATTTATATGGAATTTTTGTTTCGAACCGATTCGAATCAGATTCGATTACCTAAGGATTCGATTTTGCCCGGCCCTAGTTTTAGGTGGACCACGCCTCGGGGTCGCGATCCATTATTGAACCATACTTAACAAAGCCTGGTCGAAATTTTCCAACTGTCTCTACTATCTCGTGGCAGAGGATAGCTCCCGGCAAAATAACTAGCATTACTTGGTTATATATTTGAACCAGCGAAACATTCAGCCAATTCCGATTACAAAAACAAAAAAATCGGACTTTTGTTTAGTGACATAAGCGACGGGCTCGTAAAAAGTTTACGAGAAATGTATAAAACGCATAAGGTCACCGCGGTGATTATTTCAAACTAATTCCCATTTTTATCAGGTCAATATTGTATCCATCTGAAATCTGGAATCTAATTTTAAATAAATTCGGAACATGTTTTCGATTGCGATTCAATCAAAAGCAAGTATTAACAAACGAGGAAAAAAAGAAATACATTGTTCAGCATGTGCCCCTGGAGGATCGCGACATCCAAAAGCAGTTCAGCTGAGGTATATGCTGAAAAATTGAGAAATAAACTTCGTCTTATATTGCATCTTCATTTAGGCGCGCCCAATATGCTTAACATACCCAAATTCTTTGCCATGAAATATAATACATGAGATAATTTTTATTGGTCAGAGATAATTAGGAATGAAATATACTCAGTCAATAAAAGTCCTGTGGCCTATTTATTTCAGTAGCTTCCAGAATACTTGCACTTGAAAATACTGATAAATATTTACAAAACAACAAATCACAAAAAATTGAAATCTAAAGTTTTGCCAGAGTAAGCAGAGCAAAGAACAAAAGTATAGGTGAGAGAGGTATACTTCCGCGTTCTACAAAGGGTCGTGATATTCGTCGTTCTTGATCTTTTCAGTCGTTCTGATATTTAATCAGTGAAAAAAGGTTACTCAAAGTTAAAACGTTTACATGTCACGACACCATATGTCATCGATACCTAAAAAAAGGAGAAAATTTTATTCTCACAATCATACACTAGCGTAAAATGGCTTTCGAAAATTACCGCTAATTGCTGTTAATCAGCTCATTCGAGGCCCTGAAATCCCATGAATTTTTCGACTGTTTTATGACGATGTAAAATAAAACCTCAATTCTCACGAGAGTCTGAGTCGCAAATTATGACGCCATAATTTTACTTTGAGAATTTTTCAAAATTTGCTCTCCACCTTTCGAAAACCAGAAAAAATTTGGCTAAATATTTAGACGCGGTTCATCCAAACACGGCCTGTACATGCTAATGTGACTTCTAGCCTGTTCAGCTCTACAACACGAGCTTTCTCTATCTTTCTTTTTTCATCTCACTTTTATAATAATTGCCACGCGTCAATAGACATCTGCTAGGAATGGGGATTCCTCAGTTCCTATTCCTGCATTTCCTTATAACTCTTTGCACTTTATTAGTTTTAGGAGACTTTTCAATTATAATATATCTCCTGCAGCCTTGCTCTGAGCGTATTTCGATTAAAAAAGATAAACAGTATTTTTTACAGTGTTTTTTGCTGAGCTAAGACGAAGACGTTTGCAGCTATATCTAAGCAGCGTATTTTTTGAATCAAAGTTTTGTGGGAACATTTACTTTGAAAATTCGCCGTCACTGGCTTCTGATTCACAAGCTGTTTTATGCATTTATTTCCAGTTTGTTATTCCGTGCCAGATGTTTTGTTAAGCGTGTGTCAATGATAAAGGAGGCGCGTTTATCTAAGGATCATTTTTGACTAAATAATATTTTCAGACCAATCATTGACCATATAGCTTGTACAGCACTTTTAGAGACGTACAAACACTAGCATGGACTCAAGAGACTAATGGGGAAAGGTATTTTTTTGAATAACGGGAGGATACCTAAAACCGAATTACCATCTGTGACATAACAATTCAATAGGTATTTGCAGTTGGCATCACCTCAATATTCACCAGCTCAGAGTGCTCGGCACCAGCTCATTTGTGTTCGACATTCTCTTAGGAAAGAAGTATCCCAGGCCTTGCTTTTATCAGCCATTTAAAAAGGGACCTAATGCACTTTTGGCGCTAATATATATTTATCAGTAAATAGGTCTACAGGTATTAGCATATACGTGTTCAAGTGATATATAACATGTTTACGCTAAGCGACAGCTGTATCTGGCCGGTCAGCCGGTCGGAAAACAGGTCGTGTACGTTCTCTCACGGTGTCTCTTTTGTTGAAATAATGATGAAGCAACATTGAATGAAAAACTTTATGCTAAGCTCGAAAGTAGGGCCTGAATAAAAGCAGGCACTTTCCATTTGTTTTTTATGGAGCGCCGCAGATGCAATGCGCCGCGTGGCGCGATCTATAAGTGACACACGCAAAACATGGTGGGAACAGAATATCATATCGGAAATGAATGCACAAAGCGCGGTTGAGAAAACAGAGCTATAATACGGAATTGTTGTCAATTATGGGCTGTTGATGGAAAGCACCGAGAGGTGCTGGCACCTATTTTTTTTAACCAAATACATGTTTATTTTTTGACTACCTAGTTCATTAAACCAGATATCTAGTTTGGTTTTCGGTTAATTTTCATAATGGAGATATGATTATGATGGAGATGATGATGATGCTACACTATTTTCATGTCTGAATGAGAAATCTTACAGGGAACAGTGTCTAGCTCTTACAGAATTGCTCGAGTTCGACTTAGCCAGAATAACTGAGTGGGATGACAATTGGCATGTAACTACAGATATCATCA
This sequence comes from Styela plicata, assembly GCA_963675895.2. NCBI lineage: Eukaryota > Metazoa > Chordata > Ascidiacea > Stolidobranchia > Styelidae > Styela > Styela plicata. Next base: position 9,883,746 of record OZ023149.1, read on the forward strand.
TAGACTTTGTTCAAATGAGCTTTTTTGCTCTGGTTCTTCCAATAAAATCTTTAACCGACAGACGCGTTGGGCTGCCATTTCGCTGTGTTCCACTGTGCCGCAACTAAATTGCCAAACTAAATCGTCGAACAAAAATAGACACGAAAGTTTTATTCAACCAGTTAATTTTTTTCCCGGTGATTCGAGACGATCCATAGCTCAATATATTCCACTCAATTATGAATCGTTTATAGGAACAAAAGCTTCTGAAGCAAAGCGTCGTTTTCACTTTTTGACGACAAATACAACTGTGCCGCAAACAGTTTTATGCCGGAAGCTTTTCTCTTGAACTTTTACCTTCATATTGCTTTTCTGATTGTGTTGTGCTTTAAAACTCGTGTCAATAAATATCTTTTCGGGATGAAGATCTTTTAATCTTCCTTTATTTCCGCATTTATGTGGTTCTCTGTACACTAATCGTTTCAGAAAGACTTTCATATAAAAGGTTCCATGCATATTTTCAATTCGATTTTACAAAACTTTATTTGAATGCTGCTGAAATTTTTTCAACCAAATAGATGTGTATATGGGATATTGAAGGAGCTAACTAACGGCCACTCAAATGGTTAAGAGTCACTACAAGATGAGGTGACTGCAACTACACTATGAGTGGAAACATCCCATACAGAACTAAACCATTGTGGTCAGATGTCGTGAATTTTATCTGCCCTGAACGATGATAAAACCATCTACCACTTGTAAGAGTTTGGCCGATTTCAGTACTTTTTTTATTGTAACTCTAAACCTGAAACGTCGATTAGGGCTGGCTAAGTCGAATAATTTGAATTGGACATCGATTCGGATATTGTTTCGAATTGAATCTCTGACTCCGTTGAAAAATAATGAATGCTTTCGTTTTTTGCCGTTAATATTCACTCAATTATCAAAATATTGAAAACTTGTATTTCTCCAAAAAACATGATATATTTTGTTTTTCATCTTATGATCGAAGTATGTCCGTCTATAAGTGGTCGCTGTTAGAGGGCCTTGGACAGGGTGATCCACTCCAAGTGGCATGAATTAAATTAATTAGGTAAATATTAATTGTAATTCAGTTCACATTTGCCTATGTATCAATATAGCATATTTCATATATTGAAAATGCATAAAAACCTTTTGTTCTGTTTGCTATCCTGAAAACTCTGTAATACGATATTTTTATTTGTGCCGCTTAGTTCCATTGCCCCCATTCCCATTTGAAAAGAGACAAACAGACGGTACTATGCATTAAAAGATGCTATATTAAATATGGGCTATATTTGTAATAAACATAATAAATGCAACAGCCAGTGGTATAGAATGCAAATTACTATAAAACGAGATATACTTCATTTGCACCGACGAGGGTTGCAAAGAAATTCGAAGATAAAAGCATCTGTGTTGCATAACAGAGAGACTTAGAGAGAGCTCTTTGCTCTTTGAGTGGGCGTTAGTTGGTTCCTTGTAGGCACTGCTTGCGGCCATGCGCAGAGCGAACTTCAATGAAAATAAAATAAAAATAATCCATAAGGTTTAAGCAAATAAAAATTTGTAGGTTACACTGGGCTTCCCACACCACCATATTGTTGATGCACTACAATCTTCCATGAGTCTGATAAAGGTCCACGATGAAGGATGAACTTACACAATCCGATATTTTTATTTTGTCAAGCATGCGCCACAGATGGACCGCGTCTCATCTAACAAAAGATGCTTTGACGAAACGATTGTGTCTAAGCAGCAGTTCGAATAAGAAATATGATGCCAATACAATTCCATATTAAAAATCTTATACAACAGAATAAAACAATAGAAATAATAATAATATATAACCAGTGGTGTATTTAGAACTTTGAAGGAGGGGCATAATTTGAAAAAAGATATTGCGATTTAGATTATGACGTCATAATGGGTGCTACAAACAACAAAGTTTCGCTAAAAATAGCCTATTTTGATGCATATCATGATAAAATAATCCAATTATTTTTTAAAAATCACTGAAAAAGCTTAAACATCACTGCGCAGCGAAGACGCTCAAAAATTGTCGGGTTTCCTGCGTTTTAAAGCATTCAAAGGCCATTCTGTGATATTTTCATGGCATTTTCATGCCCCCCTAAATACGCTATTAGATCTAACGTTTGTTAGTTCAAATCCTTAAATATGATTTATATAATCAGCTGTGCATCGCCATCATCATTTTGAACAAAGGCTTTGAATGCGATAATTGCTGAAACTATACTCAAACAACCAGATGTGCAAGCAAGACCGAAACTATATCCAAGATTTAAGATCCCGATCACGCCATGATACCTCATTCTTCCACCGTAAGTCGCCACAGCAATCAGGATGAAGATTCCTAAGAACGATAAATGTTAATTACAAAACTGTGCTGGGAAAAAAAGATTTGTTTATTTCCATTTGTTTGAATTTTTGTGTTTAAGGGTAATTTCTGTTTATCGGTGTTCATTAAATAAATTAAATTGAACCAAAACATGCGTACAAACAAGTTTAGACACAACTTGCTCAAAACATGATGTTTTCAAACAAATCCCTTAATTCGTGCACTTATTTCGCCCGCAATAAAGGCCGCAATACACTTTTGCGTAAGTTGCGTTTTTTCAGATTTATTTTATTTTACCTTTGCGTTTCACGTTTTACGCTATCTAAGTGCTATGCGAGCATTCACTTACGTTTTCAAACGCAACCCAACGGTTACCTATGGAAGCAAACGGGAGGGGGGAGGGTGTGCTCGTTTCGTTGCGTGTGCTTGTGCTTTGTAGTCATGTGCAAATGTTTTAATGCAAAGCAACGTGTATGGCCGTTTTTACCCCAAGCGAAACGCGATGCAACAGACATGGTAAGAAAGCTTCGCGTGTATTCTGGCCTTTAATAATATCTCAGCGCGGAGAAATTTTGTACATACCTGTTTATCCAAGTAGAGGTCCCTAATGGATTGCGACGCTAAGGCGCATCATCTGCGCGAATTGTGCTTGACGAAAAAACTTCTAAAATGGGATCGTCTCAAAAATATTACTTTGCGGAATTCCAAAGTAATCAATGGCTTCTCTGCGCAGTAATTCATTTTTGTAGTTATTTATCTGACTTAGGTAAAATTTTATTCTTGGGATATTTTCAACAACAGCTCGTCGACGAAAATTAACTTTGGTCAGACTAAATGTTAAAGTGAGAAATTTGTGTGCGTATGTGCAAAGATCTCTGAATCCAAATTCGCCCACACAGGAGCAATATCGTTTAACATTAACCCCATCGATATTTTTCATAACATTCGTTTTGCCAAGTATATGAATCATTGATAGATCTATCTGTGACACATGCTTGAAAAAAAATTTTTGGATTGGGAAATTTTTGTTATATACCTGCCATTAAACAGAGATTTCCTGACTGTTTGCCGTATTGTCCTCGCCTTAAATAAGTTAACACAGCAAAGGCAGTCGCGCCACACAGTTGCAGTAAAGCAAGAATCAGGAAAACAGCCGGTACAATATTAGCTGCCACGTTCATTTGGACTGTAAAAAGACTGCTTTATTGTTTAATTTGCCCAAAATAAGATTTCAGTAACTAAAGTGAGATCACTGAAGCACCTTGAGCATGGACATATGGGCGCCCGGTAGCTTAGCTCAATATGAAGGCCCGATTAGCTTAATTGTTGCTTACGGCTTCCTCCACCAACCATGTTCATGCACAAGAAAAACGAGTACAATGTTATGCCAAAACCTTCAACTCCGATTCGCAACTGGTGTCTGGACGGGAGGCCGTGGTTCGCCATACGGTTAAACGCAGGATAAAAATGAAATCCTATCATATTCTTTGAAACAGAACTTGAATGCCGTCTGAAAAAAATTATAAACAAAAAATAAGTTAATGATATTCTCATGTGAAATACATCAGTTTAATTCCCAATTTGTGCTATTTTGAGGAGACAGACGTACCCATATCAGATCCAGACCAAGCCTGTTTGGTTGAGTATGAGTCACTGATGGATCACGGTGCCGAGGCGCGTATATTTGACTGTGTGAACTTACCAGGGTAGTATAAACATGTAGCGACATACAAATAATGTTCACAAAATCCGAACAGTCCAAGCATAAACATGT